>JAGFPH010000197.1:215111-232789 GCA_018207615.1 Philaenus spumarius | reverse complement strand
TTTTTAACTTGTAACATATTTGGTATATGTATGTGCAAAGTTTTCATTGTACAGTTCAAATTATCAATTTTTAACTTGCAACATATTTTTTATATGTATGTGCAAAGTTTTCATCGTACAGTTCAAATTATCAATTTTTATCTTGTAACATATTTGGTATATGTATGTGCAAAGTTGTCATCGTACAGTTCAAATTATAAATTTTTAACTTGTAACATATTTGGTATATGTATGTGCAAAGTTTTCATCGTACAGTTCAAATTATAAATTTTTATCTTAAATTTACATTTAAGGATTATCTACAAAACTTGTAACATATTTGGTATAATAAAGAGAAAATAAAAGAGCTTGAAGTACAAAATTTAAACCCATTTCACACATGAAAAAGATTAATTGTGATAAAAAGAAATTATAATAAAAACTGTTCTTTTGCTACTTCTAGTGCAGTATATTAACACATTGATGGCTGAAATTATAGGTATCTAAATAAAAATTCATTCAGGCAATGTTTTATATATTTATAAACATCCCTATAGTTTAGTTTTATTTAGCCTCATTTGGTACACTAATAGCAGCATTGCAGCAGAAAACATTTGAGTTGTCACACATTATATAACATACATAGTGCAAATAAACTATTTAACCCTAGAAAGCTAAACTATCGTAAAAGTTATGAGCGTGTTTTGTTTTTGCCCAGTTTCCTCCCCTTAACCTGTGTCAATGGACTCGCCCTTATTTTGCTCTCGTGACTAATTTTAGTGGTTAATAAGTTCTAAAAATGAGTCGGAAGTGTACTGACAGTGAAATTGAAAAGTATTTACTGTACAGTGTAAGTGATAAATCCGATAATGAATCTGGATAGGACGATGAAGTAGGTCATGTGAACTATGATGACGTTATAAACAATGACAATTGGTTCCATTTGATTCCGTTGGGAACCTCACTCTTGGAAGACCCATACAAGCTTAAAAGATACACTAAAAAGATTAAATGAGAAATCCCTCCCGAAATGATAAATCATAAGGGCAGAGCCAGAGGATCAAACAAGTTTTATTTTGATGGCCCGAAATTCATGGTTTCTTACATGGTGAAAAGTTCAAAAATGGTTTTGCTACTATCTACTTGCCACGAAAAGCCTAAAATCGATAGTCTCCAAGAAACCTCAAGTAATCGAGACCTACAATGTCACAAAAGGGGCAGGAGATATGGTGGACTAAATGGTGGCCTTTGTGCGTTTTTATGGCATGCTGTATATTATTCTAGTGAATTCATTATGTCATTTACATCACTAATGTTGTGAAAAGCGGCCAGAAAAAAAAGGAAGTTTGCCATGCAAATACACAAGAGCCTTATCGAGCCATGGCTTCAACAACAGTTGCAGTACCCAACTTTGATTTGCAAACTCCGCCAATCTATTGCTGATATCTTGAAAGTTCCGGTGCCTTCCTCAAAACCTAACACAAACAAATTGTGGGATTTGCCCGTCAGTCTAAAGAGAAGGATGACAACAGTCTACTGTTGCCGTTGCAACAAACCGAACTGTGCTGAGCATCGCGGAAAGTGCTGTGTCGACTGCGTCGAGGACTTGTAAAGGCCTAAATTTGGTGCAAACATGTTTTTAGTGATAGGTGGTAGGTTTTGACTATGTGTATTCATTAAAGTTCAATTTTGTAACCAGAAGTATTTTTTATAATTTTTTTTAACCTGTCATGAAATTACGATAGTTTAGCTTTAACCCTTTCCACTCGAGTGTCGGGGCAGCCCCGTACCCCACTAATCCGCACGAACTCCTATGTCGGGCGAGCCCAGAACTCGCTATGATAACGTTCTTTGATTGCATTTGAACAGACGTAGTTACTTTGATGACCGCTATTGTTGAAGTTTGAGATGTGCTGCTATCTGTGGAATTTTTTTAGGACCATTTGAGTTCAGTTTCTGTGGTAAATAAATCTTAGAAAATGTAATGTTTGCCGTCTTTGGCCGGTCTGGAAACAGCTGTCTGCTCTCGCCGTTGTTTGGTTCCTACTTACTACGCAGCGTTTTAGTGAGCTTACGCGTTGTTTAGTTTTGTTGTACTTGGTTATCGTGTGTAATTTCACAGTTTATTTTTGAATATTGTTCTTTTTATATTAATAATGATTGTTGTGAAATAAAATGAACGAAGACGGCGGCAGTTTGTTACAAAATGACGTTAGTGGCGACGGAACTTTTGTTTCGAACCTGAGTGATTAAAATATTACCAATCAGTTTTGAAAAAAGCTTTTCTTACTAGTTTTGATCTACATAATACTGTTGTTAAGCAATATAATAAATAGTTGAGGCAATTTTTTACAGGTTGGTGTCAAAACTAATTGTTTTCGTAAAAACTCATTTTTTACAAAAAACTTGTTTCCAATTATAATTTTTTTATACTTTATTATTGTGTCTAAAACATGTGTAAACCACTTAATATTGTTTATAATGATATAGACAACAAAAAACGGTTTTTTGTTACAAATTTATATTTTTTCAATAAATTAAAATTAAAATCATATACTTTTAAATAAAAATATATGTTTTTTTCATACCAATCTATACTTTATTCATAGAAGAAACTACAAAAAAAATCAGCCTTTTAGAACAGACAGAAATACTTTTTTTTTGGAGTAAACATGTTACAGTGCAATATTCGCTCAAAATTAATCTGACCTGATAGCAACACTAGGTCCCCAGTAATTCGAGTGGAAAGGGTTAATGTCACTTTTGAACAGATTAGCTTTCTAGGGTTAAGATAGTACAGATAAATAAACACAAACTATATAGCCTATTTAAAACCTAATGGGCTCCTTCCATCAAGTAAAATTTCTACTGCACAAAGAAAATTTTAAGCTTGCTTTTAAAATTCTCAAAACCAGGCCCTTCCTTTATATTGTCTGACAATCTCGTATAATTAGAGACCAGAATATCGCACCCATCCTCGAAGAACTTTAGTCTATGTACTGAGTATTGAAGCATTTGCTGTCTCATGGAATATCCATGCTTATATAGACCAACACCCATATAATTACTTCCAAAAAAGAGCAGAACATTCAGGATGTATATTCACAAGAGAGTTTAAATTTATATTTGTTCAATAGAGTTGTCTGTGTATCAGAAGTATCATCTAAAGAAGTTTTTACTATATGTATTTTAAACGATTGCTGCTAGATTGCAGCATGTTATGGAATATATGAGGGGATACCCAAAAGTAACCGTAATTGTACTGTCATGGGCGGGAGTTGTGTAGTACACATTCCTGCCGCTAGGCATGTATATATAGTGCAGCTCGTCGCCAGTTCAGTGAAGCCAGTGTCGTCGACTTGACTTGTTTTGTTCGTCTGTAGTCATAGTTTTCACTGATGCTGTTTTGTTGTTCTCTTTTTGTTTTTTATGATGACGAGTTTAAGTGAACATTGTGCGGCTGTGAAATTTTGTTTCCTGCTCGGTAAAAACGACGCTGACACTGCTTTAATGTTGAAAGCAGCTTACAAAGATGATGCTATGAGAAAAATCTAAGCGTATGAGTGGTTTGCTTGGTTTAAAAATGGTGTCATGTCGATTCAGGACAAACCTCGTTCTGAACGTCCATCAAACTGCCCGAACCGATGAAAATGTTGAGAAAATTCAAAAACTTTTGCTCGCAGACCGTCGACAGACCATTGTTTAATTGTCAGAGATTAGTGGGGTATCTTGGAGTTCGGTTCAGCGAAATTTAACTGTAAAAATTTAAGATTTGGAAATGAAAAGGGTCGCTGCCAAGTTTGTGCCTCGGGTTCTGGCTGACAGTCAAAAGAACGTTGAGTTAAAACATGTCATGCTTTGAAACAGCTTGAAACTGATCCAGATTTCCTGTCGAAGGTCATTACTGGTGATAAGTTTTGGTGCTATGGTTACGACCCTGAAACAAAGCAACAGCCAAGTGAATGGAAGACGTCATTGTCACCCCGTCCAAAAAAATGTAGTCAAATCAAAAATCAAGACAGTAATCATTTGGTTTTTTTTTTATGTGGAGGGAGTAGTTTATTCAGAGTTTGTTCCACCAGGTCAGAACGTTAATCAATCTTTTTAACAAAAAGACCCGATTTGTGGCAGAGAGAGGACTGGGATTTTCAACAACGACAATGCACCTGCATACACAGCCATCTTTGATCGCCAGTTTTTGGCAAGAAATGGTATGGTTCTGCTGCCCCACGCACCTTACTCACCTGACCTGGCTCCGTGTGATTTTTTCTTATTTCCACGTATGAAAAATGGTATGAAAACAGGAAGCAAAATTTCACAGCTGCGCGTTGTTCATTTAAACTCGCCTATCATAAAAAACAAAAAGAGAACAAAACAGCACCAGTGAAAACTATGACTACAGACGAACAAAACAAGCCGGGTTGATGACACCGGTCTCACTGAACTGGCGATGACCTGCTGCACTATACATGCCTAGTGGCAAGAATGCGTACTGCACAAGCTGGCATAGCCGGCAGCGCAATTCCGGTTACTTTTGGGTACGCCTTCGTAAAACTAAATAGTATAAGAGAATGCCTCATACAGTCTAAACCCGATTTAGACGTGTTGATAAGAAGCAATGCAACTAAATAGGCAGTCCTTGCTTGGGCTCCACAAAATATACCAAAGACTTGGGCTGGAACTTCAATATGGTAACTTTTCTTTTATAATGTCTGAAATCATTTGCTTACCTGTTCAAATGATTTTTTCCTATCTGTAAGCGATGCTACTGATGACTCAGAATCTGACATCATCTCATCATCTGAAGTTGCTCCTCTTTCATCCTCACTTAATACTTGTCCACGAACTGCAGCTGCAATTCATAAATAATTGTTTATAGTAAAATTATTTAAATTAGTTGCATCACATAAATTATTACTTTAAATTACGGAAGACTAATTAAGGAGAGAGTTGGATTACCAAAATCATAAAATTTCTGTAAGGTTGTTGAAAAAAACATTTAAATGACATGGACAACTGTGTACTATATTTTTATTACAATTATTAAATAGTTAAAACTTTCAATTTTGTCTATAAATTTTACGTTCAACATAAATTCATAGAAACAGAATACTCATAATTGGGAGCAAAAACTCTTTTGAAATGAAACGATCACCAAAAAACTGGTTTAAGAAGTGTATGGTTTCATTGGATGTATGATGTGTAGCACCGTTCTGCTGTAACCTTCTCTCCCATTCATCATTTAAAGAATAATTGTAACAATGTTTTGACGCACAACTCTGTTCATTGTAGTTTCAAAGATAATCCATTTTCGTTTTCAAAAACCAAATTTTAATTCTGCTTGTCGGTAAAGAAAACTCAATCAAAGTCTGCAATTCAACAGTTGTCAGCAAATAACCGAATCCATGTACACCTCCAAGCATTTTTACTTTCTCCCTCCTATACCTAGTATATGGAGGAAGTATTGTTTTCATCCAAATTTTCCAATTTGAATTTTTAGTGGAATTATCTGTTTTGGTGCTCCCTGAACCCCTAAAAATTGTTTAGTGGAATTA
The DNA here is from genome assembly GCA_018207615.1 of Philaenus spumarius. NCBI lineage: Eukaryota > Metazoa > Arthropoda > Insecta > Hemiptera > Aphrophoridae > Philaenus > Philaenus spumarius. The sequence continues at coordinate 227,255 of JAGFPH010000197.1, read as the reverse complement.
TCTGTGTTGGTGCTCCCTGAACCCAAAAATATTTTAGTGTAATTATTTGTTTTGGTGCTCCCTGAACCAAAAAAAGTGTTTTTTTGGTGATGTCTATCCGTGTGTGATGTTTTTTGTGTGTTTGTTATTATCTGTACAGAGCCGGAGACCATACCAAGGGTCCGATTTTGATGAAATTTGGTATGTAGGTGTAGTTCTGGAATATCCCCAGGCTATTTTTTCAAATTTTTGGTTTTTAAGGGGTTTTACACCCTCCCCCAAATGGTAAAAAATGAGAAAAATCAAAATATCTCAAAAATGGCTCTAACGATTTTGATAAAATTTGGCTTATTTGTAGCCCTTAATTTACCCTACTAAATGCAAAAAAACCGCATCTTTCTAAAAATTCTCGTTTAGGTAATAATAGTAACTGATTTTGGGGGTTTTCGGCCAAAAAAGGGTTGTTTTTCAAAAATTTTCTAAACCTTTTTTCGTGCATCTATACAGGCCTAATTGACATGTTTGGTGCAAATTTGTTCGAAATTGATCGAATAGTTTTAATAATAATAATATTATAATATAATATGGATATGTGTTACTAATCTAATATTTTCCATGGTATGTCATACTTTTGCAATTCTAAATAACCACTTCCTATGCTACTCTTGGGAAGGTATAAAGTCTCAACTGGGAGAAAGTATGTGGCAGTTATCTGGTACTGTTTATTTTATCCTGGTTCTTCAGTTCCTAAATACCTCAAACATGAATTACAATAAGTTCTAAGTTTTGTATCGCTCTCTGAGTACTTTGGCACGGAATGTCAGATTGCGGTGATAGTCTCATCGACCTACTTGAAGGCAATTGCTGCATCATTGTCTCACATCAGTCAGTTTTGCCTAAATTAAAATTTCTTGTATTCCGTCTCTTCCAGTCTGCAACTAATCCGCATTCTTGAATAAGGACAACTAATCTAGCTATGATCTAACTGTCAAACACTCCTTCAGCCGGATATTTCCTACAAAAGTCGTCTAATAAGGAAGACTAGGGCAGTAATGTTCAACAATGAAAACTCACAGACTACAAACAAAGCACTTTTGAGTGGTCAAATAAATAATGCAGATCGTAATGATGACGTTTTTGTTGATATTAAATCCTTACAGCAGCCAATTAAACTTTTTCAGCTAAACTATTGTTTACAGAGTATTATTTAGTTAGTATTATTACCTAAACAAGAATTTTTAGAAAGATGCGTTTTTTTTGCATATAGTAGGGTACATTAAGGACTACAAATAAGCCAAATTTTATCAAATTCGTTAGAGCCATTTTTGAGAAATTTTGATTTTTCTCATTTTTGGCCATTGGGGGGGGGGGGGGTGTAAAACCCCTTAAAAATAAAAAATTTGAAAAAATAGCCTGGGGATATTCCAGAACTACACCTACATACCAAATTTCATAAAAATCGGACCGTTGGTATGGTCTCCGGCTCTGTACAGAAAATAACAGACACACAAAAAACATCACACACGGACAGACATCACCAAAACACCAATTTTTTGGGTTCAGGGAGCACCAAAACAAGTAATTACACTAAAATATTTTTGGGTTCAAGGAGCACCAACACAGATAATTCCACTAAACAATTTTTTGAGGTTCAGGGAGCACCAAAACAGATAATTCCACTAAAAATTCAAATTCGAAAATTTGGACGAAAACAATTCTTTCTCCATATACTAGGTATAGGAGGGAGAAAGTAAAAATGCTTGGAGATGTACATGGATTAGGTTATTTGCTGACAACTGTTGAATTGCAGAGTTTGATTGAGTTTTCTTTACTGACAAGCAGAATTAAAATTTGGTTTTTGAAAAATAAAATGGATTATGTTTGAAACTACAATGAACAGAGTTGTGTGTCAAAACATTGTTACAATTATTCTTTAAATGATGAATGGGAGAGAAGATTACAGCAGAACAGTGCTACACATCACACATCCAATGAAACCATACACTTCTTAAACCAGTTTTTTTGTGATCGTTTTATTTCAAAAGAGATTTTGCTCCCACCTACTTGCTCTAGCAATATTTATTTGAAAATTGAGTCCGGTTTTAGTGGGTCTGGTTCTAGATAAAGATTTTTATTTTTGTCTATCTTTAGGAAATATATTGGGAATTGGGTTTTCAATTTTTATCTGTGGCTAATTTAGTGAAGTAGTGATATATTGTATTCAAAATTGTTTGTAAAGATATTATCTACAAAAAAAAAAATACAACTTAGAAACATGTAGTATCAGTTTTTTTATAGTGGTTTCCACTTTGAAAATATACATAATTTCTGTTTGCTTGATCTCACCAATTTATGCCTTAGCTTGCATTAGTAAAAAAGCTACAGATTTAAAAAAAAAATGTATTTACATAACAATGTTCTCTGATCTTCTTTGAACAAGACAATATATTATAATAGTGAATACCTTACTTATTGAAGTAAAAAAGATCCTTACTTATCTATTGAGATCCATTCATACTTTTTTAATATGTATAGGTAATTGTTTTGAAAATCACTCTTTTATTACAGTATATTTACCCAAAAAATGTTTTTAGGAAGTGAAATTTGTTTGTTTCATGTAAAGAACATTTTTTTGCTGAAATTTATATTTTTAATTTATAATTAAATTTATTTTTGTATTTTCCAAAAGCAATACTTTTGAAAAAAAAATTTATAAAGTTAATTTTTTTTCGTTCGGAATGAAAAAAAAAGTTAAAGAAATTTTTAAAAATATTTTATCTACATAAAAATATTAATCTGTAATTTCCTGAACAATAAAATGTATAGTGTATTCTTAACTCAAATGGGTTATAAATGATAATGTGCACGAGTAGTGAAAAAGTGCTTGCTGCTTTAGAGAAATCTAATTGCAACTTCTAGAGTTAATCATTGCCTTTAACCCATATATCTCATAGCAAGTTATAAAGTGTTTTCAGACTTTCTCTTTGAGGTATCTTCCATGGGAGGTATCTCTTGCTAGTTCATTAACCACCTCCATAGTTTGAGTATAATTATGCCTATGAAGTGGAAATATCAAAGTTACTTTGACATATACATATATATATAAATGTGAATAGGCTACTATGACAAGTTTCAACGCATCAAAGTGTCACTTCACTATGACGAAGTATAAACATATTTGATTTTCATCGTAGCATAGCTGTCAAAGCATTAGCACAGCATTTTATTAAAGCACTGCTCTAACATTTCCTGAGTGTGTTTCTTATTGACTACCACTTAGTTAATTTTGTATTATGACAAATAGGACGGATAGCATTACGGTTATATTTTTGGTCTTGTATTCTGACTGCAAAAAATTTGTCGGTTACAACTCTTCCAATAAAATTTATAAAAACAGAATAGATTGGCCAGCGGCTCTGGAAGAGCTCGTCACAAGTTTGGCACTCACTATAGACTCAAAGTTGCAGAAATAAAAGCAACAATAAAAGTAAACATTTATTTGCAGTCTACACACAGGAATTGAGAAAAGTTCTTTATAGAAAGCTTTAACCCTTGTACTGTCAGACCACTCAATTTGAGTGGTCGTGAGGGCATGGTACTTGAAATAATCAACTTTGTCAACTCTACTGAATATTTCACCCACTAAAAATCATCCAATCGCAATACATTAAATACCGTTGGAAAGGAAATGATTTAAACTTAAATAAATTTTTAACGTATATTTACATAATGTAATCATCGTTTTAGAATTGTTGTTTTCTGTAAACCTGTTGCCGCGCGTGAACCACAAATAACTATACTCAACTTTCTCTGGTCTCTAAAGCTCAATAGAAATATTTTGACCAATAATATAAAGATACCATTGGATTCGTCACAATTTTATCTTTCTAAAACTGCCTTCCAATCAGACGTCACTTTTATACTTTCCAAAATACAAAAGTTTCTGTAAACCCTTGCAATTGGACAGTTTTAAACCAATGAAACAGCACATTTTGCAATCGAGATAACGCCTACAATTCTTTAAGTTAGTATTTATATCTTTATACCATTTTGTAAGGAAAACTTTGATCTTTCATTTGGTATAAAGTAAACTAGATTTGACTGGTTAGATGTTATTCAAACAGCAGTGGAAAGTACAGACATGCATAGAATTCAAACACCGCATGAGATAGCAAAGTAAATCTGTTTTCCACGCTCTTCAATGGTCATTTTTTTATGTCCTTTTATCCACGCGGTGTTCATCTCATTTTGTAATTCAAGAAAAGCTAAGTCAAATACTTTTATGAAATAATAATTTACAAGTGTACAGTTCAATTCGTTCATTTATTTTCTACACTTTCTTATAATAATACTTCATTTTTGGACAAAGGATATATTCCTAAATTACTATTCAAAGTAGGCCTAGTTTTGTTAGCAGTCTTGTAGTAGGAACATAAAAACTGGTGTTTTCAAAATAAGAAATTTGAAATTGATAATTATTTTTATACGTTTCTATTTTGAACTAAATTACGAAACTGTTTTACATTTATGAAAAAAATTACAAAAAAAGTTTACTACTTTTTATATAGGCCTAGCGTTGAACTTTTCCTTTCATTACTGAACATTTTTGTTTCTTGAGCTAATAACTTTGTAAATTTTACACCAATCAATTTTACTGCCATATATGAAGTCTTTGAACTTTTCTCTACAAAAAAGCTATGGAACACTTTTGGATTGGTTTATAATTACTATAATTGGCGAATTTTTGAAAATATGCTTGCAGACGCACCGAAATGGCTTGGCATTGAAAAACATTAACATGGACAGTTTAAGGGTTAAAAATAAATAGCTGATGCATTTGGAGACTTCATGTGTTCTACAGGAAAACACAATCACATTTGGTAAGGAAAACTTTCATATGTTTATATAAATTCTATACTACAATTTCCTGCTTTTCTGAATCTTGCTGTATCTGGAAAATAAGTCTATTGGGAAAGCACGAGTTTAATGATAGAATTACCACACCCTATATAAGTATATAAACCATTTGTTTCAATTTATCTTTTGATGTACTAAACTTTGGCCTCCAAAATTTACAGTATTTTTTTATTAATAGTTTGCAAGCTGAGTGAGGATGGGGTTAATGTGCAAAGCACGCAGTGTTATGTATTTATACTTGGTTAATATTTTTATATTAGGACATTATATTTTTAGTGTTTAATATGATAGCAATTTAATAGACGAAGGAATGTGAATACAATAATCCACAAGATAAAATAGATAGTGTCTGAAGCTTTTATTTCTTTAACATGTTAATATGATTGACACATAAATATACATTTTTAATTTCTACATTAGGCTTACCTGAAGGTTTTCTCCGCAGAAGTGGCGATAACTCATTAATCCCAAGGGGTTGACTTATGGATCGCCTCAGCTGTTGTGGCCTATTGCTAAACCTTTTTGAACTGTAAAGAAAATACAATTATTGATATTAAGATTAACTAACAAATCAGGATATTAAATCACAATATTCACAAAACAATCATTCTACAATGCTATATAGTTTACAAGATTAACAAAAAATTTAAGAATATTCTTAGTAAGTATTGTAACTGTGTTTCATTTTACAAGGTATTCAACCAAATATTTCCAGATCTTAGAATAAATATTTGAGCGTATATGTAAGTATGTGGAGTTTTGAGTTTTATAAAATATACTAGTGTACCTCGATTTGCTTGGTTTAATTTTAAGGGTGGTTATCCCTTTTCATCCCTTTGACTTAAGTAATCAAATTGCACATGTTTTTTATATCAATTAAAAATAATATTAAATAATTTTAGATTTATGGTTTGTAGGAATTGAGTGTAATTTATTTTTATTGCATGGTGGTAACTACCCCATTTAAATCTTTTTGTTTGTAGTGACGATATTCTCTAAAAAAATCCTGGCAATAATATGTTTAAATTGCGAAATTTTAGTAAAATTAGTTGAGTAATTTATGAGAATATAGAAAAAAAGTAAGAGGATAATTATTTAATTTTAAGGGTAGTTATTCCATTTCAGCCCTTTGACTTAAGTAATCAAATTGCAAATAGTTTTGTATATACCTTACAAATAATATTACATAATTTTAGCTTTATAGCTTGAAGCAAGTTAGTTTAATTTATATTTATTGCATAGGGGTAGCTACTCCATTTCAACCCCTTCTAATGGTGAATCTAAACCATCCAGAGACCCACTCAAACACACACACACAAATTTCATCAAAATTGGTCCAGCCGTTTAGGAGGAGTTCAGTGACATACACATGTACAGAAGAATTATATACATATATATAAAAATAATGTATTAAATAATGACAAAAAAGAAGTAAATTACTTTACTCCCTGAGGATGCTGTTGAATTGAAGAGGTAAAAGATGAGTAAGCTTCCTACAAAGATGTACGGAAAGAATTAATTATATTATACACAGTAAAAAAAGTACTCCATATGATAAAAATGTTAACACAAAAATTATTATGAATTTATATATTTATATTGCTTTTTTATGTAAAAGACAAAAGATAATTTTGTACAATTTAGTTCCGGATACATAAAATAGATACGGAGATGGAAAATCTTGGTCGGGTTTGTTATTAGGCACAGTGTGACTACAAGGGTAAAAAGGGAAAGGATTTTTTTCAAAAACTGTAAAATCAACATGAATTTTTAAATATGAAAAATATTGAATTAGTAAAAGTTGTTACACCTTCTATGAGTAGAACAAACACATTTTGTTTGGAAGGGTTTTTAATAAAACCAACCGTTAGCCGAATGGGTAGAAAAGTATGGGTTGAAGATTAAAAAAATTCATAATTCTCTTAATATAGAGACATATTAAATCCAAGCAAAGTTATTTTAAAACTTTTAAATATTATCCAAAACTTTTGTCCCAAACAATTTTTGATACAAACAACTTTTACTGCAAGGGGTGGCCAAAATCAGCCAAATGGGGATGAAGAAGCCGTTTTGAATTTTTTTCCCAGTCGGAAACAATATTTTTTCAAAATTTGGTCAATAGGAGTTTTTACTAATTTTGTCTTTATGGGCCCAACTTCACATTTATTTTCAGCTTTTGTTTTGAGGCAATGTTGTACCTTTCTTCTCCAAGTAATATGCATCATTATTTCCTGCTTTATCAACATGTGGGCTGCTAAAGTGTAAAATAACTTATTTTATATTTGAACTAAAACAAACTATAATTCCGACAAGCATTTGCTCTTAGTAAAAATCTAAACCCATGTAAAAGTAACTATGAGCTATTATACTCATTTCAGGTTTATGAGGCAGTACTGTTACATATAAATAGTTTCAGGTTTATAAAAAAAAAATATTAAATTAGTTAACATTGAAACTACTTACTTTCTTAATGGTGTATCTAATGCAGTCTTCCTAGGACTTAAATGAGGTTTTAATTTAATTGGTGAAGGTGTAGAGAACATTCGTCGGTAACTATTTCTTACGTCCCAATTAAATAACCTTTGCCCGCCTAAGTCAGAATGAGTTCTACGAACATGCTGATGGCCTCCTCGCCTAGGAATGGATCTGGCTTGTAAGTCTGCCTACACAAAATATAATCAGATTTTAAATGGCCACTTCTATATTATATAAGTTGAAATATTAAAAGACCATCATATACTTTGTCTTCTTTATTGAATAAAGTTGACTTACAATTAAATTTATAGGTCTACAGTTAAAATTATTACTGAACAAAACAATAGACATAGCCAGATTAAGTAGGTTTGTAATGTCATTAATGTACTAGCAAGGCCAACATTTGCTTTCTGTACAATATTTACAGTGTAACCTATTTTAAATTTTATTAGACATGTAAAATAGTTGTTTAACATATTCACCAGTATTTAAAATTTTATTATTTATTTGTTTAAATATATTCTACATTTGTACAGCTTTTTGAGGTCCCTTAACCCACGAGCCTGTACCAAAAAGTTCAAAATAAGTAATCTTGAAGTAATTGAATAAATAATCTTTAACCCTTTGCGCTCGAAATGCCACTACCACTGGCCTACCCGACTCTTAGACAACTCGTATTATTTCCCGTGAACTTAGTCCTCTCAGGTCGCATGGTCACCAAGAGTGGCCGCTCTTTCGTCGGCATGTACTTGGTTTCCATTTTGACTGGACAGCAACACCAGCTCGGAATTGTTTTGTTGAATTCACTTGACAAGTTGGTAAGTAGTTTAGAGCAAACATGAATATTTTATAAATAAGCTCTGTTTAATGACAAATATAACTTATTTGAAATAGAAAACACGGCATGCTTAGTATTTTAAACCTCATTAAGTCGTTATATTTATATTATATAAATAACATATGAAAACCGAAGTGGGAAACATCCAAAAATCATGTTCTTAAATGACAAACTACAATATAGAAAATGTTTTAAAATTTAATAAACTTTACATTATAACTTAATTAATTTAAATTATCCATTTTCGTAATTTTATAATTATCAACCATTTACCACAACACTAAAAACGACTAGTAAAGCACTGAGTGAAAATATAGAGGTTATATTATTGAGCTTAACAAAGCAGTTATAAAAGGAAGAAAAGTAATCATGCGTTGTTCACATAGTTCAATAGTTTTTCTACAGATTCCAGCACTTTACACAGAAAATAATATGATTTTGTAAAAAAAAATAGGTTTCCATAGATACGTATTGCTATGTCCACTCACGCTGGCCATGCGAGTGTTCGCGGGATTTTGTATTGGGCACTCTGAGTGGCCGTACGAGCTGGGAGGAACAATATTGCAAAGACAATTCTAATCTGATACAGAAAATGGTGTGGCCACTCCCAGTGGCCATACGACTCCAGAGGAACTTTTTTTAAATGTTCTTTGAGTGCAAAGGGTTAATAATATTAACTTCATAGAAAAAAGTGAGAAATATTATGATTTTATCAAGAGCTTGTGAGAAACAGTAAAACACTGGAAGTCTCAAGCTAATATTGAGAGTTTGGCAAGTATGAACAAGTAAACTTTTCAATTCTTTCAAAAGAACTTCAATTTCTCATTTTGTACTTTTCTGAAAGTTATTTAAATTCATACAGTTTTAAACGAGTTTATTGCACGGCCCTTTTAGCTTCATGCCGCCCCTAATCAGAATCAAAGCTCGGGGCCCCCGCAACTCAAGACAAGAATGAAGAAGCACGTCTATATACAGTCTGGCATGGTTCTAGATTATCTACAATCACACACTTCGCTAACGCACGCTCACCACTACATACATCAGTCACCAGTGGTGGCACAAAAAACCTAACCTACATTTTGTGCACGGGTCCTTAGTATGTGACTCACTTTCTCCAGAGATCACTCAATGCCATATTGCAACATTGTGGTGATATAATTTGTCCTCTTATTTGTATTTCCCAGTAAACAACAACCCTCTGTGGCCCTTCTTGACTGGGAGAAGAATATACAAATACTTTGCCATCAGTAAACCCACTCTCTGACATCAGTCTTTCATATCAACTAATAATTTATTTACTGCATGAAACTGTAACCCGGGAACTTAAGGTGGAGGTTGAAAAATTTAATATTCTTATAAGGTCATTAGGTGCTACGTAAATAGACATAAGACATAGCGAATAAAGACAACTTCATGATCGAACTACGCTCTCTATCTCTGAAAACCGGCGATTGGATGCAACAAATTTAAGTTCTTTGAACTGATTGGTGCGAGCTCTAACTCAAAACAGTGTATGCCATCTGACACGAAATGGCCTGATTCACGCCGCTTAGGTTTACAAAACTTACGGTTTATTTTCTATTTCTGACAGTAAAATAAGTAAAAATATCATTGCAAGTACAATTTTTTAAATACATTAATCAAATCTGTAAACATATTCAGAAGTTTTAAAAAATTGTCGTCTCAGGAAATTTGGGCCCTATTTATATGATAGCCACATCATTAAATTAACACACACCATTATACTGAAAAGATACTTAACTTGCTACTGCAAACGCACCAAACTGACTGTTAGGATAAAAACGTTATCTTTGTTGTGTGGCTCATTATCTTTTATATTTCCTGTCATTGCAATCTTGAGGTTAATTTTCTTTGAATATTTAACATATTTGTTGTTTCCAAACCAAAGTCTTCTATGTCTATAATATATGATATCTGATACTTCAATGATGTCATGTAATTCTTCAACCGCATTCTCACAAAAAATTGTAATACATTGTAATTTACAGTTCTGATTTATTTAAAGTTTATGTGAATTACAAGCGTTTTAATTTTTGTTCTACACCTTCCAGTCATTATTATTAGATAATATAACACAATTACATTGTTAGATATTATATTTTAAAATATTGGTTTGATTTAGAATAAAATAATAATGGGCCTAAATAAAGTATATTTTACTAGATGTAAAATAAAATTGTTTACATACTCAAGTTCATATTGAACTAATGTACTACGTTTACTATATTCATTTGGTGTATCTAAATACAAAAAATTATAATATATTACTGTTAAAAGTATTACTAGAAATAACAGTTTGTACGTTTTTTAAATCTTTGCATTTGGTAACAAAACATTTTTGCACTATAAATAAATCTTTAACTAGATTATTGATTGCCTTAATGGAGTGGTTATTTTTTACTATATTTAGTAGGCTACTAAGTTAAAAACGTACGCGAACACACGTGAGCTACAGCTCGCGTAGTTTTTCAAATGCCCAAAAGTGTTGAGTTGTTGTGTTATTTGAGATGTGTATATGTTTTCATTTACCCAATTAACGCGCTTCAATGAATGCAAGAAATCCAATACAAATATAGGTTGTATAATGCCTGATAAAGAGGCGAAATGGAGTAATCTGTATGAAATAAAAGACAAAAGGACCGTGAACTGTAGGTATAAAATAAATTAAATATAGTAAAAAATCTTTAACCCTTTCCAGATGACAATACATTGCACTTTTTAATAATGTATGAAATAAGCCTAAAGTATTTGAAATTTTAACAATTATTGGCAACTTGCCAAACACAAATTAATATAAAAATGTGACCCCTTCCATTTTATGTTGTTTCTTAGTCAATATCTAATAATATTGTGATTAATTTACTATTTTATATCTAACTAATATACAGTATTAATTTTAATTAATAACATTTTACACTTTGAACAAAATTTAACTTATTGTAAAACATTTAAACTGTATTTACTTTTAATTTGTCTATTAGGATTTGATTAATAACATCTGAGGTAGGCCTGGAAGGTTTCCCATCCGAACTTGATGTGGTGCCTCTTCTTCGAATCTGAAATAAATATTTAGATTAACTTTAAAAAATATGTGAGATTATTTTATTATCTTATACAAGTAATAAAAAATACTGTTTGAAAAAAGAAAAAATTGGAACCTTATAGGGTCTCTAGTTCGTCTGTCTGTCCATTTGTCTTTCTTCAGAAAGGATAAACGTATCACAATGAAATTTATCATATTTATAAAGCTTGCTAACATGCGTATGTTCCTATTAACAGAATTCAAATAAATTTTAGTATGTATTTTGGAAGGAGGTAAAGTATAGCAGCACAGCAAAAAATTTATGGGTCTGAAAATCAAAATACATTTTTTTGATATATTTTCAAGAATTTTTACATTATTTAAAAAAAATATGTATGTGTATGTGTGTGTGAGAGAGAGAGTAGAAAATTTTCTCTGCATGAAATCTCATGAATAAAAGTGACATCAACTTCGTTGTGGTACCAATCAAAGCATATTAAGGTCAATAAGATCTAGAAGAAATTTCATCAAATTCGGATCAGCCATTTCTTGAAACACCTATTTTTATCGGCACATGCATATTACGATCGGCTCAAACTAACACCCCAAAACAGCGGAGATTACAATACTGAAGAATTTTAAAATAGAGTTTTCACCTAAAAGTTTTATAAGGAAACTTTAAAAAATTAATTCCAGTTTTGTAATTTTGATACTATTATACCTCCATAAGGTATATTAAGATGTTTTAAAAGAACATGCATTTGATTTATTTTCCCATCTCCGGACTTATTCGTCGAACCCCACTTCATCAAAACATGCAAAATACTTTATGAAACCCAAGGTTGACTTATAAAACATGTATAACTGTGTATTTCTGTACTTATAAATACAG
>JAGFPH010000197.1:198220-215101 GCA_018207615.1 Philaenus spumarius | reverse complement strand
ACTTATAAAACATGTATAACTGTGTATTTCTGTACTTATAAATACAGATTATTATTATTAATACTACCATCAATTGAATTATTTTATGTTACACTGAGGAGTTGATCTTGTGGACCTTAAGGGTAACACTTTTTTTATGATACTGTCTTGTGGAGTTTTGCTTGACAGGGCTTTATTTAAAGATATCAAAAGCTCTTTATTAGAATTTTGTGATTTGTAGTTTTTTTTAGATATTCCTGAAAATGTAGCTTAGGCAACTCAACAACTCGGTGGACGATCAAACTACTTTGAAAAAGTTCACCAACAAAATGTGTCACCACTGTATTTGTATTTTACATGTGTTTGTGTTGAGTTTAGTGTTTAATTTATTAAATATCATTTGATAATGACTGATTTCATAAGGGTTGTTTGTCAGTATCAACTTAAGGTACTAAATCATTATTAAAACAATCCAAGAAAGCTAAATTACAAATATAAAATAAAGTTCTATAAATGTCCGTTGAGGATTTATTTTTAATTTAATAACTTGACACAGACATTGTTATTTTTCACTTCACAACCTTCAAATTAGACAAATTTTAAAGAATACATGGATACAAATTTTAACAGCTATAACATTAACTTAATTGAAATTTTGTTTAGAAAACCAAGAGTGTTTAACTTAAATAAGAGTGTTTAACTTTTAGTTTAATAGACAAACCATGAAAGTATTGGTGCAGGATCTTATGTTTATTACTATATTAGGCTTACTCACCACTGGAGGACTGTCAGTTTCGTCCAAAGGTTCATCATCAGCAAGGTGATCAGTATCATGAGATTCTGAACTGTCTCCTCCCGTTCTGCCCACCATCTGAAAAAAAACAAAACATTTATAAGACTATGTGAGAATTAACTCATGAGTCCTCTGGCATCCCAGTATAATTTAGTAAAATTCTTTGAAGTCCGTTGATCGAAGCCAAACTTTGGACATTTCAAAAGATGTTCCCTGTCCATTGGTTCCTCGGGATGATCGCGCAACACACAGATGGGAGTCCAGGACATGGATCCTCTTCAAGTGGGGTGCCACAAGGCGAAAATTTGCAACAGTCTCCTTCCTAGGAATGATCCTGTTGTGTTGCCACCGTCCTCTATGCACTTTAACTTCTTCCCGCTTCCCAGGGTTCGTGCTTCCTTCAGAAAGACCTCTCGTGTTCTATTGTTAATTAGTCTCTTAGCTGAATCTATGTTCAAAGATTTATTCCAATGATGCAGATTGGATCCCCTCTTAGCAAGGATATCCGCCATCTCATTCCCCATCACTCCCATGTGGGAAGGCACCCACTGAAAATGGATCGTCTTTCCCAGTCTTTCTATCTGCCTGATCGCCGCTCTTGCTTCCTTGACTGTTTGTACAAGAGATAGTTTGTTCATTTATAATGTTATGATGTGTAATTAATGATTCAGTGCATAGTTTAGTTTAAAAATATCAACCCTTAAACCAATTATTAAATCCAGTTGAAAAAGTTATATAAAGAAACTATGGTGTGATACAGACAATCTAGAAGAATTCAGAAAAAGCCGTGTTGACATCCTCCGGTTATAAAAGTGAAGAATTTGACCTTGGGTAAACAAAACTTTTAGTAGCCATGGAGTGTTGGTCGAGTGAGAAGCATGGGTTCGCCATAAAGGCATATTATACAAATGCTGACAGTTTCTAATAAATATGAATTGTATTTACTCCCAACACGATGACAATAAATGATAAACATTACTCTAACATGTTGAAAACTTCTTTCCTGCCTGCCCTTGATGACTATGACAAAGGAAGGCACACTTCCAGCAAGATGTCACAACTTGAAATACTGCCCAGGTTTTAATAATTTGCAAAGGTTTCAATTTCCTGACCATCTCACAAAAAGGAAAATAATGGTGTTAGAAGGGCAAAAGTTGAAAAATTAAGGTCATTTTGGACTAATTTGATTAGCAATGTAAACACAAGTGTTTTCTCATATGTAAACAACACCACATCGACTTCCAAAGAATCATTCTGGCTACGATAAATAAATAAGTGTTAGTTATAAGTTCGAACCATTTATCTGACTAGTATATCAGATGCTTCTGTGACGTTCTGTTTGACGAACCAGAGAGTTTGATATAACACTATTTAGGCTTTAGTATGTATACCCCCACCTACTAGTAAGTAAAAACAATAACTGTATTAATTATTGTAACTAATGATTTTTTAAATTTATAATGATTACTAATACAAAGTTCCAATAATATGAAACTTCGTAAGGGTGAAAATTATAAGATTCACTTAGATACACCACAAATGTTGGGTAAAAGTGTTTGATTGAATGTTTTAAATTGTTTTGTAACTGTTTTATTTGCAACCTTTTGCACCTGCAGATTGTGCTTCATTTATTCATGTTAAATCCCTGTTTCTAAAAGGGAAGTTATTTAAAAGGTTTGGGAAAATGAAAAACTACTTTTTTTTAAACTCTGCGATCTTTGAGTATTTAAGATCGAGTATCAAAATACTGTAGCTCCTACACATCTTCAGCATTGTACAAAGAAATTAAAGAACTTTAGATGCTATGTGATGACAGTGAAGGAAGTTTAGTATATTTGTTGTTCTATTTTTAGTTATTAAAAAAACATATTTTTCTTTAATAATTTTGGAAGTATATTAAATTTTACTTTGTTCAAAGAAAATTGATATTTAAAATATATCTAAATTTCCATTAATTGGTTTCTTTGAAAAAACTTCTTTAGATTTTTTTTTTTAAAGTCATTCAATATTTGATTGAATATCCCGCATACTCCTTAACTACCTTCCTTCACCACTAGACTAAATACTTCAAGTGAAATGTGTTCATGTGTATCATAAAAAACTTTTTTGATGAATCATATAAACTTATCTCTCTTAAATATGGTTAAAAAAGTATGTTCAGCCATAATGTAAAGGTTTTGAAACAGTTAAGGCTCTTCTTTACCTTGAAGAAAACTCCCGAGTGTACAGTATGATTTCAATGCAAAAGGCCTGACTCAAGCCGCAAAAACGTAATACCGTGTTTCGGATTCTATTTATACATTAATAATCTGGGAAACTACTTTAGGTTATAAAGAAGGCTTTATATTTTTTACGTGTTAGCTTAAAATATGGAAAATATTGCTTAAAACTCCCAAAAAATGTGTTAAAAATAATCAAATTTACTCATTTAAACTGTTGATTAAAAGGAGTTGCCGACGATTTCTTTCAATTATGAGATATAAGACAAAAGCACAAAGCCTTTAAGAACAATTTAAGATGTTTCACAACTTTTTAGGTTGAAAAACGGCGTCCGAAACACGGTAATACGAAGTGCATATTTTTGCTGTTTTACGCAAGGTATAGAAGACCCTTAAGAGGTATTGCACTCCAAAAACCACTTTTTCCCTCTATGTGGAAAGACAATTTCCTGTGGTCTGCCTTCAGCAGGAATGATAATTTCCTATAGTCTGCCATTCACCAGACTTGATTTCCTTAGTTTTTTTCTCTGGAGATACCTAAAATCCTGAGGCTAAGGGGTGATTTGAAGGAGCGAATTAGGCAAATGGGGCCAACAACATTCCGTAAGAAATACAACAAAATGTCATGTGCAACTTTGCTTGTCAGGTTGCGACAATATGTGTAAAAATAAGACGAAATCTTCAGAAAATTAACATTTCTTAGGTTCACTAATAATTTTCAATAATAAACAATAGATTTAAGTTTAAAAATTCAATAATAGAAATTTTCTCTATTTTTGTAATTGTTTAACATACTACATAAACTCATCTACTATTGATTTTTGTGTAGTACTGTTGATTTTTTGTAACTACGCATTTTGTTTTTTCAAATGTAACTTATTCCTGCTATGTATTTTAATCAATAGTTTCTGCGAAAAATAAAATCATAAACAATGTTTTATTAGTGTAAATAAAAACACAGGTCTACATAATTATCATATGTGTATCTTTTATTCCAAGTTAAATTGTGGCAGCTTCAAGTTCAATTAGAATTTCCCCATATTTACTAAAATAAATGCAAGTATGAAATATTTGTCTGACACTAAATATGTGTTTTATAGAAGGTGTAATGTAAATTAATTGTTATGGAACAATCGTTTCAACTTGTCCACAATGTGTTTCACTCTGATGTTGCCCAGAAGCAGTTTAGTCAAATATTTTTCTGAGATCTTATAATTGCTGGTTGACTTACTTAACAATGAGGCTTATAACGTACACACACATTAAAGTGGACAAATAATGTTTGCTAATTATTGTTAAACACTGTTAAAAATATGTCAAGCAGAGTAATGTTAAGAAATATAAAGTCCGGGCTGTTTTCATCAGATAATAAACCTTTTTTTTGAAATAATGCAATAGTGTAATATATTATGAAACACTTTGCAGGTTGATTTTCTGTATAATACGTATATATTTAAATATCATATTTGCTAGTTTCTTTTGGCTACGTTAGAGCAACTACCGAACTTTCCATTTGGATATTGCTTTTAATCTTTTTGATAGAAGTCTCATACTGGTGTTTGCCCTAGGTGCCCCCTAAATTTGTTCGCTGTTGTATTGTGTTTGTAGTAGTTTGTACGTATAATGTATGTACACAACTGTTATCATTAAGTTAAGGAAGTATTCTTTGTTGTGTATTATTTTTATTTTTGTTTTTATAATGTAAAAATATAAGTGGGATTACATTGTGTTTTTATTTGTATATGCATGGTTACAGTATAACATGAAATAATTTTCCTGATGTTCTCTAACCATAGAAACCAGAGAAACCCTCTGAAAACCCTGCTGCTCTACTCTAGAAACCCTGCTTTAAATTACTATAAATTAGATAAAAACTTACTTCAATCTGTATACCACTGTCCCCACTGTTGCACTTTGCATTGCGAGCTGCCTTTTTGCCTTTCTTCCTTTCCTTACTTGTCCTCCAAACCAGGGGTCCAAACCTAATGGAATTATTTATTATTATTTGAATAATTAGAAATTTTCTAAATTACTGTTGATAAAAAATAAAAATAAAGAAAGCATTATTTTTTGTTATATTTGTAAATAAATAAAGACTACCGGTAATCTATTAATGGTGACATAATACAGGCTTCTGAATATAAAAATGTTTGTACGAGTAAAACAATTGTCTTTTTAATAAAGACCTATCTTCATTCAACAGTACCGGTATACAAAATAAAGAATTTTTGTTGATATCCATGATTAAAAGACATTGCTTTAAAATGATACTTTAATCAACAGAATCACAAAATATTGACTTTTTATTTATATACATGACTGAAAAATTTTGCCTTTTAAAACAATACTCAATTAAACAGTATGTACCATTCAAAGATCACATTACACTTTACTATCTCTGTCCCTAAGTAAATCGAACAAATCGTCAACTCGGTTTTGTCCTCTAGTTTGCAAACACCAACCAGTTTGCATCATAGCGTTACAAATTAAAATTCAAATGGAATCAGCTGTTTGCCTAGTGGTTACTTTTGCATTGAAAATGTTTAATGTTTTTTCTTTCTAGTGGACACTGGAGCTTAGACATTCTTACATTAAGCATGTAGTCGCGAATAACTCAGACAATGGTGAAATTACAAATCAGTCCTCAACTTAAGCACCAAGTTCAGGTGAAACACAGGAACGATTCTGCTGAAAACCAGGTTCACTAATTTCATTATTTTTTTAGTATATCTAGGCAATAATGCCCTAAACTGTCCACCTTATTTTATATGAAACCTTAATTTAAGAAATGTAGAGAGATTTTGTTACTGCAATAATGCCCTAAACTGTCCACCTTATTTTATATGAAACCTTAATTTAAGAAATGTAGAGAGATTTTGTTACTGCAAGTTAATTATTGTTATTTAACCAATAGTTGTTTTATATAATTCATTGCCGATTTTCTTTGAAGTCAATCAATCTGTATGAGTAACCATATCTACATTTTTAAGGTTAACCAACTTACAATTCTTTAAGTGAAAAAAAGCAGACAGATTTTGTTACTAAAGGTTAATTATTGTTAATTTACCAATTATTGTTTTATATGATTTATATTGTCAGGCTCTGGTGAGCTAATCAATCTGTAAAAACTTAATAATTTTTGTTTTGTTAAAGTTCAATTTGAGTTTTGAGAATTTTGAAAGTATAAGCCTAATGTTTAATGCGTCTTGCGCAAACCAAGGTGTTACCCAAGGCAGCCCAATTCATACATTTCAATAATGACAGTTAAAGCTGGTTCAAGTTCAAGAGTACCAAAGATTTCAAGGTCTCTGGTGTTTTCAACAATGATTAACTAACAACCCAACCACCCCTTCCAGGGCGCCACAGTCATCTCTTGGCCAATTACGTCAAAACTAAGAGTTATTTAGCATAAGAACAATCAATTAGTGGACAGTTGTTGACTATTAACTGTATTTTCATTTATATTATTTAATTAATGATGAACTAAATTTATAAATAAGTCTGTTTAGTTTAAGTACCTACAATTTTGGATGGATAGCAAGCAATATTTCACAACTACCGTTGAAATTAAATATTTTTTAAACCCATACATACAGTTTCTTCTTTTAGTTCGCCAACGACAATTTTGGTTGTTTTGTTATTTTATTCATCTCTTAATAATTGTGTATATTTTCATATTAAAACAACTAAAAACATAACTAATTTTGATTTAATACCTAACCTACATACAGTAGACTCTCATAAATCCGGATCACAAAAACCCAGACTCCGGAAAATCCGGGGACCTCTAATCGTGAATAATACCCTCGTGATTACTCCGCATAGCATAAATGACATGTACTTTGTACCTTCGGGTTCTCCATATTTCAACGAAATTGACGTCGATTATGATTCCCAAGGCAGTGGAATTTTCCGCCACCTTTCAATTTTTTTCCAATGGGGATGGGATGGAGATCGACCAGCCCCCTCCACAACAGTCTGTTGTTTACGCGTAGTTGACAGCACCCACTCAGTTAGTACAGACGTCAATTTACCTTGTGTTGTATAGTTGCTCTGTTTTTTCATGCCTAGTTTTAAGGTGAGATAAGTGACAAACGTAAAAAGGTTTGTGTATCAGTGGAGGAAAAACTCTGTGCCATAAAGCGATGGTGGGGAATCGGCGAAAATAATTGTGCTCGAGTTAGAAGTAGGAACAAGAATGGTTTCAGATTGGAGGAAAAATCGCGAACAAATTGAAAAATGGTATCCTCTCAATCTAGTGGAACTGCGATAAAAGTGAGGAAAAGTACGCACAAAGGCAAACATGTTGGAGAACCATTGTTTTTGTGGCACGAACATTTAAAGTGTTCCCGTTAACGGACATATGCGTTGCGTTTCAAGCGTGAAATTGAGGAAGAAGATGGCGAATTCACTGCTAGTGATGGTTGGCTACACCGGTGGAAGAACAGATATGGTATTCGTCAACTCTCAATAAGTGGGGAGGCTTTATCAGCCAACAAAGACGCTGTTCCTGAATTTAAGATGCTTCTTTTTAGTATCCCAGACAAAGAAGGAATTTCCGGCGACCAGCTATACAATTGTGATGAGACTGGTCTGAACTATAAAATATTACCCACGAAAACTCTTGCATCAGAAAAAGAAGCTTCAGCCCCAGGCTATAAAAACAGCAGGGCTGTGCAAATAGTTCGAAAATAGATTCGAATCTGAATCCATCTCTGGATTCGATAGTCGAATCCGCCATGCAAAAATATTCGGATTTGTATTCGAAAACGAATCCGCTAATCCAGATTCGGTTCGAAAGATCGAGTAGTGACTGAAAAGATTCAAAAATTTTTCAAGGATAAAACAGTACGAATGAGAAAAAAAGTAATTAACGGTTTTGAACAGAGAATGTTGCACCATGTTAGGCCGATCCTACATTGGAAGCGGAATTTCTCCTGACCAGACGGTCTGAGCGGGTCATGCAAAAGTTGCATGGAAGCTTTTGTCGAGGTGGTACATTTTAACATTATCTTTCAACTTGGTTAGTACGCTCCTGGCTGAAAACTAGCTACAATGTAGGAGCGCCGAGTCTGGACTGATCTGGTCTGGCCGGGTTGGGTCTGGTGGCCAGATCGACTCTGCTTCCAATGTAGGTTCGGCCTTAGGCTGCTGTGAATTAAATGTTTTACTGCAGCCTATAAGTGTTGCAGTTTGATTTCTTAATTTTTGACATTACCTGATTTAATTAGCCTATTAAATTTGTATTATGTTATTCACTTAATAATAATTATTAACTAAATTATGATACCAGTTAGGTGGGCTGTATTTGATTGTGTTAAATTTCCAATAAAAAGAAGTTGGACTTGGATTCAATGTTAGTTTTAATATAATTTAATTTTAAAATAAGCTGCTCACAGTCCAATAAATAATAATTTTTATAAACACCTTTTAAAATGTATAATTTTTTAATATTTGGTATCAATTCAACAAACTTTAGAGGATTCGGATTCGGTTTGAATTCGTAGACTTGAGATTCGGATTCATAGGCTTGGGATTTGGACTCGATTTGGATTCGTAATTTGCCTAAAAATATTATTCGGATTCGATTCGGATTCGTAATTTGCATACAAATATTATTCGAATTTGATTCGGATTCGAAATGACTAAAAAATATTATTCGGATTCGATCTAGAATTTCTGGATTCGCCCTGAAAAACAGCAAGGAGCGAGTTACAGTGTTGGCTTGTATCAATTTAATTGGCAACCATAAGCTTATTTTGACATTGATTGGAAAATAAAAAAACCCAGAGCTTTTAAAAAAGTGAAGAAAATTGATTATTTGCCACTGTGGTATACAAACCAAAAAAAGCGTGGATGAATTCTGCAATTTTTAAGACCCGGTTCTTCAGTGAATTTGTCCCTTCAGTAGAAACACATCTAGCTGCAAATAATTTGCCAAGGAAAGCCATTTTGTTGTTAGACAATGCCACAACATATCCGATCGCTGACGAATTGAAAAACAAAGAAATGAAAGCTATGTTCTTGCCTCCAATCGCGACAGCCGTTTGCCAGCCTATGAACCAAGTGATACTTCAGGCATTAAAGTTAAAATACCGTCGCCGACTTCTTAGTTATTTGATTTAGGCAATAGATAATGTTGAGGATTACATCAATGCATTGAAGAAGATTGACGTGGTGGATGTAATTAGGTGGGTAACTGAAGGGTGGGAAGAAATCCTTCCTATTTCAATCGCTCTTCATGGAAGATTTAAAGTGTTTGGTACAGTAATGTAAATTCTTTTTTATTAAAACCGTTCAATACTGTTCACAAACGTATTTTTTCATTTCTGTGTTTTACTTAATTGCAGTCCAGTACTGTATTATGTACATTACAGTACCATAAGTTGATGCGCCAGAGTGTTAACGTATTGTTGGGGATCGCCACGGTATGTGAGGCTTTCCCTCGCTCTTATTGGCCACACAGCCAACTTAGCACAACTCCGGGAAATCCGGAATTTTTGGAATCCGGATTGGCCTTCCACCCCATTAGTCCGGATTTTTCAGAGTCTACTGTAATATAATTATATATGTGTGTTTATTGTAAGTGTACAGTTTTGGGTGGCCAAATAATTTGGTAAAAGGGTAATTTAATTCATTTGGTTTCGTGGCATCTTTAAATTGTTGCAACGTCAATCCACTGGACCTCACGCTTTATCCTTTTGATACTCCTGGAGGGCATGGGAGTCACAAGTATCACTAAATAGTGAATTGAAAATGTTAGGCTACTCTTTAAAACTTCATTCAACAGTATCGCAAAATACTGAATTGTAATTGATTTCCAACAATAGAAAAACGTTACCCTTTAAAAAGATATGTCATTCAACTGTGTTATAAAATATATTTGGGACCAGACAAATTCAAAGTAATTTATATTTTGTATGTTATATTGGAGTACATAAGATAAGCAAATTTTGTAACACAGACAAATATTTCATATTTCAAAGTCTAGAGACAGGTATAAGGGTTTTTGTTTTGTTTTGAAGGTACAGAATCCTAAAACGATAGAAAAGTACAAGAATTATAACGTGTATTTACTTGAAAATATCTATATAAAAACACACAATCTTATATTCATTTAAATATATTTACTGAGTTTAATAGACCACCAGTACCTTAATTATAGTGGCCAAATGAATTAATTTAGACAATTTAAACCCTACTATTTTGCAACACTTTCACTACCGATCGTCACATATATGCGTCGCTCAGTTCATTACCATAGATTATCATGACAGTATAAAACAATATATATATATATATAGGCTGGGACAAACAGTTGTGACATTCGCCACAGACTATGAGTACGATTTTGTTGAAATGAGTTACCGGTAACATACTTTGAAATAACCTAAAAAGTATGTCCAAGCAATACCGATTATAAAGTTTTCTTACTGCTTTCATCATTGTTTAACCCATCACGACTTTTAGTCTATGTTATGAAACATAGTAAGTTTTTTTGTTATAGGTAGTCTAAATGTTGCACATATTATGTGATACTGTAACTTTGATTATTTATAAAATAGTTGTTCCAAAATGTTTTTTACACATAACACATTTTTCAAATAAAAATTGTAATAGAACAAATTTAGCCGTATTTCAAAATATTGAAAACATATATGCCCTACATTAAACAGAACATATTGAAAACATATACAAAAATAGGAACATATATTAAAAATTATAAATAGTGTCTATTTTTTCATTAGTGGACCTTCAAATTGAACAAGTTTAGCGAAAATAAAATATATAAAAAACCGTTATAAAATTTAACATATATTAAAATAGATGTCACTAAACGTCAAAATTGCAGACCAAGCACCACATATGAGCAACAGATATTCCTACATACTGATACTAATAAATACAATATTTAAAGTAGACTAGTACTTTAAAACTAGCAATTAAATAACAAAAGAATGCTGCCACAAATATGCAACATCAGTCTCTTCCCAGGTTTAGCAAATTTGCAGCATCAGTCTGTGGATAGCAAACCGGTCATTGCATAAATACGAAGCTAGTCTATGTTTATACAAAAATTTACAATTGCAGTAGCGAATGTGTTAAAGCGATGGACAGAATAGGTTTAGATACTTTGTTTCAATTGAATCAAACTATTTTTGCAACTCAAGAACCTAACGAAAATATTTTTAAATCCCAGTGTCCCAAAATATATATTTTGGAGTGAGTTGGTTTTTGAAGAACTTTTAAATGTTAACATAGGTAAAATGTCACATTATTTTACAATCTTTTAGCAGTAAACATCGTAAAGGAAAAAGGTTTTAATTTAACTTAGGCCTACTTGATCATGTTTAGTTATTAAATTATCAGAAAATAAAAAAGTATGACCAGTGGGTATAATCATTGTTATGAAGGTTGAAAACAAACAAACAAATGTTCAGTGGAAGTAAATAAATAAACAAAAACTAAAATTGTTACTGTTTAGGGTTTCCATCTTCAAACAGGAAGTCAAGGCTTATTTTCTGCAAAATATTTATATTTGAAGTGCCTTTACATTGATATTGACCCATATTTACATTTGAAGTCTTGGTTCAAAAACCACCTCCACCCTCCAAAATATACCTTTTGGAGGACTGGGATTAGAAAACAAAATTTTCTTTAGGTTCTAAAAGTTACGAAATATTTGGTTTTCAATTGAAACCAAGTATCTAAACTTATCCTTTCACCATTACAAGCCCTGCAAGTTATATATTACACCTTTGTTTATAATGGCAACAAGTAAAGAAGATTGACAAAATCATAATATTGTTGGTCAATGGAAGTCATCCTGAGACAAGAGAAAATAAGCAATATGTTAGAGCATAAGTAATAAGAGATTGTATAAGACTGTTTCTAATTCAATTAGCTTTGTTGTAATACTGACCTGAATTTTTCTAAAGAATCCTCCTTGACTAGTGGGGGCGGGGTATGATTCCTTGGTGGAGAGTCTGGAGGGAGTTGTTCAGTTTCTTCTTCTTCATCCTTACTATTGCCTCCTCCTTTCTTGTAAAACCTGAGGGAAAAACTTTTGCGAAACTTTTGAAGAACACTTTCAGCAGAGTTTCCTATAAATGGAAAATAAAGTTTTAGCAAAACACATTGCAGTAAGACTTTATATACCTAGTTTAAAGTTTAAAATGTATGTTGGAAGTTGGATATTGTTTGAAAACTAAGTACAGTAATACTAATACTACTTGTATTTATTATTACTTATAAATAATCTGTTATAACCTTTAAACAAATATTTAATCGGTTGATTAGAAATACAGTTTCAGATTCTGTTATCTTTTTGTACATTGATTCAGTAAATATTTATTTACGTTAGATCAAGTTTAAGTAGATAGTCAAGATTTTTTCTCTTTAATTTAAGTTAAGTTAAATACAAAGATTGTGTAAACCACAACAAAAATACTTAGTTGTTCAGATAAAAAAAAATCATTCAAGAGTTCTTATTTTGTTAGGCAAAGATTACGAATAAATAATACTGTAGTGATACTTTTGATCCATTTATAATGGATTTCAAACATTTCTCTACATATGAATTATTTTGTAAAAAAAAACAGATGATATCTGCAAAACGAAACTTTTCTGGAACTATGTTCATATGAACATTTTTGCCATTTTTTAGGACCCCTATCATCTCTGAAGTTGTGCCAACCTCTCGCGAAACACTCTGTATATATCTCAGTATAAATTCAATGGAATTTCCACGACCAAAGTGGCATCGACCATTCAGTAAAATACATAATTTATAGTTAAATATTCTCCTTCCCATAATTTGGCTTTTATAATCTTAATTTCAATTAAGACTTGAAATCTTTTAAATACCCACTTTTATCCTATTTCTTTATAACCACCAAAGCCCTACAAAAATACCCACAATCCAATCCGGGTAATTACCTGCCCATTGGCAACACTGAGTACAGCTGTTGTATTTTCCGAAATAAAAGTAAAAGCCGAAATATTACCACTTTAATTTCTTCATTGATTGATTGGAGTAAGGCTCCTTTCACACTATTCGGTTTTGACCGTATGGCGAAAATCTTTTAGCGGAGTGAAGAAGAACATAGCACCTTTTACATTACACGGACACTGCAAAATGTCTTTGCCTTGCTGTGTAGCAACCGCAGCCATCCACAGCTACTGCTATAAGGTCGAGACACACATGACCGAACCATGCCCGTTCCGCACTACTGCCTGGTGTTGGCCAACACACGGCGGGGGAATAATCTAATGGAAACGTATGGAAAAGTCCTAACATCACCGCTTAGTGGGCACGGCGTGTCACTGCACCCGGGGAGCGCCATGCCAGTTAAGTTTTGTTTACTTTTTCACGTTGACAGTGCGGCCACAGATGGATTCCGAAAGACTTATCGAAGAAATTCAAAAGTTTCCCGTTATTTACGACCAAACCAACGAGAAATATAAAAATGAAATATGACCTCGTCTTCCAATCATCGTGAACCCACTTTCTTAAATTTTTTTTTTCATTTTCCATTTTACATACGTTTTTCCTCTAACGCAATTGCTATAATTACCAAATCACTGTTTCGAAGATTTTTAAACATTTTAAAATTAAATTTAATTAGCAACAAAATCAAGAGCTAGTTCGTCAGCCGTTCGTTAACATGGCTTATGGGCACTCTGTACTGCTCGGTGAACAAGGAATTGCGTGTAGGCTGTGGTGCGGTGTGGGCAAGCTGCGGTCATGTGTGTCCCGACCTTTACACGGCGACCGAATATAAACCGAATAATCTAAAACACCAAATAATTTGTGGCTCTTTCGGATTTTCGCCGTTTGGGTTTTTGCCTTGCGGTCAAAACCGAATAGTGTGAAAGGGGCCTAAGACCTATCTAAACGGCTTTCGTTGGTTTTGAATTTCAATCTATAGTTTCTAGTTTCAATTTCAGCTACCAGAGATCAGTAATAGTTAGTCTGCTATAAAATAATACGACAAAAATTGAAATGGCACGTCAATACAGCCAATTTGTCATCCTTTGAGTTCGTCTGAGTTTGTTTACGTTCAAAAATGTCTTGAATGATCAAGAAAAGAGAGTGTTTTGTGGTCTTGAATGTGTTTTTCGATTGTTATAGAAGATTTTATGAAGTATATTTAGTGAAATTAAATTAAAATAATAATATTTTTTTGTTTAATAAAAAATGTTCAACGTTTAAAAAAGCGGAGAAAGTATATATTTATGCTTTGCTAAAATATTCAATTTTGTCTTTGTTTTTTTATTTATACACTAGTGGACCCGGCAATGCTTCACTATTGCTTGATTTACCTAACCTAAAATTATATTCAGTTTTTGATCCAAATCAGTTGTTGATCAAAATCAGCTGTTGATCAAAATCAGCTGTTTTAAGCTTTTCATACGAACAGCTGTTTTTTGAAAATCTTTCTTCTTCTTCCTTAAGATTGACCTTCCATAAGATGAACATTGAAACTTTGAGGGCCACTCTGGCGTAGCCCTAATGTCCTAGGACTTCGGTAAATGGCCTAAAACCTTCCCAGGGTTAACCTGTGTTACTATGCAAAATTTCAAAGCAATCGGATGAACAGTTTGGTAACGCATAAAGGACAAACATACAAACAGACAAACGTACAAACAGACAAACGTACAAACAGATGGACATACATTGAATTTTATATATATAGATAACTACATATTCAGTGTGATTCAATGATTTATAGGAGGAAAGAATCTTAAAAATATTCTTACGTATGTAAAAACTACAATTTTTTAAACCTGGAAATGCACAGCGTTGGGAAATTGCCTATTTTGTAAAACTGAACACCTACCTATAGGCTACTTAATTTTATTTGATTACATACATTTCATATAGTTTTTACTAGTAAAATAACATTCAACTCACCAGATATATTCCTCTGTGATTGTGAGATATCTTTATCCGTGTGCCTCTGATGATCCTTCTGGGCTTGTGGCCACGGCCTAAACAGATCAACATGACATGTCATTGCTTACTGAACTTTATTTAGACTTTAAGTTAAACACAATTATCTTAGTGATTGCTAGTGTCAAGATCAAATTTACTGAGGTCGTACAAGGGAACAAAACATTAGAAAAATGATTAATGTCTCCGATAAACTGTTAGTTTTATATGTATTGCCAATTAATAGGTTTGATACTCATGATCAGCAATTAATAGAATCTACATTGTTTACAGAAACACACAATTACACGCAATTAAAAACAACTATTTCAAATCCAAGTTCAATGGCTTAAAAAGCATAATGAGTTTAATCCAAATCTGTTTACCATTTAGGCCTACACATACATGATCAGTTATGCGCCAATAAGTGCTTATAATCACGTTTTCCGCCAGTTTCTTACTCATAACTCCCAAATGAATGTGAAAAGTAAAAACCACTTTAAAGGGGGCGCTACCCTGTCCGCCATATTGAATCTGATTCCCATAAGAGCAATGCTACAGAATAAGTCATTTTTTTCCGTTAATTCGTGGAATAAATTTAAAAATTTGGTTTCATTTTGAAGTACTGTCATATGCGGATGTTGATTGCCGAATACATTTTCAAAAACCGTGTTATTGTTTTCATAAACAAAACACTATAGTGAACTATAGTGAAAAATAGTAAACTTTATTAATTTTTTACTCAGTTGCAAAAAGATATATTGCAAAAAACCTTAGCAATCAACAACCACAATCTATTTTATTTTAAGAAAAAAATACAGCTTTCGTTTTTTGACAAAAACAACACAAAAATATGCTTAAGAGTGAAGGTATGTTTTGGTTATTTAACATTGAAATTGGTACCCAACTTCGCCGTTTTGAATGTAGAGAGCCGAGCCTTAAAGGTGTATTTCACCGTTCACGTGTATGAGTGAATTACCTATAGTCTGTATAGGCCTACTTTAGGTTGGCCGATGGACCCAGGACTACCTGAGGGCCACCCTTTATAATCCCTCACCGCCAGTAATGAGTCATCTACTGGCTGTGTTCCTACGAGGATAAACATTTTTGAGCTAACCATAATTTGACTTTTTTAAATATACATTTGGAATCTACTAAAAAACACACGAAAACATAGCCTAGCATACTGCTTAATTCAACCAGATGTGTGGACATCTATGCTTAGTGCAAGTGACAAGTACTACGCATCGTGTAAATCAGGCTCTGTGATCAGTTGACAGAGCATTAGTTAACAAGCTAACTGTCCTATGTGTAAATCCCCGACTTGGCAAAGCCTATGTTGTTAGCAAATTTCCATAGGAAATATGAGCTATTGCAGTGACTCTTATGGTGAACCAATGGTCGGGAGTAGCCAATGAACACCCATGATGGTCCCCAGAACAAGTTTTGGGGTGTCATTAAAATGTTTATATATATTTTCATTTTCTAAAAGGAGTTCGAACAAAGCAAATCCAACAACAGGAAGCATTTTTTTTTATAGGAAGTACATTTGTTTTTTGTTTTCGTACTAGAATGACACTTTTTTTAGGTTTATGTAAAAACATAAGTATAAGAGTTTATTCCGCACATTTTGATTTTTTACACGACTTTATAGTTCGTCTGATTCCCTCATAATCGATCAAAACGTAAAATACCGTAAAAGTACTTGGTTCAATTCCACGACGGTTATTTTACCGCTGAGTAGTTTCTGTACAAGGTCAACGGCAGGGATGCAAACTCGCTTTTAGTCCACTGCGAGCGAAGCGAAGCAATAAAAAAATCCTAGGCCGCAAGATCAAGGCACAAACTCGTAAAGCGCAGTCAATAATCCGAGGCCGCAAGATCGAAGTGGAAACTCGTAAAGCGCAGTCAATAATACGAGGCCGCAAGATCGAGGCACAAACTCGTAAAGCGCA
>JAGFPH010000197.1:187043-197947 GCA_018207615.1 Philaenus spumarius | reverse complement strand
GCCGCAAGATCGAGGTGCAAACTCGTAAAGCGCAGTCAATAATCCGAGGCCGCACAGTCGAAGTGGAAACTCACAAAGCGAGCGGTAGAAGCAGCGTGTGAGCTAGGCTAATATATATTATTTCTTACACGCAGACAGCTATGTCTTTGTGTAGACCATTAATTTCCCAAATAGTTGGTTGAAACCCTGCACAAAGTTAATTTTGTAAATTCACTCAACTCACGTCAGCGGTCCCACTGTGTGGGATTAAAAAGTAATTTGTCAAATTAATTAGGTTAAAGTCCATGGTGCAGTTAGGGTTTTCTTGTTAACTAATTTTAAGATTTGAAATCGTTTTATTTCAATACTAGTTATTTAGTCGAGCAGTATTAAGTGGTTGTTATTTGTAAAGTTTGTTCAGACTGTATTATCGTTAAATAGTTTTAATTGCCGTTATGATCTCTTTTTTTTTATATTTCGTTTATGAGTATTGCATGCTCCATACCATACCAGGCGTCTACTAAAAAAGTTGCATTGTCCCCCCTCACCTACAAACCTTCTTGGCAAAGCGACTATTATATGATTTTTTATTAAAGACACCAGACTTTGCAAAGCGGTAACGATTCAAAAGGCACAAAATTTGTTTTGAACTATCGGGACTAAAGCGAGGTAGGCGCGAGCCAAGAGTTACCAAAATGTGTATCACATCATGTACTCAATATAACAAAGGCTTGAATAAATTATACACTGGTGATATGGTGGAGGGACCTGCCGAAAGAAGAGTTTTTAATTTCTTTTTCACAAAAGTTCGGTAAGGTGCCTTTTTATTTTCTGTAACGTAGGACTGTAAGCCTATGTGCACTTTTAATACTTTTTTAAAAGACTTTAGCTGCAGTATTTTTGTATATGTTTTTTCTTTTTTTTTTTAGATGAATATGTTTTCTTTATTTTTTTGCAAAAGTTTGGATTCATCACAATAATTGTTCTAGTTTTGTAGTTCTAATTTTTAGGTTATAGGTTTAGATTAAACAGGTTAGACTTAACCTATCGTTAACTAACCAGGCTAGATTTAACCTAACCTTACATAACCAAGCTAGGACAAACCTAACATTAAATAACTAACCTTGGCTAACCTAACCCAACTAGGACTAATCTAACTTTAAATAACCAGGCAAGGTTTAACCTAATCTTAAATAACCAGGCTACGACTAACCCAACCATAAATAACCATACTATGCTAAACCTAACATTAAATAACTAACCTTGGCAAACCTAACCCAACTGGGATTAACCTAACTTTAAATAACCAATCTAGGCTTAACCTAACTTTAAATAAACAGGCTTGGCTTAACCTAACCTTAAGAGTACTGTACGCCAGCCATTTCAGTTCCGTTTAACCTTTATTGTAAAACTCCTATCGTAAACTTATTACTTTAATTTTGAAATTTAATATTACTTACCATCTTAGAATATTTATGTTTAATGTTACACCTTTATTAAAAATAAATTATTGTACATGTATGTGCAGGTGGTGAGAGGGTTAGAGTGCGAAGCACGCAGGATTATTACCTAAACTAGTAGTGACTAGCATTCAAGGCGAAACAATGTTTAAAGTTCGAAAACCGTGAATCGGTACAAGATTGTATAAGTTATCTGGAGGAATATTTTGATATGTGGGGAAATTCGGAGCGAGAATCGAGATGAATAAGTCAGTTAATCTTTCCCATGGCGAATGTATGTTACATACTGTGACAATCTTCATCATTTTATTATGTATATAGCTTTATGCATAATGGAGGCAGCTTGATATCAACAATCTTACTTGAGGTAACTAAGAACCCCATGCAAGAAGCACTTCAGGCTTTCAAAATGTAAAGCAAATTGCTGTGCAGCCTATAGCGGTAAATTTAAAATAAACCCAGACAACCGTTCTGTATAATATAGTATTAGTCTACTAACGGGTACCACCAGCTTCGCTCACAGGCATGATTCAATGAATGAAAGGAATGACGGGTATATATTAAGTAGAATAATAAAATTAGGTTACATACCTTATATATGTCCGTCGACAGTCCTATAGTAAAATTCACCTCAGAGTGAGGCGGAAGTTGAAGCCTACTGAGGGTCAGCACGGTCGACTGGTTTCCGCTCCACTTCTACCTGAATTTTAATTTTTTATAGTAGCGTTATGCAAACTTTTTTTATAACAAGAAAATATAAAAATAAATCACATAAAGTTGTGTATCACGATCGTCTGTTTATTTTGATACCAAATTTGAAGTAAATCGGTAAATGTTATGTAATTAAAAACACCTTCAATAGTTCTTAGTTACATTAAAAGCTATGCCATTTAATTACTCAACATTTACCGATTTACTTCAAATTTGGTATCAAAATAAACAGACGATCGTGATACACAACGTTATGTGATTTATTTTTATATTTTCTTGTTATAAAAAAAGTTTGTTTACCGCTACTATAAAAAAATTAAAATTCAGGTAGAAGTGGAGCGGAAACCAGTCGACCGTGCTGACCCTCGGTAGGCTTCAACTTCCGCCTCACTCTGAGTTGAATTTTACTATAAATTCAGTCCTTATGTGAATTTCAGTCCTTACAGAGTCGAGTCACGTCCGTTGGCCAACGATGTACATGTGTTTTTATCACGTGTTTATTTGTTTGAGTGTTTTGAGTGTTGTTGTGTAGTGTTATGTTAAGTGTGACCATGACAAGTTCTGTTTAATGTGTGTTTTTACTTGACTTGATAATGGAGACATGAACTCCGAAATCGATAGTCCCTTCACATAAGGACTGAATTTAGGACTGTAGACGGACATATATAAGGTATGTAACCTAATTTTATTATTCAATAACAGTGCCTGGAGGCAATACGCTATACTGTATAAATATTAAGGCTTATTATTATACGCAATTTAAAAAAAATAATAATTTCAGATCCGAGTTCCTGGCCGAAAAACGCATAGGTCGTCCAGATCGATCTGTTTCCTATTTAAGCCTACATTATACCAGCTAGCATCAGTAAGCGCTAAAAATCACGTTTTCCAGATTATTTCTCATAACTCTTGAACAAAGTTAAAATCAAGTTTTGAGGTGCATTTCACGTCTGTGAGTAGGCCTATAGTTTACCTCAAATATTGGATATGAAAAATATTTGACTTCTTAGACGAAAATAACCGAAATGCATTTTGTTCCTATATACAACTTAAGAATAATATGTGCCAAGTTTCAGGTCTATAGCTTGTTGAAAATTAGTGGACTTTATATAGGGTCTATTATTATTTAGGAGTAGTTACCCGATTTTAACCCCTTAGACGGAAGTGACGAATTCGATGGGTTTACTTTTTCTATGTAACATTTGCAAAATAAGTTTAATGTACCATATTTTAGGTCTCTAGTTTCAAGGGAAGTAAACTAATGAATATTTATTGTTTTAGGTGTCTGTACCCAATTTTCAACACTAAGCGCAAATAATTTATTTATTTAATGTTTAGTGGATTCGATCTATTTCTGTAACTTCAAAAAGCAATAAATCCAAAGTACCCGTAAACATTATTTCAAAATACCAATTCTATAAGTTTAGGCCATTCTAAATCGAGTACAAGTCCGAAGTCGATTTAAAGAACTTTCTAACGATAACTTTTTCATATTCGCTGACGAAAAGTCTCAAATTTGGATATTATGTTAGGGTTTGTCGATCGATGATTTGTTTTAGAGTAGAAAATTGAAAGATTCAAGTTAGGACAAATCATGCAGATTGTGTGATAGTGAAGTTTAGGACTAAGTACTGTAGGCCCTACGTTCAAGATGCAAGGTTATGTTGCTTACACAGTACATAGATTAATAATAGTTCAAGTTGTGAAGTTAAGTTTGGAATGCAACTTGGTATCTGCAAGGCGGTGTACTAGCCTACGTATGTACTGCAGAGTCGGGCTGCGGCGTTTTATTGTAGCGTTGTAGGGAAGGTTAGGTTGGGTTAGTTGTCACATGCAGAAGATTTAATGCTTGCCATTTGTAGTAGGCTAAAGTTTTGTTGGTTAGAAGAAAGCCGAAGTAGGATTTTAGGGCTCTGCAGCATAAAGCATCAAGTTATGAATCATGTTGAACTTTGTGGCTGTTAGTTTTAATCTCGCAATAACCAATGTTTAAACGATGCGTTGTTTATTCAGTGCTAATGGGTCCAATAAAGAACAGAATAAAAAAAAGACGGAAGTCTAAGTTGCAGTGGCGCACCGACGGGGGTGGACGAACGGGACCTGTCCCCTCTCAGAAGGTATTTTTAGTAATGTGGATTGTATTTTAAACTAATCGATCGTTGAATACGTAGTCGATATTCAATTCAAAATTACATTATTTATGATTAATTAATGTGATCACGAAAAAATAATCGCTTTTTTTTATAAAAATTATTCTTACCCTACGCAGTCATGATTTTCTTACAGTGATGTTTGAGTCTCGGTGGTCTGGTTCATGAGTTGACGGTATGCGAGCGCTGATTAGCGCCGCGTTGATAATGCTGAAAACCGGGCGTTAAATTCCCAAGTTATATGAGATGTTAAAAGCGCAACGTTGGTAACGTGGGTTCCGTGTTATTCGAGGGCTAGACAATGGGGTACACACCCAGTGCTTTCAAATCGTCAAGCTTCAGCTATACTTACACGAGCTGAGCTTAGTCGAGCCGACCCGGTCCGAAGCGGAAAACCGTAGCAGTGGATAAATATAACAGACCCGCACTGTTCCGACATGTGTCGGAAGGATAAGTACGCATTCCATCTAACCACAACTACTGTCACAACTACCATGACAAAATTATTGTCATTGTAAAATTATCATGGACGAACAGTGGAAGAGATTAAACGTTCTTTCTGGTTTTGACCTGCGCCAATATATATCTATACCCAACCCGCGTGGAGTGGAGCCGAATCGACCCGATCCTGTATGCTGTCAGAGCGTGGAAAAAATCGAATCCGTCCGTGTCAACTCGTGTACATTTTGAAGTACACAATAGTCACTTTGAAATAAAAAATAACTACTTTCTAGCGCTATCACGTTTAAACTACTACGTTGAAAACGCGGCGCTATCAGCACTCTTTTAACGTGGCCCTAAAAGGCAGTGCACTGGGGTACTGACTAGACCGTCACTCAAGGTCAGTGCGGGGTGATCTTGCGGAAAAAATGTTTATATTGCGCTATTGTCTGACTCAAGCCCATCACCATTCACTTAAAAAAAAATATAATGTTTCAGACTTTGTGATAGGTTAAAGAACTTTCATCCGTTTAGGATTTGTTGAATATATATATATTGTGACCTGAGCTTAGTCCCCCCCCCCCCCCCAAAGCAAAATCCTCGGTGCGCCACTGCTAAGTTGATATTCTGATTCAGACTTGCGAAAACTTGAAAGTTACCGGTACCTAACCAATTGAGCCAACCAACTATAACTTAACTTTGTGATCCAAACGTTGATGCATTTTTTGGTTAAATGTTGGAAAAGGCATTGTTTGAAAAGTAAATACAAATGTTTACTTTAAAAAGATATTTCCTAAATATGTCTCGACCTATGTTTAGTTTAAGAGATTTCGTCAAACCTTCCATATACGCTTTTTAGGGCGCTGTGGTTTAAAAAATCTACTTTTGATATCTGGATTCTGAAAGTTATTGTTTCCCAATCACAGCTATCAGCTGATTTCCCCTTAGAGAAAGTTGTATTTTTGTCCACCAGTAGCGTTTGCGTTTCTTTACAATGCAAATTGTACGTTTGAAAACAGCTGGTCTTATTTACTTAAAACTAATTAGTTTTAAAGCAAACAATTAACTTTTTTGTCGTGTTTACTTCCAATTGCTCATATGTTTACTGTAAACGCATCAATAACTTCATGGAGTCCAGAAAAAACTACTTAATGAATGAGTCAACGTTTCCAACAAAAATTACACATTTAATATGAATTTAATTTAAAATTAGGTTTTTAATACTCTTACTCTGCTTTATAGTCAACCTTGACCTTTATTAGTCAAATGAACAAAAGGAATATAGTGTAAACTAGATGACCCATGTGAATATTTCACAAGTTAGGAGTAGGTCTACTTACCTGATTCATTACATTGACTTAATTAAGTAAATTACTTTTATTTATTTACGTTGGTTTAATTTGATAGATCATACTTGCATATAGAATCTAACAATATAACTAACAGCTGTCATGTTAGTTAAACAGATTGTTAATAGATGGCGTCTTTCATTAGGAATCATATGTAGTATAATATAAAAGTTTTTAAATCAATTTTTGTAATGAAAACATGAATTTTAAGCCTTTTGTGAATTTTTGTCAATAGCGTGGAACATAAGCTTTAAAATGATGCTTGAATAATTAATTGTGATGAAGAATTAAGAGAGACATCGTTTGGCGACAAAAATAATACCTTTGAGAAGTAATATATAAGGATATTTTGAAGCTTGCCAGTACACGCAATTCAAAAACTAGTTTAGTTATGAGTTCCCTAGCCCAAAGCGCATAGTGAGTTTCATCCAAAATCCAAATCAATCTTTTCCCCATTTAGACCTATATACATGATTAGCTAAGCGTCAGTAAACGCTAAAAATCATGTTTTCTGACAGTTTGTTACTCATAACTTCAGATCGGACGTGAAAATCTCGTGCTAATTAATCACTATGCCAAATTTGGTCCCGATCCGTCAAACGGTCTGGACGTGCTTAGCGAACACATACACAATGGATCATACATGCCACAGACAGTTCTTCTTTATATACTACTAGCTGGCCCGATCCGGCTTTGCACGTATAGACAAATCAAAGTTAAATGTATATTAACAAAAAATATATTATATCAATAAATATAAACTACACTATGTATTTCTCATGGTGATTTTTAGTAACTTAGACCCCCCAAACCTCCCCTAAAATTTCGAATTGTTTTAAACCCTTTCTTAGCGATCACCTAGGGCCCTAGAGGAAGCTACATATTAAATTTCATTCCAATCCGTTCGGCGGTTTTCGAGAAATCGTGATTTAGTAACTTTGACCCCCAAACCCCCCCTAAAATTTCGAATTTTTTTAAAACCTTTCTTAGAGAGCACCTACAGTCCTAGAGGAAGTTACGTACCAAATTTCGTTCCAATCCGTTCGGTGGTTTTGGAGAAATCGTGATGTAGTAACTTTGACCCCCAAACCCCTCCTAAGATTTCAAATTTTTTGAAACCCTTTCTTAGAGAGCACCTATGGCCCTAGAGGAAGTTACGTACCAAATTTCATTCCAATCCGTTCGGTGGTTTTGGAGAAATCGTGATTTAACAACTTTGACCCCCCAAACCCCTCCTAAGATTTCAAATTTGTTTCTTTTCTTGGCACTGTGTCCTTTTGGATACAGCTTATATAAATATATGTGATTTAATCTGTGCTAAGTTTCATATTTATTTTTTAACTCAGTGCATATCTTTAGATATTTTACTCTATGACAGAAGCCATTTAGAAGGCTTTGAAAAGGTGGGAATTTGTGTGCAGCTGTTTTATAGTGTTGTTGTTATTCAATTTGTTGCCTAGCAACTTCTTCAAGTTTTGGTATTATTTAGAGAGTTTAGGTTAATCCATAAGGATTTTTCATCATAAAAACTTACAAAACACAGTTTTTAGAAGGTAAGTTGACATTCAAATCTTATTTTGTATGTATAATATAATATTTATGAACTAAAATTACAGTGTATCTAAAAAGACACACCGCCAGATTGTTAGTAAAGCACAATTAAAAGGTTATGTATCCTTTTGTTTACATTGCCAAGTAACCAGTATTTATCCTTCTAAAAATCACTGTATCTATTTGTTTACACTGCAAATTTTACAGAATTGCACACTGAACAGTCTTCATGCTTATATTTAGTTTTACACACAGTTATATTTTGTTCTTTTTAAAAGAAAGCTACATGTAATATTGTATTACAATAATGTTTTGTTCTTCTATTTCAGATCATGTTTTCAACACGTGCAGATAAAATAATGGAGCAATGTTCAACTGGACATACCTTGACTACAAGAGGTTTAAGAGGTAGAATAAAGAAAAAAAAAGGTAAATTAACTCCAGGATTTTCAAGAGCTGACAAAATTCTTGCTCTTCTTCCACCATTAGACTCTGAGGGATCAAGTAGCTCTGAAGACGAGGAGGGATCACAATTATTGCATAAAAATGTTAGGCCAAAAAGTAAATCATGTGAGTTGTATTCTATACCAACAGATGATCTGGAAATCACATTGTGCGACATTCATATGGAAATCGATAATTCTGATTTCCAGACTAGTAATATTGTTACTGTTCCGCCCCCAGATGTTGCTCTGGACTTAGCAAATAAATTAGGCCTAAATGATTCAAGCAAAACCACCTATTTCGCAGCAGGCGAATTGGATCTAAATTTATCTGGTATTGCAAACACTGAATTACATGAAGAAGTTTCTCGTATTGAAATAGATAAATTTCTTGATTTAGGAGTATTTGAAGAGATGTTACATCTAATAGTACTGGAGAAACACTGGCTATAGAAAAACCATCCATAAATTCCCCACTGCATTTTCCAAAAGATGTTTCGACTTGTAGCGATACAAATTCTATAGGGAGCATGTATTCAGTATTATCTGAAGATAATTTATCTTTAAGTGAAAAAAGCAAAGTAGTAATGTCAACTCCTTCTACTAGTTCTAACTGTTCTAAGACACTTTTCATCAAAAAAATCACTCGATCTACTAATTGTAAGAAAACAAAAACACCTATAAAAAACATACCAAAGAAAATACAAAAAATAAAACAACTAAAATATGACAAGTCAGAAGTTTTTAATTGGGAAAAAAATTCTTTTCAACATAATGTTACTTGTATTGATGAGAGTTGGATCTACAAACCTGAATTACAGACTGAAAACAATGTTCGCAACCCTTTGGAATATTTTTTAGACTTTTTTACTGAAGATGTTTGGGATCTTATAGTAGAAAATACAAATTTGTACAGCACCCAGGCTACAGGTAGTTCTATTGGTGTCAACAAGGCACAAATTCAAAACTTTATTGGCATTGAACTTGCAATGGGGTTGGTGAAGATGTCAGCATACACAGACTATTGGAGTCAGGAGTCTAGATTTGAAAAGATTGCCTCCGTTATGACGTTAAAAAGGTATCAATCTATTCGGAGGCACTTACATTTTGTTGATAATACACTTCAAGATGATGATGACGACAGGTATTTTAAGGTTCGGCCACTAATAAACATTATCCGTAGAAACTTTTTGAACATAGAAGAAGAAAAACACTATAGTATTGATGAGATGATGGTACCTTATAAGGGTGTACGTGCTGGAAGCCGGAGACAATATATCAAAAATAAACCTCATAAATGGGGGTTTAAAATATTTATTCGTGCTGGAATATCTGGAGTAATTTACGATTTTCTTCTATATGGCGGAGAAAACACTTTCCGCCAGTACGAGTTTAGTGAAACAGAAAAACTTATTGGTCAAGGGGGTAAAGTTGTTATAGCTCTGTGCAGGTCAATTGCTGTGAAGCCATGTTCATTTGTTTACTTTGACAATTTTTTTTCTTCGCTGGAACTTTTAGTTTTACTTCGTGAAAAATATGGTATATTTTCCATGGGTACCATAAGAAACAATCGGCTCAGACAATGCCCTCTCTCCTCAGATAAGGAGTTGAAGAAAAAAGGTAGAGGAAGCTTTGATGTTAGTGTTTGCAATGCCAATAAAGTATGTGTAGTCAAATGGTTGGATAACAAGCCAGTATGCCTCGTAAGTACATTTTGTCAAGCAGAGCCTGTAGGGATAGTTAAACGTTTTGAGCCAAAAGTTAAAAGTGAGAAGCAACAAGGTCCTCGATCTAAAGTAAGTGTTCCATGCCCTGACATTGTCAAAAAGTACAATGCTTTCATGGGGGGTGTTGATTTAGCTGACATGCTTATTGCACTATATCGTACTCATTTACGTTCGCATAGGTGGTACCTTGCCATATTTTCGCAAATTATTGACATGTGTGTGTCCAATGCCTGGCTTGTTTATAGGCGAGACTGCAAGAAAGCCAACACTAAGACAACTAATATAATCGCCTTGAAAGCATTCCGGTGGAATATTGCCAATAAGTTGTTGGCCAAAGGTAGAAAGTATTCTATCAACCCTTCAAAAACTGTTTTACAAACAAAGAAAGCAAGCAATGCTATTGACCAAGATCTTCGATTTGACTGCATAGACCACTTTCCTGATATGTGTGAGAAGGGCCGATGCAAATTATGTCAGAAGGGACAGACGAAAATGAAATGTGTAAAATGTGAAGCCAGACTATGCCTTACTCAGGACAGAAATTGTTTCTTTCAGTACCACCACAGGAAGTAACAGTACTTTTAGCAGAGATATACTTGTGTTTCATTTCAATTTACATTTTTAGCTTAGTAAAAAAAATAACTGTATTTTTCTTGATTAGATTCTAAATACAATCTAACCAATGTATTTTTTCCAATGTATTTTTTCTTCGAAGAATGTCATGATTTTTGTAACCTTATATAATTAGTACCTTTGTTCATTCATTTTATATATAAGTAATACCATTGCATTTCTTAAATTTCTTGTAAATAAAATACTTTATGAACAAATTGCAAGTATTTAATCCGTTATGCTCTTTGAAATGTTTTAGTTTACTCTTGGCAATGTATCCTTTTAGATACTGTGTAAAACTAATGTCAAGTTCAGAGAGCTTGGCGGTGTATCCAAAAAGATACACTTCTTTTTCATCTATTTTTAGTATTTTAAAATGAAAAATATATTTTTTTTTACATTTTTTTATTATTCAGGAGGCATAAAATAAACTGAAAAATGCATAAATTGTGAATTTATAAAAAGTTTTTTTTCTTGCCAA
>JAGFPH010000197.1:125869-182043 GCA_018207615.1 Philaenus spumarius | reverse complement strand
TCTGGACTTAGCAAATAAATTAGGCCTAAATGATTCAAGCAAAACCACCTATTTCGCAGCAGGCGAATTGGATCTAAATTTATCTGGTATTGCAAACACTGAATTACATGAAGAAGTTTCTCGTATTGAAATAGATAAATTTCTTGATTTAGGAGTATTTGAAGAGATGTTACATCTAATAGTACTGGAGAAACACTGGCTATAGAAAAACCATCCATAAATTCCCCACTGCATTTTCCAAAAGATGTTTCGACTTGTAGCGATACAAATTCTATAGGGAGCATGTATTCAGTATTATCTGAAGATAATTTATCTTTAAGTGAAAAAAGCAAAGTAGTAATGTCAACTCCTTCTACTAGTTCTAACTGTTCTAAGACACTTTTCATCAAAAAAATCACTCGATCTACTAATTGTAAGAAAACAAAAACACCTATAAAAAACATACCAAAGAAAATACAAAAAATAAAACAACTAAAATATGACAAGTCAGAAGTTTTTAATTGGGAAAAAAATTCTTTTCAACATAATGTTACTTGTATTGATGAGAGTTGGATCTACAAACCTGAATTACAGACTGAAAACAATGTTCGCAACCCTTTGGAATATTTTTTAGACTTTTTTACTGAAGATGTTTGGGATCTTATAGTAGAAAATACAAATTTGTACAGCACCCAGGCTACAGGTAGTTCTATTGGTGTCAACAAGGCACAAATTCAAAACTTTATTGGCATTGAACTTGCAATGGGGTTGGTGAAGATGTCAGCATACACAGACTATTGGAGTCAGGAGTCTAGATTTGAAAAGATTGCCTCCGTTATGACGTTAAAAAGGTATCAATCTATTCGGAGGCACTTACATTTTGTTGATAATACACTTCAAGATGATGATGACGACAGGTATTTTAAGGTTCGGCCACTAATAAACATTATCCGTAGAAACTTTTTGAACATAGAAGAAGAAAAACACTATAGTATTGATGAGATGATGGTACCTTATAAGGGTGTACGTGCTGGAAGCCGGAGACAATATATCAAAAATAAACCTCATAAATGGGGGTTTAAAATATTTATTCGTGCTGGAATATCTGGAGTAATTTACGATTTTCTTCTATATGGCGGAGAAAACACTTTCCGCCAGTACGAGTTTAGTGAAACAGAAAAACTTATTGGTCAAGGGGGTAAAGTTGTTATAGCTCTGTGCAGGTCAATTGCTGTGAAGCCATGTTCATTTGTTTACTTTGACAATTTTTTTTCTTCGCTGGAACTTTTAGTTTTACTTCGTGAAAAATATGGTATATTTTCCATGGGTACCATAAGAAACAATCGGCTCAGACAATGCCCTCTCTCCTCAGATAAGGAGTTGAAGAAAAAAGGTAGAGGAAGCTTTGATGTTAGTGTTTGCAATGCCAATAAAGTATGTGTAGTCAAATGGTTGGATAACAAGCCAGTATGCCTCGTAAGTACATTTTGTCAAGCAGAGCCTGTAGGGATAGTTAAACGTTTTGAGCCAAAAGTTAAAAGTGAGAAGCAACAAGGTCCTCGATCTAAAGTAAGTGTTCCATGCCCTGACATTGTCAAAAAGTACAATGCTTTCATGGGGGGTGTTGATTTAGCTGACATGCTTATTGCACTATATCGTACTCATTTACGTTCGCATAGGTGGTACCTTGCCATATTTTCGCAAATTATTGACATGTGTGTGTCCAATGCCTGGCTTGTTTATAGGCGAGACTGCAAGAAAGCCAACACTAAGACAACTAATATAATCGCCTTGAAAGCATTCCGGTGGAATATTGCCAATAAGTTGTTGGCCAAAGGTAGAAAGTATTCTATCAACCCTTCAAAAACTGTTTTACAAACAAAGAAAGCAAGCAATGCTATTGACCAAGATCTTCGATTTGACTGCATAGACCACTTTCCTGATATGTGTGAGAAGGGCCGATGCAAATTATGTCAGAAGGGACAGACGAAAATGAAATGTGTAAAATGTGAAGCCAGACTATGCCTTACTCAGGACAGAAATTGTTTCTTTCAGTACCACCACAGGAAGTAACAGTACTTTTAGCAGAGATATACTTGTGTTTCATTTCAATTTACATTTTTAGCTTAGTAAAAAAAATAACTGTATTTTTCTTGATTAGATTCTAAATACAATCTAACCAATGTATTTTTTCCAATGTATTTTTTCTTCGAAGAATGTCATGATTTTTGTAACCTTATATAATTAGTACCTTTGTTCATTCATTTTATATATAAGTAATACCATTGCATTTCTTAAATTTCTTGTAAATAAAATACTTTATGAACAAATTGCAAGTATTTAATCCGTTATGCTCTTTGAAATGTTTTAGTTTACTCTTGGCAATGTATCCTTTTAGATACTGTGTAAAACTAATGTCAAGTTCAGAGAGCTTGGCGGTGTATCCAAAAAGATACACTTCTTTTTCATCTATTTTTAGTATTTTAAAATGAAAAATATATTTTTTTTTACATTTTTTTATTATTCAGGAGGCATAAAATAAACTGAAAAATGCATAAATTGTGAATTTATAAAAAGTTTTTTTTCTTGCCAAGAAAAGGGTTAAAACCTTTCTTAGAGAGCACCTACAGTCCTAGAGTCTGAAGCTACATACCAAATTTCGTTCCAATCCGTTCGGTGGTTTTGGAAAAATAATGATGTAGTAACTTTGACCCCCCAAACCCCTCCTAAGATTTCAAATTTTTTGAAACCCTTTCTTAGAGAGCACCTATGGCCCTAGAGGAAGTTACGTACCAAATTTCGTTCCAATCCGTTCGGTGGTTTTGGAGAAATCGTGATTTAGTAACTTTGACCCCCCAAACCCCTCCTAAGATTTCAAATTTTTTGAAACCCTTTCTTATCATTACCTACGGCCCTAGATTAAGCTACATACCAAATTTCATTCCAATCAGTTCAGTAGTTTTAGAGAAATCGTGATTTAGTAACTTTGACCCCCCAAACCCCCTAAATTTTCGAATTTTTTAAAAACCTTTCTTAGTGAGCACATATGGCCCTAGAGGAAGCTACATACCAAATTTCATTCTAATCCGTTTGGTGGTTTTGGAGAAATCGTGATTTAGTAACTTTGATCCCCCAAACTCCTCCTAAGATTTCAAATTTGTTTAAACCCTTTCTTAGAGAGCACCTACGGCCCTAGAGAAAGTTACGTACCCAATTTCGTTCCAATCCGTTCCGTGGTTTTGGAAAAATCGTGATTTAGTAACTTTGACCCCCAAACCCCTCCTAAGATTTCAAATTTTTTGAAATCCTTTCTTATCAGCACCTACGGCCCTAGAGGAAGCTACATACCAAATTTCATTCCAATCAGTTCAGTAGTTTTAGAGAAATCGTGATTTAGTAAATTTGACCCCCCAAAACCCCACTAAAATTTCGAAATTTTGTTAAAACCTTTCTTAGTGAGCACTTACGGCCCTAGAAGAAGCTACATACCAAATGTCACTCCGATCCGTTCGGTGGTTTTGGAGAAATCGTGATTTAGTAAATTTGACCCCCAAACCCTCCTACGATTTCAAATTTTTTGAAATCCTTTCTTATCAGCACCTACGGCCCTAGAGGCAGCTACATACCAAATTTCATTCCAATCAGTTCAGTAGTTTTAGAGAAATTGTGATTTAGTAAATTTGACCCTCCAAAACCCCCCTAAAATTTCGAAATTTTTTAAAACCTTTCTTAGTGAGCACCCATGGCCCTAGAGGAAGCTACATACCAAATTTCACTCCGATCCGTTCTGTAGTTTTTGAGAAATCGTGATCAGTGAGTCAGTGGATTTGACTTTTATATGTAGATAGATGATTTGCTGACATAAGTTTGTTTGTAACATATTAAAATGTTAAGTATAAGTTTATATTATGGACCTATCTATTTCTTTTCTACTAATGAAATGTAGCCTATTTATTTCCTAACCGAAATATGGGATTTCATGTGAAACCAAGTGTCTAAGCAGATTAGTTTGCGCGTTATAAGTGCAGTACTGCACGGTCTGCACGGGTGGACTATTACAATCTGATGAACTAACCTGTTGATCTCCCAGTCGGCGTTGGGAGGATCTAGCAGTGGTGTGCTGGAGAAGCGGCTGGTTTTTGCAAGTCCCGAGGAGATGTTACCGTTCTTCTGCTGACGATCCGCTTCCAATCCCATCTCCCGCACCGGCTATAACAAACAATAATATTAAAGTACTGTACTTCAACCCACAGTAATGCAGACAATATAAAAGGTTCTACACTCACTCCTAGCAGTGGTCAGTTCCAACTAAACAACATTTCGACATTTTCAGCCGATATTTGGCTATTTTCTAAGCCAAATTGAATCATTTTACCTTACTTTATTATTTGTTCTTGAAACTAACACTTCCAGCTAAAACCAACCGCATATGTATTGTATATATTAGACAAATCTAAAGGATGAAATACTAAAAAACATAAAATTTCTAAGAAAAATGCTATTTGTCTATTTAATATACAAAGCTCAGCTGATAGAAAATCTGTGTTGAGACAATAATCAGCTGTTTAATGTAACACCTAAACAGGCATGTAAGGCCATTTTTAGCTAATTTTACACTTTTTATATAACATTTTTAGGTTAAGGGTTTCTGTAGGCCTAAGCCATGGTAGTTTGAAATAACCTTCATTTTAACGCCTTCATTAAACTTAATTTGATTTACAATTTTAATATTATCTGCCATCTTAAATTTGAGATAATAATTCATCCTAAATCTTAATCAGATGTTAATTATTTGATTTAAATAAATTG
The DNA here is from genome assembly GCA_018207615.1 of Philaenus spumarius. NCBI lineage: Eukaryota > Metazoa > Arthropoda > Insecta > Hemiptera > Aphrophoridae > Philaenus > Philaenus spumarius. The sequence goes on along the minus strand of JAGFPH010000197.1, from coordinate 177,255 downwards.
GTGTGGAGAGTTTACATATTAGCCCAGGCAACAGGTACTTTTACTGTTTACATGTAAAAAATGTCGGAGAGATGAAACTTGGTAATATAGTACATTTTGGCATCCTAAAAAAACATTCTAAGTTTGCGACCCCCACCACTTTGAGCATACGCCACCATCTTGGAAAATGGTGGCCAAATTTCAAAACATAATAGCAATAATAGTTCAATAATATAATAAATAATTCATCAATTTCAGTTGATAATAGCATTCATGCAGTTTTTATAAATACACAACACATAAGTTAACATATAAATACTTAACTCAAAAACGAGATTTGTCATTGTACACCACCCATGACGTAAAGTTAATGGGGCGTTTTTTTTACTGTGGTTTTATTTATAAAAACTGCATGAATGCCTGAAAACGTCCATCAGCTGACTGGATCCGAATTTTTTGTATAAGAATACAGCCGTTCCAATTTGCAAGGGTGACAAAAATGATAATAATCGAAACGTGTACAATGTAAAATAAAAATAATTATTACTATTATTATTACAAAACAAATAATAGCAATAATAGTTCAATATATAATAAACATTATAACAAATAATACATCAATTTCAGGTGATAATAGCGTATTCATGTAGTTTTTATAAATACACAACACAAGATGGCACTTAACTAAAAACTATTTATTTATTTTGAAACAAAAGTTTTAGGGAATTAAATTCTCTATAATGTTTATAATACGAAACCTTTTTTCTAGGAATTTGGCCACCATTTTACAAGATTTCGGCGTAAACTCAAAGTGGTGGGGGTCGCAAACTTATTATGTTTTTAACATGTCAAAATATACTATATTACCAAGTTTCATCTCTCCCGTATTTTTTTCAGGTAACTTCATTTTTAACTCCCTGCTGCCTGGGTTATATGTTTACTGATAAAATGTACTGTATGTATATTACCATTGCAATCTTATTGTTACCTTTCAGGTTTCATTCATTTTTGTTTGTGAAATATTTATTTTGTATTACTGTATTTCCTTTAAATGGCCGAAATATGCAAGTTTTGGAAGAAAGACAGTTGGCGTGAGGAACACGCAGGTTTTCTTTAGAATATAAGGAGTTTAACACATATATTATAATAAATTAACTATTGTAAACTACAAAAATAAAAATAAAATAATGTATTTCGCGTAGGCTAATTTTATATTTAGGTACTTTATAATCTAAGTACAGTAGCCCTTCTTCACTACAATTTAGATAGTAGTATCATTGAAGAAACGTTTCTTCAATGGTAGTATTGACACTTAGGAATGAAGTGTGCACTCAAATCACAACAAATGTTGACGAAGGTTATGAAATGTGTGAAATTCCCCACTCGCATACCAATGTCGTCATAAAACCTAACCTGTCAAGGTGTTTGTTATTCACACCTACATAAATATACAGTTACACTACAGTCAAGTGTAAAGTGAGTATTTATGTAGGAGAGCGTTACCATATAAAGTAGAATTTTGTCATATTCTGAAAGTAAGACATTAAACTGAGTCTAATAACGCAAACCATAACGACAGCGGCAGACAAATATTATAGAAACTACAAGACGAAGAAATGCAAAAATGCAGGTTAAAGAACAGCCACTTTGGTTATGTTTGCAGAAAACAAAAGAAACTAAACACTCCACAGGTACAAAACACAGCACAGATAAATCGTAAACAAATTATAAAATATAAGGCGATAGAAAATTAAAGTAAGAAATATAGACTTATCTAAACCTGGAATAATAACATTCAGCACTGAATTTGACTAAATCTAAATAATGAAGAAACATGACAAATTATGTTTTCCAAAATGTAATTGAGAAAAAAATGTTAGTGCATGCGCCAATTAACAGAGCTGAAATATTACTAAGATTACAAAAATAAAATTCGTATACATTTAAATGAAAAGGGGACTTTAGATTTGGTTTAGTAAATTTTATTATACTTTTTCAGGTTGCAGTATGAAAAATACCTAAACTAATTTACAAATCACATTAAACACAGTATGTTTTCCGTTTGTAAAGAAATAGAAGTTGGTAGCACTTACATTCCTAAATTAATAGAGGTGCATATCTGTCAGGTTAGCAAGATTACTGAAAGTTCGCTATGTCAATTAGTCTATTCAACTTTTGGATTTGTTGTTACTTGTTAGTTCTTTTATATTATACTTATTTGATTTGCTGAAATTGGTGGAGTGTATAGGTTCATTATATTTGAAGGAAAATGTAAAGTTTTTATTCTATATAAATGTATGGTCACGCTCATCTACACTAATTCTGAAAAATGTGCGCCATTACACAGTTTCGTAATATATACTTCTAATCAAAGCTGTGAAAGATTAAATTATGTACAACACATAGTTGTTACCGCCTTTTCAGAAATGTTAGACTTATTAGTTTACTGGATAAAAACCATTTTAGATAAATATGTTCACTGTTCACAGATTATTAAGTGTAGGCCCACTGTGGCGATAGTGTAGTAGGCAAGTGCTACGCTAGCTAGGGTTCGGAGTTGGGATCCAGCTATTGACTTTGACTATTTCCGAGTCACATTTTCTCTACAGTTTCGAAACTATAGAAATCACAAATAGAACTTTATAATTTTCTTATCGATACCAATATTCATCCTGAGTCAACAATCACAATTAACGTTTTTCTAAGATCACTGATACTAAAAATCACATTTTCTTAATCTTACAGTATCGACGACAGTTATTGAACAATAAATCACTCTTAATTAAAAACACTTATCCGAGAATGGTCGATAAATCTTTAGTATGTGTTGGTTTGACTATTTGAACACGTACTGTATCACGTATCCAATAACAAACAACAGTACAGGCTATACGTGTTTAGACTGAGCAGGTGTGCGTGAATTGTTTAGAAATACAGACATCGATGAAACAAACACTTTAGACCTAGCATGATCGCGCGGAGTGTGCAGTTTGGTTATGTCAGAGCTGACTTCATGCTGTCGAATTTGTTATTATTGTTCAGGCTCTCGAAGGTTCAAAAATGCTGAACAATATCAATTACATCGTCTGATTAATCATTACGTTCTGTAACAAGTGCGTAACATAACCGCGTAGTACTTACTTCCCAAGGTCTCTAGATAGAAAAGGTTACCTCATTCGGGAAATATCAAAAAAAGTGGAGTGGGGGCTGTGACGTAGTTATTGGTATAACTAGACAGTGATCAAAGTTCTGTCGTTTACGTTTATACGCGTTACTCATTTCTGAATGTTTGACGGCTTGTGTTTTTTGTTTAAACTTAAACTTTTTTTAAATTAGATACTGTTTAGTATTTAAATATACAATTAAATATCAAAATAAAGATAAAAATGTGATATTTTAATGGATTTTAGTTTCATTTAGATTGTTTGTTTAATTTTCATTATATTTATTTTAAAACTCATGTATGTTTATGGTTTGCATGGTGTCAAATAATTTGTTTATTATTATTTTTTTTAAAGCGAAAATATGTTTGAAAAATATTAAACAATTTATAGATATGATATATTTTATGTAAACAATATTTTAAACAGCACATCTCTAAGTATATAGATATGTAACAACCGATGTTTTAATTGAATTTTAATACAGTAAGCATTTTTCGTTGATTTTTGTTTGTGTTTACTTTTAGTTTGTTAATCTAACTTAAAACTAGTGAAAAGATGAAACACTTTTTCGATCCTTCGGCTCGTTCGGACAGAACACACGAATTGAAAGAAAATTAAAGTTAAACATTACTTTTTATTTGTTATATTTAGTTTAAAAATAAGTTAAAACGTTGCCCCACACTGTATATTCAAAATTTTGATCCAAAAACGTGACCCCGACGCTCTACGACTTTTCAACTCTCAGAATCGTTTTTTTCGTACCCAAAAACATATAAAACGTTACCCCGCACTGTATTTTCAAAATTTTTACCCAAAAACGTGACCCTGACGCGCTACAACTCATGTTAGAAAGCTCAAAAGCTTTTAAACTCTCCGCAAAAAATTAACGAAGATTCTGGTACCACTTGTTTTTCTACGACGTCTGTGAGTGCTTGTATCGTGTTTACAGGAAAACAAATACAAAAAAAAAATTATCACATGATTTCAATACTTCGGAATTATAATGCGAGCCGAAGTAAAAGCTGTTGGTTTTGAAGAATAATAAACTGATAATAAATTTGCTAAGTAAAGTTGCTATGGTAATAAATGTAAACAAACATTGTGATGCTAAGCAGTTTTTTGTCCGAACAGCTGTTTTCGTGAGTTTTGGTCTTGATTTCATATAAAAAAGGGTGTTCATTTTTTCCCAAATTTGAAACTTTTCTGGGAATTTTTTTCAAAAATGTCTTTTTATAAAAACCTAATTCGGACTATTACCCTTGATTATACATAATCAAAGCTATTACGAACATTTTAAAACAAAAAATAGCAAAATTGGTCCAGCCGTTCTCAAGTGATGCTTACCAACGAATAGCATTTAATTTTTATTATATAGATTAAAATGTACTATCGTGATTGCATTTTTTCTTTTTTATTCTGTAAAAAATATTAAATACAATTTTAATGACTGCTTTTTAGTTACCTATATGATTTAAAATGTATTACCAAGATAGCTTTTTATTTTAAATTTTAGTCAGTAAAAATATAAATTAAAATTTGTATGCTTATACTTTTGTAATTATTGTAAATTGCAAATTAATGACATAAACATAATGTTTTTGAAAAGGTTAAGATATATTCTTACAATTACAAATGTTGAAATGTGTAACTTAAGTATCATTTTAAAAAACTGCAACCCCAAAAATAGTTTAATACATCTATTTTTTTTAAAATGAGGTGATTTGTACGACGAAACATACATCTTTCATGGTATCGCGGAGTTTTTATACTATAATGACGTCACTGGACAGGGAACGGGTCGAGGGGTTTGAGTTTGTTTACACAATGAATACAGAAACTATAGTTTCTGTATTCATTGGTTTACATGACTATGAGGTAACCTTTTCTTCTAGAGACCTTGCTTACTTCCGTCATCTACGTCTGTGATCCACTCGTATCAGTGGTAAATAGTAAATGTGAACATTTTATCACTGTATAAACAAACACTAAAATTACTATATAATTAATAACTCGACTACACATTCCGCAGTGGATGCTAAGGATGATTTGCACGCTACTAACACAAAGAAAATATCGCAAATTCAGAAAAACCCAGTAAAAGTGACCCACGGTAAAAGTTTTACAATTAGTTGTTTGTTCGGGCATCCGCCATATTTATTACAAGAGTCCGTGCCAAAACCTTAAAAGAGAAGAGAAAGGGTTATTTACTCGCACTTGTTAGCGAATTTCCATAGGAAATATGAGCTATGCAAGTGACACTTATGGTGAGACCTAAGGTCGGCAGAGCACCGCTCATAGTCCCCAGAACACGTTTTGGCGTGTCATTAAAATGTATATACATATGTGTTCGCAATCTTAACGGCTGCATTTTAAGTCCGATTTGGTCCAAATTTGGTACACACGTTGGTTGTCTAAGTCGCTCGGACGATAAAACAACCGGAAGAAAGTTTTCTGACAGGACGTAAATATTTTTTTGAGATTTTTCGTACCAGAATGAAAACTTTTTGGGTTTTATCAAACAACAAAAAAGTAGGATACTATTCTGTACATTTTGCTTTTTTATATAACCTTATAGCTCGGTCGGTTCCCCAAAATTGATCAAAACGTGAAATACTATAAAAGTATCCTGTTCAACTCCACGAGGGAGATTTTACCGAGGGAGTATCTTCTGATCCGAGGCCGACGGCCGAGTTGGTACGCTGCGAGCTAAGCGAAGCAGTCCATAACCCAGTAGATCAATTTCCCAAATTGGAAATTCAATCAACTCACGTCAGCGGTTCAGCTGCGTGGTCGAATTATTTTAGCAGTTCCGTTATTTTCTGATGCAGTTTTGTTGTATTGGTCAGATGTCATTTTTTGTGTGTGTCTGTGCCTAGAAACAGCGTTTTCTCTCATTTCAGTTGGTATTTAGTTAAGTTTTGTTTTTAACATCTCAGCAGTAGTATTTTAGTTCTGGGTTATTCCTTATTCTTATTGTAATTTATTTTTTTAGGTGAGATGGCAAACGTAGGCCTATTTTTAGGTTTATTATGTATGTGTTAGCTTTAGTGTACACTTTATAACGAGAATTTATTTATTTCTCGAAATGTATTGTATTGCTTTCTTTATACACAACAGACTAACATATTCAAAATCCATCATTAGTAACTAACTTAAAACCAAACTTCTAAAAGTTTAACAAAAAACTGTAACTTAACTAATAATTCTACACTCCGTACACCCCGATCCTTAATAATTTTAAGTGAAACATTTTGACAAATGAAAGTTGGATGATAATGTAACACTAGCGCTATCACAGTAAAGATTCTAAAAATGAATGGTTTTAAATGAAACATCGTAAGAGCAGCCAGCGGTAGTGGGTCAAATCAAGATGGGTATGGTATGGGGCCGTGGTGGAAACATGTTTGTTTTTAGTTGCAGTTCTGCTCGCCACGAGTCTTTCTGTTTGGTCAGGAATAAAATTCTTATCTTCTACATACCTTTCCACGAATGGTATTTTCCTAATCTTCATTACTTCAGTACGCTCATGGTTTTCTAACACGTCGGACGTTTATGACAAATATTTGAATGTAGATTGTTTATAATCTTGAGGAGGTACTTTTGAAAACAATTTGATGTTTAACACTTTTAATTACATTATGTTAATTGTTGTTTATAATTTAAAGAGAAATTCACTCGTGAAAACTGATTTTGGTGTTCTTATTCCGTTGAACTGTTACAGATCTTTATCGCTTGAAAAATCAGTTTTATGATATCGTAAATTTAATTGTTACTTTTCCTTTTCTACATGTTTTTGTTAGTTAATCGTCGCATCAGTTGCTTTGCACCAAAAAGTACTAGTATTGTCCAAACTCTAACGAGAAATCAAGCTATTTTAAATTACGATACCAGCTGATAAACACTTATCTCTTGAAGAATAAACTTCTTTAGGCTCACCTCGTAGACGCAGAGAGAGAATAGGAAATCAGGGGCATTAAATGAGTTGATGACGCGTGGAACGTCTCGCCTTGTTACGCGTTTCGACTAATTCTGATGCACGCTCTGGTATCCTCTCTCACTCCTTTCTTACTTCGGAATAAGGAATCTTTTCCAATGAACTATTCATTCTTGGTTCTTGCGTACGGGATACTCTTCAAATATTCGTCGGATCTGTTATCTATCCTTCACTAAAAAACGTGTGCTGCATACATATATATAATAAGCATACGTGCTGAAAGTTTACTACATCTCTCTTCACTCTCTATTTGTACCTTTTTCTTTCGCCTTCAATTTGTCATGTGTTGTCGCTCGTCTGATATTAATGAAATATCTATGCACATTCTACTTGTGCTGACGCTACCGGATAGTACATGTATACTTATGCAGACTAGCAGTCACAGTCACTATTGTTTTGAAAAATATTTCTTGTAATTGTAGTAAAATGTTTTCTATTTTTAATAATAAATAAATACGTTTTCAGACAAAGAGTACATATATTTATTATTGAGGCATAACCTTTGCATTGTAAAAAGAGAGATAAAGATTACTTATTACAAAAGAGGGAGGGGAGAACAAAAGTTCAGCTAGTTTACACTTCTTCCCAATGAAATGCTATTTTTTAATGGTTAATTTAAAAACAGCTGTTATAGTAAACTGTTTTCACATTGATGTTTGTTTAAATTTTGAATTGAAAATTATTAAAATATAAATGTCAAAATTAATTCTATAAAATAATTTACTTTAACTGACTTAATACAGAATTTAATTAGAATACTTAAATGTTAAGTGAAAATTAAATTAAAAAATGTATTTTGCAATTTTAAAACAATACGTAACTGAGACCGTAACAATGATTCTCTTCTTTGTTTGTATTGCAGTTCTGCTGAAAGCACTACATCTGATTATCTGCTCTATACTCTATAGCATCCCAGCTTGCACTATAGGACTACTCTTACAGAAATAGTCTATATAATTTTTTTCAAAAAGAAATATGACCACAAAAACGCTTTTTAAGTGTCTGCTCCAGTAAACGAGAAAGCAACCGGAAACTCAACCGCTTCTCACTGTATCCCTATATAACCAGTGCAATTACTTGCAGCTGAACGCTTTGACATTGTCTCATTTCAAACCATTTTATAAGTCTATCTTTTGTAATTGAGTGTTGAAAAAAAATTGAAAATTCTTTATAAAATTTCGGATCCGGCTTGCAAATTATTTTTCATTATTCATTTTTTATTGTGTTATGAAACAAATTCAAACTTTGTACTTAAAAAAAGTCAATTACATAACAAATCAAAAGCATTAAACAAAATAATAAATTGCAAAACGGGTGCGTATTGTGACTGTGCTTAAAATGAGACCTTGCAAACAATTTTATGATAAAAAATAAACGAAATAAATGGTTTGAAATTTAAAATTACTCTTGTGGGATAAAAACCCAAGATGGCCGCCACTACAGAAGCAACCTTCCATTATAGAAAGTTGCAACGTATGTAGGCCTAGTACATTTGTTTATATGAAACTTGCAAATTGTAAACAGTACAGCCAACTGCAAGACTGTTGCTAAACTCAGTGAACTGTATAATTACGCCTGCAGACAGACTCGTCTACACACACTTCCGGTGAGGACAGGAAGTTAGTAAGGTTCTGCACCAACCTCGCCTAAGTAATAAACATTGGTCTTATAATGCATTTATTAAAATTAATGTTCAGGTCATTGTAACAGCATGCTCTTATTGATAGGATAGCTATTATAGTTTTGTGCCTACACCTTGACTTATCAAAAACGCACTGAATTGTTAAGGTAAAGCTGTAGAAGGAATACTTTTAGTTTTCCATTTCTTAGTTTTGATTTGGGAAAAATCTGACACGACAGCTGGTGTTTACAAATTAATATAAAATAAAAACTCTACTATTTTAACCAGTTGCCTGAAGATGAGCAACGACGAACATGTAGCAATAGAGCTAATATTTTGTAAATCTGATTTTATTTTGTAAAAATTTCATCTTAACTGGAGTTTCATCAAGAACCGATTGTACTCCCGTTTAACTATTTCTAATTTATTTTTTTCGTCCCGCAAATAAGTTTTGCAGCTTACTTATACACCGATCAATTGGGCAGTTTTGTCTAAAAGTTACGTAAGGACTATCAGTAACGTTGTGTATACGATATACGACAGATCGAGTCCAAGCTACAGAATGGGGCATTGTTTTCAATAAGTTATCTGACCTAGTCCTATCTCTACAACTGACACAATCGATTCCTTGGTCATAATTGATGCTGACGTCACCCCCTCCCGCCGTAATCAGACAGCTTGGAGTGTATCTTTTGTCTAATATGAAGAATATATGTTGAAATACCGTTCAAAGAAATTCGTGTTTTATTAGAACCCCTTACTGTTAACGGAACGCCTTTCAGTTTCGTTATTGCCCATATGTTGAGCACTAGGCCTACTGTACCGAATACACCATAAGTCACGATTGTTCTGGGAAAGTCCTGAATTCTGAATTTACTCAACGGAGTCCCAAATTTCAATAATTTAATACATGGATACATTAAAGTAGGAAAGTAACTGATAAATATTATTATTATTATTGAAACTATTCGATTGATTTCGAACAAATTTGCACCAAACATGTCAATGAGGCCTGTACGGATGCACGAAAAAAGGTTTTGACAATTTGTGAAAACAACCCCCTTTTTGGCCAAAAACCTCCAAAAATCTATTATTATTATTATTATTATTATTATTAGCTAAACAAGAATTTTAGAAAGATACGGGTTTTTGCATATGGTAGGGTACATTAAGGGCTAAAAATAAGCCAAATTTTATCAAAATCGTTAGAGTTGTTTTTTATAAAAAAATAATAACTGACTTTTAGGTTTTTTTTTTGTCAATACAGGCCATTTTACAGGGGTTTTTTGTCGTGCATCTATACAGGGCCTAATTGACATGTTTTGTGCAAATTTGTTCGAGATCGATCGAATAGTTTTCTTTCTAGCTTTGTATACATACAGACAGTCATTTTGTAAAAACTACTTTTTTGGACTCAGGGGGTTCCAAAACGGATATTTCCTCAAAATCTCAACATCGATTTTTTTTGCGATTACTATACTTTCTCTATACTATAGTATAGTGAGAAAGTAAAAATGGTTTTTCATTTTGTTAAAAAAAGAACCCAAAAGATTTAAAAAACATATTTGTTTATTCGCTTGAAAAGTTTCAAATTGTTCAATTCGACAGAACGTTTTCTGGCGGATAATGATTTCAGAAAACGAACGAAATATGTGATAATCACAGTTTGAATATATTTTCAGCCTGTTCATTGTCGGCTCTGTTTATATTTATATTAAACTACTGACATGAAATTTGCCATAGAACTTGCTTAGCACTAATGTGAAAATTATGTACGATTTACACTATTGACCAAAGGCACTTGGTAGTACTCAATTTTTAGGAAAACCCACACACAATATTTAGTAAATTTTACATTTGTCTTGTCGACCATGGTTTCGCAAGAAACAAAGCCTATGTGTAAATGCCGCCACTGGCGAAACAATGGTCCGCAAATCTCAAATAAATTGTAAATTTACTAAATATTGTGTGTGTGTGGCTTTTCTTCAATATTATGCACATGAAAGTATTTTTTTTAAACCACGGGCACACATCTAAAAATGTACGATAAGGTCTGAACTCTCAAGTCATACTCTTGACGTCTTTTTAGCTAATTGGATTTATATACGGAAAAAGTGACCCGTCTATGACTGAGAAAATATCGCCACCAAAACAATAAATCATAAATCTTAAATAAATCGTTAAAGATTGCGGCTAGTGTCATGTAGTTGTACAATAGTAAATCAGCTGTGACTAATGTTAGCTCTGAACAAAACAATTAAGAAAATTTACATTAAGGGAAGCATTTTGTACAAATAAAGATGAACGTGGATGGGCGAACGACATAGAGTTAGTGGCTAGAACTGCAGCACTGGGAGTGTTTTTAGTGCTAAATTAAAATGAAGTACATTAAAATGACATCTGAAGCAAGCAGATAGTGATTTGAATTTGAGTTTCATCCAAAAAAACTAAGTATGTTAAGAAATCAAAAGAATTGTTGATGAACTAGAGCTTAATATACCAACTTAAGGGTCTGCTGCAGTAAACGAGAAAGCAACCGGAAACGCAACCGCTTCTTATCCCTATCTAAACAGTGCAATTTCTTGCAGCTGAAAGCTTTGACATTGCCTCATTTCAAACCATTTTATAAGTCTATCTTTTGTAATTGAGTGCTGAAAAAAAACTGAATATTCTTTATAAAATTTCGGATCCGGCTTGCAAATTATTAATTTTTTATTGTGTTAGGAAAAAAATTTAAACTTTGTACTTACAAAATGTCAATTACATAACAAATCAAAAGCAAAATTTAAATTGCAAGACGGATGCGTGATTGTGCTTAATTAAAATGAGACCTTGCAAACACTTTTATGATAAAAAGTAAACGAAATAAATGGTTTGAAATTTAACATTGCTCTTATGGGATAAAAATCCAAGACGGCCGCCAATACAGCAGACCCTTAAGGCTCGGCTCTCCACATTCAAAACTACGATATTGGGTACCAATTTCAATGTTAAATAACCAAAACATACCTTCACTATTAAGCATATTTTTGTGCTGTTTTTGTTAAAAGACTAAAGCTGTATTTTATTTCTTAAAGTAAAATAGATTGTGGGTGTTGATTGCTAAGGATTTTTGAAATATCTCTTTTTGCAACTGAGTAAAAAATTTATAAAGTTTACTATTTTTTACAATTTATATCATACGTTTATGAAAACAATAAAACGGTTTCTGAAAATGTATTCGGCAATCAACATCCGCATATGACAGTACTTCAAAATGAAACCAAATTTTTAAATTTATTCCACGAATTAACGGAAAAAAATGACTTATTCTGTAGCATTGCTCTTATGGGAATAAGATTCAATTGGCGGGCAGGGAAGCGCCCCCTTAAACGTAATAAAGTCAAACTGTTGACACGATCAAGCCAAATGAAAATACCCTTACTATATCCGTGGCGACCTGTGGAGCTGAAGCCAGTGCACTGAGAATCTTCAATAGAAAAATATGACACATCTATGAACAATAGCACGGAGAATGGAAGAAATTCAGAAATTGAGGGACACTGCTGGCACAGTACTCATTTCTTTACTCTACCTTACATTTCGGTCTAAGCTTTATTTATTTACAGCTGTTTTTTTTTTTTCATATTTTGTAACAATTTTAAATTCTGATTTTTAGTTTAGGTTTTTGTGTAAAATTAGGCCTAACTCACTTATGCTGTCCAAACTTCCATGTACATTATTTCTCAACGGAGTTAATTGGATACAGTATTTCAAAACTATTTCTACTTCTAGGTCCAACCAATATTTTGTAGTTAATTTTTAGGTTAGGTTTTTAATTATATGTAGGCCTAGGACATGCTGGCTCTCTTTAACGTTTTTCGTAACTGCTGTAATAATACTTTGATTTAGACGTTTAAATACAATTTACCATCTGAACTTTGAGGTTATGATCACCTTTTATTAAAAAGAAATTACTAAATATTTGTGTGTAAGTAGCAAAACAGTTGGCAGCGAATAGCGTAAGGATCTCCCCTATATATAGTAGAGAAGGCATGTATATAGAGAAGGCACTAAGTGAAATGTACACTTAATTTCGTTATCTCGGTTCAGAAAGGAGAAGGAAGCGCTTGTTTTAAAACAACTCCAGTTGAAATACTGCAAACATTAGGCGGACTTGATGTATACAATGGCCGCATTAAGGTGTAGGATGTCGTGCCAACAGTCGCCGCCAGTTAGCGCTCTTGACAAGAATTATAGCACTATAAATAATGGAGGGTATTTGTTTTGTTTTCTTGTAAGGAAAAATGCAAATTGAGAAAATAAGAGAGAGCTAGTAGTAGGTTTGAAACTTGAAGTATCAAAAAATATTTATTTAGGGACGCAAAGATTAACTGTAAATCATTAAAAGGTATACAAATAAAGTTACCGTTAAAATCTTCTTGACTACGATGATTACTTACTGATTACATTGATTTTATTTTTCAAGAATATAATAACTAATGCCATTTATCTATTTTCTCCATGAGCTTCCATTTTTCAACAAAGATGTTATAAAAATGTAAAAATCTATTTTTTGGCAGCCACTTTGAAATACTTAAAGATACGAACAAAGTTTGAATACAAAAAAGTTCATCTTTGAGAGCTCTTTGATTTGGTAACCTACTTGACCTACATTGACATTTTAAATATTTTATATATTGGCTTTTATATTTCCCACTATTTTTTTATGGAAAAGTTCCCAAATTGGACACTGTTTAAAATTCTGAATAAAACTGTTCAGTGATAGTAAATAAAAATACAAAAACAAAGGCTGTGTACTTTTAAGGCCGCCATCTTGAAACGGTAACAATGAAGTCCAAACTTTGGTTCCTTTTAAAAAACCTTTAAAATTTCATAAAACACAGACTATTTTTACATTTGAAATTTCTTGAAAAACTAACCTCACTAAAACATTATGCCTTTTAAGGGACTGGAATTTAAAAAATATTACAAGCATTTAATAATGAAGTTTTGAGTTCATCACATTCAAACAATAATCAGCTGATCGAAGCGTTATGCAATGAGAGGCAATACGCAACTCATTTAATATCACAATTTAACATGTACGATTATTTAAATATCATTACGTTAGCTCTAAGTAACTAAATAGCAATCTATATGTATATGGTGCATACCTGATAACCAAGTGCTGCTTGCGAACACACACAAAGCCATGCATTAAATGTGCAATGCAGAATGCAGTGCAAAATCACAACATGTAATATTATATACAATCAATAATTACATAAAATTTACAAACAGAAATGAAATCATGTTAGTCTTTGCAAAGAAGCTGAAACTGTGATACTAGTTGTTCCATTATGCTGAGCGCGCGCAGACTGTAGCTAAGTTTACAAGGAAGATCAACAATAAAATTAAACTAAAACCAAATACAGAAATACTTAAATACATATACTTTTTATTCATGAAAACGTAGTTCATTTTTAAAAACCTTCTAAAAATAAGCTTAAATACAAAAGGAATATTACAAAAACATTCAACTGTTTAAATTTGAAAGTTTTTTTTAACTATTACGCTTCTAGAAACTACATAGATGTGTGAGAGAGAGAGAATAATCTACAGTGGAACTGTAAGCAATTTATAAAAAGGGGCTTTTTTAAATAATACACCGAGTAGGTCTATTCACTCACAATGTTATCCATAACAAATTTAAAAAAATTACAAATAAAAAAACCATTAAAAAGTGCATCACATCATTAAATAATAAAATTCACAAATAATATTAAGAAAAAGAAAATCGAGCTCGCCCATTTCAAACATAATATAGTGCGGTAGTGTGCCATAGCTTGACGCATGGAACGCTACCGCGTTCCGTGATTTATTTCCATTACATTCAAGTAATAAAGTTATTACATCAAATAGTGCGAGTCAAAAGTATGAACACATCCTGTTTTATTTTAAATGGATAAAGATAGAAAAATGAAACTCAGGACACCTTTCTAGGAAATAAAAGTTAACTTTTTAGTCACTATCACAACTTTACCCATTTCTCCATTTACTAGTGCTATTGTAATACAAATTACTAATACATTATAAAAGTTTAATTTATTATCTGTTGTTATTATCTGCTTGACAAATTCATTGCTTTCAATTAACAGTAAATTTCCTAAGTATTAGAACCAGGTTCTGAAAATTTTAATGAGCTGCAACTTTGTATTGGGTCGAGATAGCAAGCTCTAGTTTCCACTGTTCTTCTTTAAACAAGACCTTTAAAACAAGGTGTCACTTAATGGGTGTTTACATTTCAAAATTTTGAGCTAATCCCCACAAATCCCATTTTGGGGAAATGAGCAAAGTTTTAATAGTGACTAAAAAGTTCACTTTTATTTCCTAGAAAGTGTCCTGAGTTTCATTTTTCTATCTTTATCCATACTTTTGACTCACACTATATCCTACGCCTGAATACAATGTGAATTTTATAAGTACAACTTTTTTGGAAGAGTTTTTGCATGTATACAGATTTTAATTGTTTAACATCAAGGTTTTAATACGAAGAACTCACTACAGATCAATATTTTTTGATTGTATAGATCAATATTTTTGTTTGTAGTTATCAGGGAATGTTAAGAATCGATATCCTTTATGTTATATGTCAAAACAAGAGAGTAGGGAATTGATGGGGATTGGCGTGTAAAACATGCAGGCATCCCCCTGATATACTTATAAAAATATTCCAGAGGAAAGACACTTTTCAGAAAACCCTTGAACATGCACGAGTCCTTGTGTTTTTATAGATCTACTTGTTCTATGATAGTGTATTATTTAATAACCAGAACAGTTACTTTTCAACATTCATATTCGAGGATTGTTAATTTTTAATTTACTTAAACTGCTTTAATAACCTCTTAATGAAAAGCACAAAATAATTAAATTTTGAAACGTTTCACCGTCGGAAGCCAGTGTTCACTAATGAATGCAGTCACGACAGAAGAGGCGTGGATTGGGTCAAAGTGTCTATTATTTTACCTCTACTGACATGGCAATCTCATTACAACACCCGTTGACGTTGTAAACAATCACTGTCAGCTGTTAGCGACAGGGGCAGGTGCTTGTAGGTGTTTTAGTGCCCCTCACAGTAAAGTAGCTTCTATTGATGTCCGTGGTCACAGGATCAACAATGTACGCTGCGACGAACATGTATATATATAACACATTAAATAGAGATGGGATTGGCTAGTGTAAAATGCACTTGATTCTAAAAACTTATATTTATATGTTAATCCTTATATTATATCGTACTGGTTATGTACAATTGTAACATACCATCTGCGGGTACAGCGAGCAAACGAATGAGTTTAAACACTAAATCCATACTAATCCCCCACCTAAGGACTCTAAAAGATACTTTTTTTATTTCTATTCTTAGTGCCCCGACAGGCATATATTAATGTTGTAAAAATAGTAAAAAAGTGTCCAAGCTGGTCATTGTTTGACAGAGTATAATATTAGCAATGTTTGTTGACATATTTTACCGTGGATCTTACAACTTACCATTTATAATTTACAAGAGTTGTGAATCGAGCCGTTAATTTCTCCATAAATAGCAATGAATGGGTTTGACATGATCCACCAAATCGTACATTATAATAATTATCTACACATTGGAATATAAATAATATGCATTCGATATAACACTCGAATATTGCCTGTATTGTAGTTCCAACTGGACTCCACGTTCTCTAATGCGATCACAGATCCCTCATCCGATATATCGTCACAGTTTTTTAAAGTTAATGAGCTTATATGATCTCTTATTCTGGTTAATCACTCTTGGATTGCCATTATGAAATAATATTTACTGCCAACGAAAATAACTCCGTTTAATTTCAAGTCTTTTAACAAATAGTTAATTTCAAGTTAGCTGACAGTACGAAACTTTAGGTGTGCCAGTTCGTACTTCTGTTTATTTTAAAGTAAATAAAAGTTGAAATTGCCAAACATAATGGTTTAATAAAATTAAAGGTTAACATAGCTTAGAAGTCAACAATAATGTGCATTCACAAATGCAAACTGAAGCGTATGAAGTTAATGTAAAGTGGGTCGCTTTGTTTTGTTAAATAGAAGAAATTAAAACTAAAACAAAACGCAGAAGAATGCATTGCAACTGGTGCAGTCAACGAGAACATTTAAACCGTGGAGTTTATCTTTTTGAATGCATAATTATACGTAGTCGAGTTTTCTACTTTTTGCATAGAACTGAATAAATAAAAAGATTTAATATTTGTTCTTATTTCTATCTTACATGTTTAATTAAAACAAAATGGAGTCCACTGTCACAATTCTATTTTATATGATCTGAAGGGTATAAAACTACCTCTTTTGACACAATAGGTTTATAGAAGTTTAAGAGATAAAATATACAAAACTATCCCCCCCTCGTGTATAATAAATAGTACTTCAGTTCTGATTTATTATTGCTGGTGCAGTATTTAAAAAAATATATTTTTACGAAAATTATAGACAGACTTGAAAATTTACTGTAACGTTTAAACATTTCACTGATATCTATAAAAATTAACGAAAATTTTCGTAGTTTTAAGTATCACTGAACTGAAAATGAATATAACTTTTCTTTTTATGAAATTATCTAGTAGTGGTTATTAGAATATATGTTGGTTAGCGTGCATTATATCAGTGTGGTAGCTTTGTTCGTTCTTGAGTAAATTTTGAGTAAATAAGCTAAACAAACCGGAGGGTTCTATTATTGACAAACGAGCAGTCCCGATAGTTTTACCAGGATTATTTAACGATAACCAATCTAACCAATAACGATAACCATGGGGAAATAAAATACGATTCTAACCGTAGTATTACGGTGCCGAAATATAAAAAAATACCTTGCTCTCGCATGAAGATAAGTTTCCATGCTTTAATACATTTACTTTAAATTTCAATCTACGTACATATTGTGTTGGAATTAAGGCCTTACCGATTGGTTGGCGAGATTGATCCAGGAAAAAAGGCGTGAAAAAATGACTGTTAAAAAACAAAAACCAGAGAAAGCATAGTTTAAGAGTTATGTTGGTACGATATGCTGAGTAAAATAAGACTTCAAGAAAAATCTTCTGTGGTTGATTACAAATTACGTGAGGTGTTATAACAGCCGTGCAGATCGGGGGAGGATCCCTCGAGTTACACTGCACTGCTACCTACAAATTGTAGTTTTCTGGTGGAGGTATAATAGAACAATATTACAAGACGTATATAGTGGATGACGTGTTTTACAGTTCTGCCAGAGATGCAAGATCACCTTGGTTGATAGGACCAACTGTAGCAATCTGGACGTGTGCCTTTAACCACTCTGCCCAATTAAATCAATATTATACTCCATTTAACATTGTTTTATAATATATTATATATTGTTTTATATTGTAAAACAGAGGTTTCCAAACTGTGATACGCGTACCCCCTGGTGGTACGCGAGACATTTATAGGGGTACGCGAGCAGGACTATGCCAGTTTGCTCGATGTGCCGGCTGATGCGAGGGCAATTTTTTGTTGCGGGAAAGCGAGGGAAGTTTTGTGCGTCCAGCGTCTACATCACTGACGCTCTCTCTATTTCGTCTATCGTCTGATCATTACACCAGTGGCGGAGTAGATGTCAAATTTACAAATTTCATCAAAGCCAGAGCACTGAACTCACGCCATTTCCATAACTTGTGAGATGAAATGGATAGTATTCACAAACAATTACTTCTGCACACGGAAGTAACAATGAGTACTTAAAGTATTCATTGGAAGTAAGGTGGTTGTCGAGAGGAAGAGTGATATCTCGAGTTTTTGAACTTCGACATGAAATATTAATTTTTCTATCCGACACAGACTTTCAGTATCGTGACCGTTTTTCAGATGAATTAATTGTGGTTGAGCCGATTGGCGTATTTAGCAGACATATTCAGTATGTTAAATGGTGTTAACAGGAAACTACAAGGAAGCTATAACACCCCATTCCAAGTTATGGACAAAATCAATAGTGTGAAACTAAAACTAAGCTTTGCAGAAGGGGAATCAAAGAAAAATAAAGTGTCATTGTTCCCATCTCTTGAATCTTTTGTTTAAGAAAACGAACTTCTCCTGAATCAAACAATTTTGAATGACATAAAGCTCATTGTAGCTCCCTCCAAGCTAGCTTTACAAAATACTTTCAAGAAGACCTGAGTTCGTACCAGTTTCTGTATTCATTGGTTCGTACTCATGGGTCAAAAACCCTTTTGCTGACATTGAGAAAATTGTTCAAGACAGCTTTTCTCTGAAACTCAAAGAGGAGCTTTTTGAGTTAAACTGCGATTCGGACATGAAAGAAGTATTTAACAAACCCACGCTTATTGATTTTTGGATCCAACGCTCAGAGTATGGTGAAATTACCGACAAAGCAGTTGAGTTTCTACTCCCGTTCCGAACTCCCTATCTATGTGAGGCGGGATTCTCGCATCTGCTGTATATAAATAATAAATACAGGAACCGAATGCATACAGTGGAATGTGATCTCAGACTCAAGTTAAGCCCAATTATGCCAGACATCAGCAGTTTAAGCCGTTCCATTCAAGCTCATCCCTCACATTGAATAACTGATTACTGTACCAGAAAAGATTTATCGTGTGACATTCACAATTCTGCATTTTGTATTTTGTAATTTGATTATAATTAAATAAATGTATTAATACAGCTTCTTGCATTTTATCATTCCAACCTAACAAGTTTTAACATCGATACCAACCTAACAAGTTTTAACATCGATAACTAAAAACAAAAGTAATAAAATGGTAATTTTATATATTAAAAATCTTGTATTGCATTTTATCTTTGAAATTCAGAATTTATAACATAAGAGTGATGATGAATGCATATAAAACTTGGAAAAAATTAAAAAAAGGAAACTAATAATACGCGTACAATTTAAAATTAATTGTATTATGGGGTACACCATAATACATAGTACGAACTAAGGCGTACGTCACCAAAAAAGTTTGGGAACCCCTGATATAAAACAATAGAATTGTGCAATTATAGAAAACAAATAATATAATTATTATTTATTTAAAATGGTTATGTGCCTTCAATAGCGTTGAAAAGTCGAGGGTTTAAACACTAATTAATATCTGATAGTAATCGAAAGTTTGGATGAAAATTTTAATAGCACGAAATACCCCATCCCTATTTCCAACATAGATATCACCAAAAGCATTTACATTCACGATTTGATATTTTTGATAGGAAACCAGTATTACCAGACATGATATTTACTAAGCCTCCAATAACTGGTCAGTAAATCATGGACACCTCAATTAAACTTCAATTATTAATCCTCCGCCAGCTGATCAAATGATAACATGATAATTAATTGCACAAACATAATGAGTTGTTTTAATCATTTCGTGACACAACCGGGTCGTAATGAATTTTGTCGCAACTCTTGTCCGTCAAAAGGGCTTAGCGATGTGCACACAACATTGTGTGCATATTGCGATAGTCATTTTGAAAATTAATTACATGGTATATTAAATTGTTGGAGAGACTAATGTACAGTTAATTTGATTTCCAGTGTGCGACTTTTCGTTGTATTATTTTAATCTCTACAGTTTCAAACCTGAAATTACTACTATGTACTAAATTCTAACAACAAAATATTTGTATCTCTGAATTACTTTTCCTGCGCATGTTGCTCCTTTTTAGTACAATAAAGTCAGTAAATATAATGAGTAACAGATTCGTGTAGTATTTAAATTGTTGATATATTGAGTTGCGAGCGCCATTGCCGGAAGAAATCACAAATAATTGACAGTATGTATACGTAAAAGTTTTTGATAACGTGAAGATTTCCTTAACGAGATTCCATGAATTTCGGCCCGGGTAATAATTCTAACAGAGTTTTGACAAAACAAAACTTTTGTATAATAGGCAGTGATCATTCGGAAGAATGTTTGCGTCAATCCTGGCACAAATAAATAGCCTGTCCTGATCAACGTAACATATCAGTGAGAATTCAAACGATCCAATGTTGTTCGGCTGTCCAAGAGTTTCATATCGGGTTTATGAGTCCAGGTCAAAGGGAATGTAAGACAAAACGAGCGTTGTCATTCTAGGCAATAGGCGATTATTAATTACTGAGACGTTTGCTTCATAAAGCGGTCAAAAATATGTAAAACAAAAATCAATAAAATACCAAAAACCGGAAGGAGTAAGCCATATCTAGACAGGGTTCCTACAACATTTTGGTAATTAATTTCCCTGATTTTTTCTCAACTTCGATGACCAACTCACATTTTTTTAAATTATTTTCATACAACATTTCAATTAAATTTTAGTAACAGTTCTGCCTCCTCCTATTCCGTACTCCTTACTTCACTATTCACGAAAGGCAAAGAAAGCCTGTGTATATTATCCCTTGACAAATAGATTGAATTTAAAGTAAGCTCAAGCAAGTAAGTAGAACCAAGTGCTCGTTGTGAGTAAATTTTGTATCATCAGTGTTGATAATATGAAAATTAATATGAAAAATGTTCTCAGAATATATAGTGTTTAATATGGTGTTGAAACAGTGCATGTTTTCAATGATTAAATTTATTGAGTTCAATTAAATTAATTTTACCATAACTCTAAGTCAATTCCATAATCACTCAATCTTAAAATTCAAGTTTTAGATTTACGACAACAAACTAGGCTCACTTGAACATAAAATAAAAATTATTATAAGTAACGATTTATTTCAAAATCTCAAATTTTAGAATCATCCCATTTGGTAACTTAAAAATAGGCTTAAAATATTCTTTAAGGAAAGGAACGTGGGTGAAACAATTTTCCTAACGTTTTTAAAAGATCACCGACTATTTTTAATTTTTTTGACTTTCCCTGATCTCCTATGACAGTAGGAAACCTGTTATTACTTTTTAATAATAATATATTAAAAACTATGGTTATTTAATTATTGTCTTTTTCTTTTTATAATAAATCATATACTGTAAATTTATTTATATTCTGCTTGCGTTTTCATTTATTAACTAAAAAATGGGCTATATGAATCGGAAAAATGTCGCCATTTTAAGGGGTTGGAGATAACACCAAAGTTTAATATTCCATGCAACTTTAATTGTAATTTTAAGTTTTTAGTATATGTTTTTTTACTTTTCAGAAATTCTACAGTTTTCAAATATAAGCTTTTTTCTTTCTCAGAAATTATAAATTTTTAATGCTGGGAGAATTGTAGAAAAGTAGTCAAGTTGGTAATTTTGTTTTTATATTTACTTTTAACTGACCTTTAAAATGATATCACCTAACGTATGCTTACACTTGAAATTTTTGAAACCCGATCTCTACTCCAAAACTATTTGAAAAAGATATTTTTCCTTAGATTCTGTAGGACTCGATTCGTTTGCACGCTGTACGTACCTCACGGGTGGTCTGGCACTCTAAATAACTATTTATATTTTATTATTAATTTAACACTATTTGAATACTCACAGAATTTATTAAATTTATAAAGAATATTTTTGTTTAAACTTTTTAATCTACAATACAAAACACACATTATTTCCATACGCGTTGCGTAACCTAAACTTACCCATGTTACTGTATAGGGCAAGGTAAAGTATAACTCAGTATATGAATGCAACCATATATCATGTAATAATGTACGTAGGTTTACAATAGGAATTGTTCTAAGTAGGTCTACTGATATACAATGGGAGGAACGGGCTGATGTATATAGCATTGTACATTCATACAACAGATATATAAAGAGTGTGCAGTAAATAAGGTGATATACTGTTACGTGATTCTACATAACTAATAACTCTATTCAATTAGTGAATTGTTTGTACTTTACTATCAATTAGTCATAGAGCATGTTTATCAGAATGCATGTAGTACTTAGAACTCTTAAGTCACCCAAACGGCGAAGAGGTGAGTAAAATAATTAGCAAAAGAAATACAATGAGTGGCCTACATACCTGAAATTTTATAGCTAGTCTATATTGGATTTTAGGTTCTTTCAGTCTATTTTGAACAATGTCTAGTCTTAAAAATTGCGAAAAAGCATTTTCTCCCAAACCGAAGAACTTATAATCTTGAAAGTTTATACGTATGTTCAGATTTTCAGGAAGGTAAGGGTTTTTAAGGAGACCTTGTAGTAAAAATGAAAAATATGGATCTTTGCTTTGATTTTAGTTTTTTGTGTAAAAATGTTCATGAAATTTTGCATGAATTCTGCCCCAAAAACGAATTCTGGTAAGTAAAATGTTTTTGAATATCAGGTAACTAGACTAAGGAAAGGGGTTTGCAAATCAAAGCATGTAGATTGTTTAATCACCACTGGGGTTACAGGACTGTTATGTTGGTATACAACGTAAATAGTTTTGATATTTTGTAAGTTTCTTAACTTCTAAAATCTCGTAATAGCCTGTTACATATGCACTTCCTTTCAATTCTCCATTTTGGGGAGAGTTCCATTAGACACGGGGAGAGTTCCATTAGACACTTTAGTTGGCATAGATAACTCTCCTTGTAGATAAAAGCTTGAGGAGGGATTTTGTTGACAGACGCCGCCATTTTGGTGAGGGTCGTCATACAAGTACAGATAGTGCCAAGTAGCATGGAGCTTCACTCGAGCACATCGATGTATAAACACACTGGATCGCTGGCTGCGTGTATTGAATACGGTCCGGCTGGCCAAGCCGCTTCCCCCACCACTGGAGGGACAGCAACAACACGTGAAGCATTCAAAGTTAATGCAACGCTCACAAATGTTTTAATTTATTTTGCTCAGCTTCAACAATGGCACCAAACATTATTTATAAAATAATCATTTTAATTTCTAAACAATATTTAATTGTTATACAGTATGTAACACTTATTTTTATAGTAAACTAGTGGACCCAGCAATGCTTCGCTATTGCTTGATTTAATTTAAAAGTTAGTAAAGTTATTCCATTGACTTAAGTGATCGAATTGCAAAATGATTTTTATGCCACAAGAATATACTACACAAATTTAGATCTATAGTTTGTAAACCTTTATCGATAATACAGTAAACCTTTTGTTTGTTTTTACCTAATCTAAAAAAACTGATAGTTGTGATAAATTGTAAAAAACCTGATTCTAAATTAGCCCAATTGGTTGGAAATAAACGTGTTTTGGTTCATTGTAGGCCTAACCTAAAATTATGTTCAGTTTTTGATGCAAATCAGTTGTTTTATATATAATATGTAACAACCAATGTTTGAAAAATTTTAACATAGGGTCTTATGGGTTGCCATGTTGGTTACAAAATTACAACGAAATAGTAAATAAAGCAATCAAAACAGCTGTTTATAAACAAGCCATGAGATTGAGTATTATCCTAAATCAGCTGTTCATTGGATAGTTTTTAATTACTATTAAAAAACAATCTAATTTATACTGTTTTAGCACGTTAGAATTAGAATAAATTGTTCTGATTTAACAATTTATTTTATAAAAAAAAGTAAACTTGGCAAAAATGGATAAATTCTAATAGTCAATTTTGTAATATAGGCCTGGCTCATTTCTGAAACATAGTATTGAGGTTATGTTTACTACTGTATATTTAGTCCTGGTTTCAAAACATTAGTTGACAGAAGATAGTAGAACTAGGACTAAAATCGTAATGAAAGTTTCTCATGTTTCTAAAGCATGTATTTGAGGTTATAATTAATCTTGTAATTACCGTTAATATATTTAAGCCTGGTTTCATAATTTTACAAACCAATGTACAAACGAGCCAAAGATTAACGAGATTCATTAGCGAATTTTCCAACTGCGAGCGAAGCGAAGCGTCCAGGGGCAGAGCCCCTAGTGTTTAGTAACGAAAGGAAAAAGTTCAACTTTAGGCCTATATAAAAGTAGTAAACATTTTTTGTAATTTTTTTCATAAATGTAAAAAAGTTTCGTAATTTAGTTCTAAAATAGAACTGTATAAAAGTATTGATCAATCTCAAATTTCTTATTTTGAAAACACCAGTTTTTATGTTCCTACTACAAGACTGCTAACAAAACTAGGCCTGTTTTGAATAGTAATTTAGGAATACTATTTCCTCTGCCCAAAAATGACATATTATTATAAAAAAGTGTAGAGAAAAATCAAAGAATTGAACTGTATATAACAACAACAACGTGTATCACTGTCCATCTATCACGCTGCCCACCGCGGGTCTATCTCGCCAGTGGAGGGGGAAGCTCCACGCCGGCCGGCTCGTTTCTCGAACCTTTCAGACTACTCAGCGCGCAATCCAGTGTGTTTATACATCGATGCTCGAGCATGCGCTGTAACGTCTTACCCTCTCCTACTCGAATGTGAGTCTTCAGTAAAGTCACTACCAAAAAGTGTTGATATACAATCAACACGACTACATAGCAGACATGAATTATGTAGGGCTGGCGGCTCTGACTGTACTCCGCCGCGAGAGGGGAAATGTGGTGGGAGCCGACGTATTAGACTTGCACACCCCCTCATCGCGCTCCATCCTAATTGGCGCTATCTGTATTTCATACGTGCCACGAATTTGGTAGTTTATGCCCCTTAATTTCACATCTCACAAGATGGGGTTCCCATTTGACAATTTTGAGTGAAACTTAACCTCGTTATTTCGAAAAGAAAGACTAAATTCCCAAATAACGTGATTCATTTAACAGTTCCATAAGGGTTTAACTCTATTTAAGTTCATAAGTTAATAGGAGGAGAAGCTCTGTATTAATACTAGGACGAAGCAGTGACAAAAATTTTAAATTATACATTTTTATTCAAGATATTTTCTTATAAACCAGATGAAAAACATGATTTTCAGTCGAGTCACCAGTAAGACATCGGGGCAAATTCTGTTACCTACTAACTATACATTGGAGCTTTCTGCACATTTATATGTCGTACGCACACGGTGGAAACTAAAAATAAGAAAGGCATTAGTAAAAACGTAAGTGTATACAAGCGATATTCAATGCAATATCATAGTACAGCCTTCTCAAGGTTGGCTACGCTCACTGACTCGATGCTTTTACTCGAGTGGTATTGCAGACCTTTGACACACTATAAGTGTACCTATCAGGTATTTGATTCTCAGGCAGGTAAGGGATTTTTACAATAATCTAGTATTAATTTAAAATTTAGATAGATCATCCTGTAATTGAGTTTATAAAATAGTTTAAAAGAAGAAAAAAGTGGTATTACATGTGAGTTGCTTTTATACTCTTAGTCAACCAGCTTTGTATAAAATCTTGGACAAGCAGTAATCGAAGTTGGAATGATTAATTAATGTTTCAACATAATGCAACAAAATAATTCAAAGTTCAATGACTACAAGTCTAACCGACGACGTATTTACCGTACAAAGTTTATTTAATAGTTTATACATGGAACGAGCTAAAAATATCTCAAGCGTAAAGTTTCTTGGCCTTAAATTATTACCTAATGTCATCCTCATATTGATTACAGCTACCATACCCGACTTTCCCACGTAATATGGATAACTCGTTCGTAGATTTTTGACAAATGTTTAAATTAATTGTATAGTTAAAATGAAAAATGAAACAGAAACAAATTAATTAAATACAACATTTAAAAAATAAAAACAAAGTCAATGCGTAAAACAACGTATCCAAAATAAAAGAAACCAATATATAAAATAAACTACCCAAAATAGACAAAACCAATATTTAAAATAACCCCCACTTAAAATAAAGAAGGCAATATTAAAATAGTTTTTTAAAAATAAACAAAATTAATTATAATAAAGAATAACATACCAAAATAAACGAAATCAATACATAAAACACCTATCCTGATATACAAAACCAATGTAAAAAACAACCTACTCAAAATAAACAACCAAATTAAACGAAATGTAAAATAGGATAAATTACTTCGTTCACAATTGTACAGTAAAGGGGTTGACGCAAAGGATTCCTCTAGTTTATTATTCAGAGCGTGTCCAAAACTTCCGGATATGGTTCCTTGGGTAAAAATAAGTAAAAACCTAGCTATGAACATACAATGGAAATGCTTAGATTTCTATCTATCTTTTTACCTTTATTTATTTGTTGTGGTGTTATTTTACTAACTAGTCTTATAAAGGCAAAATTTAAAACAAAGACGAAATAATTTACTCGTTTCAAAATGGCTGCTATTTAAATTGTTTAGCGACCAAATCTCAAAAACTTTTACAAAATATATAAAATAGTCGAAAAACCGGAAAATAGTATCTTGGGTGTTACAGAACAAATTCTGTTTTTTGACATAGGCCTACAGAATTAATGCAGTACTATTTTGTTTGTCATTTAAAACAAACTATTATCTCAAATTGTGTTTTTATAACACTAAGTGGCATGTAAAATTTCATCTCCATAACATCCCTACTGTTAAAAAGATTTGTTTTTGTTAAAAACACCTTGTAAACCGGCGGCTGGACCGAAATCTAAACGTTTTATGGCGTTGGAAGGAAGGTTTTTCTTATAATGGACCAAGAAACAATATCCTGAAATTTAAAAACACCCTGTGTTAATTGTCAAAGTGTAATTTAACTGTTACGCTACATTTTGCATGACGTTGTTTATGATTGGTCCATAAATATCAATGATGTTGGCGCTCCTAGCAGTAATTTATTTAAACAACTTCCTTGAACACACTGGCCTACAACTTGACCTGATACATTAGGTGTTTGCATACGTCTTGAGTTATTGTAACGATTCTGCGGTAAATTACAGTCGATGAGACGAGACAAGTAAGTACATAACAGGATACACACAACACGAGCACATGGTTTTTACAAAATTGGAATTGATTACAAATATTCAGTGTGCGCAGTAAAAATGGAGACGGCTGGATTTCCCGACTTCGAAGAAATATTTTGTATAGTTTGGTGTTTTAAATCTGTGATAATATTAGCAATTATTCTAATACAGCGGACAACTTTAATATTTCTAAGGCGAACCTTTATTTTATATTGCATTTTCTGATTTTCTTTATGGTAATTAAAAAATATTTATTCATTTTTTTTATAGACCATACTGTTTCACATAAATATTGCTTGAAACTTTAATTTTAGATTTTTAAAGGTTTTAGCTACTTGGGGGTAACAGATGCAACTTAATTCCTGCTTTAAAATGCTTGAAATGAGATGTAATATCAAGTCACGTCATATAAATCATTCAACATACGTACGACATATTCAAATATGCAGTACTTCTTTTTGTAAAGTTAGTACTTTTTATGGCATGACTTGAAAAAACATTCCATTTCAAGCATTTTAAAACGGGAATAATTAATTATTTTTGTATCTCCCAAGTACCTAGATCATTCCAAAAAATATAAAAACAAGTTCCAAGTCTCACTCCCTAGAAAACGGTAGGGTTACTAAATAAATTCAAAAAATTAAAAAGTCTTACAATTATGTATACCTACAGTCAGAAAATGTACATAAATACAAAATAGGGGTAATTATAAATTTAAAAATTTGCCACCATATTGAAAATACGGCTGATGTTATCACAGTTTTAAAACCACCAAGTTATAAAAACTAGGCAATTCTTTAAAATCATATTATTTCTGACATTTGTTTACTTTGTTAAAAGCCGTGATCCACTCATTTTATATTACAGGCTCAGGGGTTTAGCTGCTAGGTAAAAAAAAAAGGCTGTAGCCATATTGCCTATCCCGCCCCCGATTTAAATAATCTATACAGAAGGGTGGTTGAAAATTAAGAAATTATTAGCACTGAGTTGCTACTATTATGAAGTAATGAACAAAATTAAGTATTTTCTCATCAGAAAATCAAAGTTTTGTAATTTTCGAGATACTAATAGTATCTTTATAAAATTGAAAGACATAATTAATTAACTATGTTATTGGCACTTGTCAGCTTGTACGTATTTTTAAATATATGTATGTAATTCTAAAATAAACATCAAATAAGTTTAATTGAATTACCAAACTATAGACATTTTTATGTTAGGGACTAAAAACGCGTACTCTGAGGCAGGTTCTCAAATTGACCCCATTCAGATTGAAGTTATTATTTTGAAAATAGAAATTATTTTCCATGCAAATAATTTTCGTACCTGGAAAATATTTCAAACATGTTTCTCCCTCAAGTAACCGATTGAAAGCTTATTCTAAACTTACCGTCAAATATCCTGCACGCTTTCATAAAAAAAAAACTGTTCAACAAAATTAGACAATTTCAACACTAACATGAAACGGTAATAACACACAATGAAGTAACTTCCAAACATAACATTTATTATAACATTTACATACTCTCTTACAAGATCAAACACTTTGTAGACCTGAATTGAAAAATATAAAATGTAGCATTTATTATCATAAGCCTATATACATAATAACTATTTGCCAAAGTTTTAGCGGGTCTATTCTAGAAAATAAAAGCAATTAATAAAATAAATAAAATATGTGTGTAAAAGTAATTCATGATGTTGTCAGAGTTATTTGAACATGATAGTTGACTCCATCATCAAGCAATACGAGGACAAAACAGTTCCATACTGATATCTGCAGTTTTAAATACTTTTCAACGATTTTCACGATAAACTGTTGTAATTTGCGGAAAATTGTTCATGAACATCTAAACCAGAATTTGTAGATTCACAAAATGTAAAATGGGCACTTTTCCACAAGTTTGCCGACATACCAAATTGGTTAAATTTCGGGTACATGAAAAGCTTGTGTGTAAAAATGTCAAATAGCAATATAGGTCAACTTGATAGGGCTTTTAAGACTGAAATGTTTTTGTGTTTATACTTTGGTCATATAGAAACATTTAAAATAAACGGTACCAGATAACTGCCACATACTTTCTCCCAGTTGAAACTGTATACCTTCCCAAGAGTAGCATAGGAGGTGGTAATTTAGAATTATTGCAAAAGTAGGCCTGTATAGAGGCACGAAAAAATGTTTTGAAAATTTTGGAAAAAAACCCTCTTTTGGCCAAATAAACCCCTAAAAATCAGTTATTATTATTACCTAAACGTGAATTTTTAGAAAGATGCTGTTTTTTTGCATATGGTAGGGTACATTAAGGGCTACAAATAAGCCAAATTTTATCAAAATCGTTAGAGTTGTTTTTAAGAAATTTTGATTTTCTAGTTTTTTGCCATTTTTGGGGGAGAGGGATAAAACCCCTTAAAAATCAAAAATTTGAAAAAATTAAGGAAAAAATGCCTAAAGATATTCTAGAACTACACATACATTACAAATTTCATCAAAATCGGACCGTTGGTATGGTCTGAAAGCTGTATACATCCTAACAGACACACGGACAGACATCACCAAAAAAACACTTTTTTGGGTTCAGGGAGCACCAAAACAAATAATTACAATAAATTTCTTTTTTTGGGTTCAGGGAGCACCAACACAGATAATTCCACTAAACAATATTTTGGGGTTCAGGGAGCACCAAAACAGATAATTCCACTAAAAATTCAAATTCGAAAATTTGGACGAAAGCAATACTTTCTCCATATACTACGTATAGGAGGGAGAAAGTAAAAAGAAAGAAAAAAAACAGAATTTTATTTTCAGTATGTTCCTTTTTTGTTTATTTAAATAACCTTCATAGCAATGATTATTTATTCATTGTAAATTTTTATTTTGAGGAATAAAAAAACAATTTTAAAATTAATAATAAAAACTCAGACAAATATTGTACTACGAATTGTGGAGTTCAAAATTTAAACCACATTTTTGGAACTAGTGTTGTTTTGCGTGACTATTAAATTAAAAGAATTAAACAAAACAATTTTAGTTTAAATATATTAAAACTATACACTCCACTGAAATATGAACATTATAAAAATAGTATAAAACAACAAAACAAAAACTTGAATATCCGAATCTTTCCCAAGCTTATACATATTACATCTTTGTAAGATTAGCACCATTTTGTCGAAAATTACGAAGTGCTACAAACTTATCTATGTTAGCACACAGAAAACATACTGTGACTGGAGTGTTTAAGTTACTTTTGTTCAGATTTGTTTGGATTGCAATCGTTGTACTAACTTAGGTATTTTGTTTTTAAATAATCGTAATATATTAACTTGCACATGCGCGGAACAAACACAATTATTACAATTGTCCAATTTAACAACGTTGTAAATTTTCGTGTTCCTTCTTTTGTTAGATTTCATCAAATGTCGTTTTTCTGTTTCAGTGCTGATGTTTTATTATTCGGCGTTGATTAAGATGGATCAAAATTTTCGCGTAAATTTTATTTCATTTTATACCTTATATTTTGTTTACTGTCATTCTTACTAATCTTTTTGGAGCCATTATTTTTTATAACTATGAAAGTTAAAAAAATCATAATAATCAAACTATAACTACCTACAACTACTATAACTAAGAGTTATAGTTTGCTTATTGTAGCTCGTGCACCACTGAAGATGATGATATTGTCGTTGAAACGCGTTTAAGAAATAAACGTATTAGTTGTGAGATTCTAAATTCAAGTTTTATTCTATCAAATAATAATTAATGTAAATTTATTTATTTTTCTTCGTGCGATTAAATTTTTTTTTAACGGGCAATACAAAAAGTACATTTTTTGAAATAGATAGTAACAATAGACCTTCATTTTAATTTGATTTTTTTTAAACATGAGCTGTTTCATTTCTCAGAAATTCTACACTTTTATTTTGGAAAATGTGTGGAAAAGTGCCCAAATTGGTAAAAACATTTCATTTTTAATAACTTTTAACATTATGTAACTCTTTAACTATGTTCACATTTGAAATTCCTTCAAAAACTACCCCTATTCATTAAATATATATTTTGTGGGCCTGGGATTTGAAAAGAATTCCTAGGTGTGAATAGTGGTAATTGATAGCAAGCGTTTGTTCGTTATACATACACTCTGTATGTGTGTTTGGCCTAATTATTTTAATCCTTCTTTTTTTCCTTTAGAGAGTTATTTAGTAAACACCATCAATTGATTTTACACAGGTACCTTAGTAAACTACAGTATAACAAATTATAAGAACATTTCATACACAGAAACAATATAATAATTATTGTAAATATATAATAAAGTTACAATTATTACAACTATACTACAAGTTTGAATAAACAATTTTAAAACAAGTATATTTATACAAAATGAATCATGATGGCAAGGTACACTTTTGTGCGTTTATTATAAGTTAGTAATTAGTGAGCTATCGTACGCTTTCAAATATTTATGGATCTTGTCAGTGTTAAGTTAATTTATTTTTGACTACTCTAGAAGGGTATATGTAGAGGGGGCAATATCGAATTGCCATTAATTTAGTTCAAGCATTCGCAACTAGAATTCGCTAGTGATTATTATCCCTATTTGCCTCAAGACATAGATCGAAATTGTTGTTTCAAAAGTGTGCTAGATGGAGAGGAATATCTCTGATCTGATGGAGTGTGCTAATAAAGGGGGGCGGGGTTTACATTGAGACATTTTTGTACAAAAAGTACAGCTTTAATGAATTTAGAACTCCAAAGTTCAATTCGGTTGAAAGTAAAATTTAATTTTCTCAAGATTTAACGAACATTTTATTGAGGTTATGCAAATAAGTTGTTTCCAAATTTGGGAGTTTGTAGAGAGAACTGGTTTCTTTAACTACGCTATCGGTAAAGCGAATTTTATGAAAGAGAAAAGTCACCCGAGAAAGTCGTTTTATGTTTGGCGCGGTTAGCTAATTTTCTAACGGAACAAATAACTTTAGTTAAAACGCATATTTTTTGTTCTCCCAAAATAATTTTATATTGTCTTCTTTATTCATTCCAGGTCGAACATATTGTCCATAAATAAAAATTAAGTAATATTACTTCGAATTTTATGCTTCGATGTGAATGAAATCAAGCAACAGTTCGTGTTAATGGACACTCTAAGATCAGTGCAATTATCTGATTTTAACCATACGAATTATCAAAATTTAGCACAGGACACAGACCTAACATTTAACCCTTTATAGGGCAGAGGTGATTTTAGTCTTTTTGTATTAACGCTCGGTGGACAATTAACTAACCACCCCAAAAGTGCTCTGGGTGGGCAACTCATTTTTTTTTCGAGACACAATTTTTTTCATAAAAACTAAACTCTACATAATACCTTAATGTGAAAACTGCAATTGTAGAATATTTATCATACTTAGATAGTGTGATAAGGGGTGGTCAATAAACTAACCACTGACCGTTTTGGTCAAACTATTATTGTGATTGGGCGGTGGTTAGTATATTGACCACTTATTTAGGATTAAATAAAAAGTCATGTAGTGAACAGTAAATATCAAATTTATTTTTTCAATAGCAAGAAAATAGTTACAGCATACATTTTTTGCAAAAAAAACTGAACAAAATAATTAATTTTATCTGTAGGAACAAGTAGGTAAACGTTAGTTAAAAAAACCCATTATAAGCCTGGTTATAATTTCAACAATGGTAAGAGACAGTTAAAAAATAAATAAATTCAATAATATTGTAAAGTAGAATATAAATACTGTTTATTTAATTTGCCTTAAAATTTAAAAAATAGTATAATATATCTTTTGTATTTAATATATTTGAAAAGTAATGCTATTTTGTAAAACTACACATAATATGTATAAAGTTTAGAAATAATTAGGAAAACGTTAGTTAAAAAAACCATTATAAGCCTGGTTATAATTTTTCAACAATGGTAAGAGACAGTTAAAAAAAAATAAATTCAATAATATTGTAAAGTAGAATATAAATACTGTTTATACAATTACAGTATTTCAGTATTAATTTGACTAATTAATTTCAGTATTAATCAAATTAAAAAAATAGTATAATATGTATGTATGTAGAAATAAGCCAAATTTAAAAA
The DNA here is from genome assembly GCA_018207615.1 of Philaenus spumarius. Lineage (NCBI taxonomy): Eukaryota > Metazoa > Arthropoda > Insecta > Hemiptera > Aphrophoridae > Philaenus > Philaenus spumarius. The sequence continues at coordinate 143,616 of JAGFPH010000197.1, read as the reverse complement.
ATATATTTAGGAATATTTGAAAGAAAACTAGCCAGTAAGGACAGGAATACAAATATTTTCTCAGAGAAAGGTGCGACAAAGTAAGAGATCGTCAATAACATCTTTTCTGAAACATTTTAGACCTCCTAACCTATTTAGAATTAAGTAGTAATAGTTACTAATGATGTTTCAATATATGGCATCCCTCAAAAAATTTTAATTTTTTTTTTTTAATTTTCAAAACACACTAATTTTAAGGTTAAGTAATGGTAAATTACAAAAATATTTTTCTTGTAATAAATAAAAGCAGTATATTACTTCTTTACACGAAATCTAATCACAAACTCTTATTAGTTTATGTACAAAATATTAAAATAGTCTGTTAACTTACCATTCTTGAGATTATAAACCACTTTTGACAGTTGTAATGAAAAATTGACTCTACAAGTCTTCCTGTGGGCAACGATGACTTAACTGACCACCTTTTCCTTTGTTTGGAGCCTGGAGCAACAACATGCACGTTACAACGGAAATAAAAATTTCCAGGCTTCTTATTGGTCCAAAGTGACATCAGACTCAATAAGGTTAAGTATCGCTCAACCATGCAAGCTATTTTGAACTTTTTGTTAAGTGGTTAGTTTATTGACCACCGTCCGTTAAGGAAAAATCACTGATTTATGTATTGCCCTCCCAGAGCACTTTTGAAGTGGTTAGTTAATTGACCACTGACCTATAAAGGGTTAAGTCGACAACTTGACTTGTTTTCTACTTGTTTTCTACCAATGTGAAAAAACAAAACAATGTACCTGATGTTAATGAATACAAAATTAAAAGAAATACACCATTATCAGTTTAGTAAACCACAAAGATACGAGGGCTTCTGACTATTTATCTTTCACAATCTTGTCGAAGGGTAAAGTTTTTTCACTAAAAACTGGGAAAAGCTGTTTCAGATTCTATGTCTACGTCAACTGGGATCTAAAGAAACTATGATTCCAGAAAGTCTACATGGAGTTTCGGTTCTATAAGTTAGTCTTCAAAGTTTTAAGCATAAGATTCTGATTTATTTATAACTAGGGGAGACCCCTGCGTGCTCCGCGCGCCAACCAACGATAGAACCTTCTATAAAAACGTATGTTATGTTTTATTTAGAATAAAGGTGTAGGATTAATAATAACCTAAAAACTAAGATGGTAAATAATGTTAAATGTTCAAATCATATTTTGAAATCAGCATATTGGTCACTATCAATTACCGTATATTATCAGTAAATAGACTTACTATTCAATTTTAATGTCTTATTTATTTTCATTAGGATGTAACATAGTTTTTTTCTTATTTTTAATTCCATAACGCAAGTTTTGATTGGTTTGTGTGTGTTGAAACATATGTCGGTTCAGTCTAGGCCTAACTTAAAATATTATTTTGTACTAAGCTGGACATCCGAATCAACTGTTTTATCTGTTGTTTTATTCAATTGGTTGCTATGGTAATGAATGTAAATACATTCAAGAAATATAATTGATATAGGCCTATAGTTGATTCATCATTCTAGGCCTAACCTAAAATTATGTTTAATTTATTTTACCTGCCTTAACGGCAACGTACACACATAATTTATGTTTTTGTGCACATCTTTGCACAGTGCGTTTTGAATGATATAAGTTTCATTTTTCAATTGTAGTTTTTTAGTTTTTCATAGTGTTTCTTATTTATTGGTATTACAGCTGGTATTACAGTCTAGGCCTAACCTAAGATTTTGTCAGGCTAAATTTACAAATATTGAAATAAAAAATGTTTTTATCGATATAAATTCTAGCCTATGTTACTCAGGGATAGTGTAGCTTTTTATTTAAAAAATAAAAATTCAATTGGTTTAGTAGTTCCAGAGATTAAATCCCCTACAAACAAAGAAAAACAAATTTTACCTCTATAATATTAATATAATATATAGTGTGTGTTGTTTTTACTTCAACAGATGGCTTTGTTTACAAACACCTATCTTAAAAGTTAGAAATCAGATAATTGTTTTAAGTTTGAAATCAGCTGATAATGGAAATATTATAGAAAACAGCTGACTACTGTTATTATTATAGTCAATAAACATATGTAATGGCGCTTACATTTTTGTTAAATATTGAGTGTATTTGTTGTTGTTTTTAAGTTCAATAGACTCTGTAGTTTTTCAAAAAGTATATGAAATCACGCTTGTATTCAAATGAAAGTTTGTGTCGAAATTTCAAAGCAAACGGTTAGGAAATTTCGGAGATTGTCGATTTTGAACAAACGCTCATTTACATTTTCATTTTATAGATATTAATCGTGATTTTTTACTAACTCCGACTGAATTTCTGCTTAAAGAGGTTCTTATAAACACCCCATTGTTCTTAGCAACTGCTTAAATAGGTTGTAATCGCCTCATTACTCTTAGCAATAGCGTAAAGAAGTTGTTATAATCACCCCATTGTTCTTAGCAACTGCGTAATTTATTGACTGACTAGCGTACCCATGATTGTGTCCAGGTGCAATAACAAATCCTGGTTGATTATTAACGTATGAAAGTTGAGATACGGTTAATTCCACGATATTAGCAAATTTAAGAACAACAACACGTTTCAAAAGTTACGATCGAAAATACCTTAAAGCAAAACTATCAAAAGTGTTTTGTATTTTTGATTCCTTAGATCGCGTCGGAAAAAAATAACTTTAAATATGAAAGTTGTAAAGAATGAAATTTCCAATACCAAAGGTGTTCTCAGATTTTTCCTAAAACCTACCGTTGAAAAGCTAAAGCTGTTTAAAAATTCCGGCGAACCAAAAGTTTAAGAAAAACGAACACTTATTGTGTTTATCACTCCTAAACTATGCAACCTACAGAATCGTCTCAATGGCCATTTGAAAGAACTTGGCAAGCTGAATCCAATCAGTATCTCAAATTTAATGAAGATGCTACCAGTCTAAAGTTGTAAGTAGGAACGTGTCCAAAAGTTTCCGAAATAGACGTTCTTGGTCGCTAATGACGTCACAACTTTTTACGAACGCATGGGTTTTTCGAGTGTGGCTAAACATTCCCGAAGAAATGCTGCGCCTAATGGCTCAAACCCCAACTTTATACGTCCAGCCGTTCTCAGTTGATGTCATTTCAGACAGACAGGCACGAATTTATTATATGTATAGATACTGCGTAAAACGCAATACAATCTGATTTTTTCAGCTCTGCAAGATGTCAATGTAACACAACTTAAATCGATTTCACCTTCGTATAAATTTGATCATCGTCGTCTTAAGATATCTTGGTGAGGATCGCACCTGGTATCTATCTTTACACTTACGGTTAAGATCGGATACAAAAATGAAAAAATCCAGAAAATTAATCTGCTATACAGCAGTATTTTTATCGTCCACCAGCCCGTATTCCGTTAGCCGATATTTCTTATCTCTTTTATGTATTCTGTGATGATGCTTCTGTATACACATTCGATCTTAAATAAGTTGCATATGTACATAAATTATTAGTTGTTATCATTCCAGTAAACGGAGGAAATAAACAAATTAACAATAATAATAATAATAATAATAAATATGTATATCAAGACTGCACCGGACAGTAATTAACATAAAACTATTAGTTCAAGAAAACTTAATTGAACTCGCTTTGGATATTATAGAACTTAAATTGAAATAACCTAAGGTCAATTAATTATATGAAATTACAGCAGGCCTAATACAAAAATGCGCAGGTTCGAATTACAACAGATAAACTCGTAACTGTTACAAAATTAACCAACCACATTAGTGCCGTTGTTTAGTTCTGTCTATTTTTAAGTTTCGCATCGCATACGACTAAATCCGACTGCACAAACTATAAATACATTTTACTAATTCCCACGGCCTACAAGTATGCATCAAGGTGTATCATGTGGCATTTATCTTTCTTACATTTGCTATCAGCAACATATATAGTTACATGCCACTAACTTTTATCTGTTACAGGATCTCAGTATATGGTTGATCGAAGCATTTTCTTTTTCATACTTTTTCAGTTTCGAGTTGGCAGCCGAAAAAGATGGTGCATGTAATCTCAAACCAAATTCACTAACAAGTTTAATACAAAATCTATATCTTCACTCTGTAGAAGTTTCTAGAAAATTCGTAATTTAGTTTTATTAGTAGAGGCTTTGTCTTCGTTCTTAACAAAATTTCAACTAATGATCGTGCTCTTATTTTAAATCAATTTTCTAAGGTTTTCATTTTCAAGCAGGCTTAAGGCAATAATACTTTACTTCACCGATGCGCCTAAACTAATCAATTCGAAATATAAATGTTAAGTATATCTCATTACCTTTGTAAAGCACATTATGTTAAAACTTATCTCGTAAAGACGTAGTCGAGTGGCTCTTGTTTTTTCCGAAACAAATGTGAAAACAGTAATAGTAAAGCTTTCATTTCTTCAATGATTTTAATGATGTAACACGTACCTAAGGAGCTTGTGTTGGTTTCGAATGTAAATCAAAGTTTCTAGTTTCACTTTTAGCCACCAGAGTTGAGTAATATTTCTGCTACAAATAATACGACATAAATTCAGATGTCAATACAGAATAATCTGTTAACCTTTGTCTTCTCTTAGTTGTTTATATGTTTTTAGAATGTCGGTACGTTTCTTTCAGAAATTGCTTCAACAAGTAAATAGAGTGATTTTGTGTTTCTATGTATTGATTTAGATTATTATAGTAACTTCGTCCTTATAGTAGTTTTTTTTTAAATATTCCTTTTGTATCACTGGAATTTGGAAAACATATTTTCTTTAGATTCTGTAGGAGCAAAATGTGGGGCTTCAGTTAAGACCTACAAGTTTCCTATACATACCACAAGGGTGGTTTATTACTATCTGCATAAAAATGAAGTTTTATAATAATTGTATTGTTGTAAAATCAAACTATATTTCTCAATGGTACCTAAATAGGGACCTAGGTACTTAGACTTTCAATTTAGTCAAATTTATACGCAAAACTATAACTGACAAGACCCACAAACTAAAGGTTGGCAAGCGATACTGCAAACACCTAGTTTATACAAAAAATTAACAAACAAGTGTGCTTTAGCGGGAAGGCTAATATTGTCCAATGAGATAACATCTACAGTATTATCTATTTATTTGAAAGACTATAGTAAACACTTAGCGTGATTTGGTCAAGGAAATTTACAATCAGCAGTTTTTAAATTACTTGCTAACAAAAAATTCAGCACATATTCATTAAACATATTTTCCCGAACAGCAAAAGCAAAGAGAATTAATTTTTTCCAGAGAATCGCAAACTATGTCCAAATTATCTGAAACTGCCAATACTTTTATACTGGTTTTATAGTGTCCATATTTGAATTGCCGCAGTCAGCAATGCGTATAGTTTCTTTATATTTCATAGAAAAAGGCAAGTTTAGTTTCATTCTTTCAAATTGATGGCCACGCTCGTCTATATACATTAGTACCACAGAAAAAAATCAAAAGTAAGTAAAAATACAAAATGGTTATAGTTTATTTGTTTTTAACATAGATAAGCAAAATACTTTGAGGTAAACGGGATTTAATAAGAAAACTTAATACAAAACCATCATACACTTCTTGGAGAAGCAGTAGTATTTTCTTTAATTAAACGCGGTATATTTAACGTATTGCCATTTAACTCGGTTATGTTTTGTATAATTAATTCTTTCAGTTTTTTAACAGTTAATGAATTGTAAACCCCTTTATAACATTTTTACATGAGAAGTTCACCACCTACTAGCTTCAAGTACACATAGCTATAAATAACTGTTGGTCTTTCAATAAATCCCAATTATATCTACACAAAATGGCGTTTTTCCGGGGATTGGACAAATAATTTGAAGTTTTTACTTACTTTTGAAAGACTTTGTATTGAATATATTTTGCTGGATTGGTTTACAATCAAGGCTAAGATTTTAAAATGTTAAGATTCCCAAAAATGGGTAAAATAATATCTTTATAATTAGGCAGCTTACATAAGGTATTTTGTCAATTATTCATTTTAAATATTACCACAAACATAACTGAAAAATATGTTTATATCTTAAATAATATCTATGAAAGTTATTAAATTTTTTAGTTAAAATTTGCTGCACATTATTTTGTGTGTTACGTTCTACAGTATAACAAGTATCAAAACTTTAAGTTAAATATTTTTTTTTAAAAATGGCAGTCATTTGAAACTTGTAAAATTGTATTTATATTTGGGTTACCATTTCAAATCTAAAATCGGCAAAATGCAACCATTATTATTTTCGTATCTAGTTTATTGACACCGCAAAACATATTCTAAAAGTCTCCTAAAGCATATGTCTTTCTGCAAGTCTTCGTTTTTAGTTATCATTTGAAACAAGTGTCCCAAAAATGGGAAACATACCTTCTTTATACTTTTAATGAAGCGTTGGTAACTTATAAGATCTTGCGATTATAATATTGTTGTGGTAGTTTTCATCCACAAAACATAACATAATAATATTTATTTATTAAAAATAATAAAAAATTAAAAAAGTATCAAAATATAATTTATATTAATAATACAGTAGAGTCGAAATTTGGAACACATATTGGGGGATGCTACTTTCTACAAGTGTACCAAGAATCGTAATTTCATGGCAGCAGGTTTTAAGAAGAAACAAATATTATTATCTGAGTTACCATTATTTAAAATGTTGATTCAAAAATCTTCAATTTTAACACCTATATAGCCTAAATTACATCAAAAATGTAATACTTTCTACATGTTTTGGATTAGAATTTCTGTTAAGATTTAAAATGGAGAGCCCCAAAAATGAAAAGAACACAATCATGTTTATAATGAGGTTAAGTAATAAGGTGGTTCACATATAATATTTTTGATGCAGTTTACATGCACCAGATATAACCTAATAATATTTTAAATAATAACTTTTAGAATTTCGATTTTAAATTTGGTACACTTATTTCGTGTGGTAGCTTTATAAAAATGTGAAATTAAAAAAAAACTTATATTAATTTGAAAATATTTGGTCAAAAATCGGCAATTGTCATCTTTAATTTTTCTTTTCTGTAGTTTACATCCAAAACATACTCTAAAGTGTTAGCTTTTTTATTTATCCTGTTTTGCTTTAGCCTACTATTTGAAAATGTGAAGATGCCCAAATATCATCTTTATTTAAAAAATAAAATGTAATTTAAAAACTCCTCAAATTTTTCTAATGTGCTGATTTTTTTGTTAACGTTAAAGTTACACGTCATAATAATACAACAGGTACATAGTATTTAGATTAGTATACAAAAACTATATCAATAATACCCACATCATTTACATGAATCAAAATATTTAAGTGTGCATATGCTACTACAAACAGAAGTATAAAATAACATGCAAGAATGCTTAATGCTTTCAAAGTAAAACAGACCATACCCACTAACAATGTCTGTAGCACTGTATTACTGTTTTTACATGTATTCACATTATTTTTGATTTTTAATACATCACAGCCGGAAATATATTTATAAGTTGTTTTTACAAATAATTTAAGAGTAAAACAATGTGACTGTCTTAATCTAGATTATTATCCGGGTCCAGTAAACAGGCACGCATTTAGAATAATTACATTATTGTAAGGTTAGGTGAATAGTTCTGTGTTGGACATGTTAAAGTTAGGGTGGAAGGGTTAGGTTAGGCCTATTTAAGGTTAGTTTAGAATAGGTACGAACGTTTGGGTTAAGACAGATTAGTCAAGGTTATGTTAGATTAGATAATATTTGGAGTTTAGGTCTGGATTGGAATAATTAGGTTGGAAAGGTTGGTTAAAATTAGGCTAGGAAGTATTTAATTGGTTTAGGTTGAGTCAGAATAGGTGTGGATTAGTAAAGTTAGTTTAGAATATATTTGTATTAATTGAGCTATGTTAGGTTTACGTTAAACGAGGTTAGGTTAAATTAGGTCTGGATTTAAGTTATGTTAGGTTAGGTACCTTGAAAATTAGAGTATTGCGTTAGGAAAGGTTAGGTATGCTCGAATTGGGTAAGGATTAGTTGGGTTAGTTTAGAATATAAAATGCGTATTAGTTGAGTTATGTTAGGTTAATGTACGTTAGACGAGGTTATGTTAATTTAGGCACCTTGAAAATTAGTGTCTTGCGTTAGGAAAGGTTAGGTATACTCGTCAAGTTGGATAAAGATATAGTTAGTTTAGAATATAAAATGCGTATTAGTTGAGCTATGGTAGGTCAATGTACGTTAGACGGGGTAAGGTTAAATTAGGTCTGAAATTAAGTTACGTTAGGTTAAGTACCTTGAAAATTAGTGTATTGCGTTAGGAAATGTTAGGTATGCTAGTTAAATTGGTTAAGGATTAGTTGGGTTAGTTTAGAATATATGCGCATTCCTTGAGCTACGGTAGGTTAAAGTACGTTATATGAGGTTAGGTTCAATTTGGTATGAATTTAAGTTAAGTTTGGTTAGGTTAGGTAGCTTGTATAATAGAGTTTGTTAGGAAAAGTTTGAAAAGATTTTAATTTGTGTTTGGATTAGTTAGGATTTTTTTGAATTTGGATAATTGCATTTGAATTGGTTGTATTTAATTAAGTTACATTGAGTTTAGATTAGGTCGTGATTGATTTGTTTGGTTTAGAATATACAAATTTGAATTCGGTTATATTGGCCAAGGATAGGTTAGGTTGAGTTAGGTTAGGACTGTTTATCGGTAATATTAATTTATGTTATATCATACAAAATAAACACTGTTATATAAAATAAACCCATCCGTGCTCCCTCTGCTGAGACAGACATGTGGAACAAAACAAAACCAAACAAAAACATTACAAGACACAAGAGCAAGCTGAAAGTGCAAGCAGTTCTAGACATTTAATATAAAACTTCCAAAGTCGTTCGGTTCCAAACCATCAACAATTTTAATTATTTCTTTGCTATCATTTAGAGAATGAACCGTTAATTTTTTATTTCTGGCCCTAGCATGATCACAGCTCAACTGGACGAATCAAATGAAGTCTTCCGCGGTCGCACAAAATATTTACATTGGTTTTGTGAGTCCGACCAAGTCAATTTGGACGCTAAGCTATTTACAGCATGCATTTATTTTACCCGTGTAAAGCCTTGATAATGGCCTTCAATCTGAAACGTCATTTATGTTTTATAGATAAAAAATATGGTCATTTAACGCATATGAGTTTCACAAGTATAGAGTTGCCAAATTGAATGAGTTTGTAGTGTCTTTATCGATCGACTTTGCAACACTGTACGGTTGTTGAAAACAGGTGCGTTGTATTATGTTAAGTTATAGACTACTTTGACAATTGGCTCCCCGGGTAAACAATGACCATCTATGTTTAGTAATATAACAGTGGTGTTTAAGTCGTGCGTTGTACAATTTATTACTTAAAACTCAATTTTCGTTGGTTATTTAGTAAAAATGTTATATAAATATTCTTTTATCTAAAATTAAGTACTTCATTTAAGAAGTTAGCTAAATACCTTTTTACCTTTTTGACTTATGATACAATTTATTTATAAAAACTATTTTTCATGGCATTTAAAAAATATGTTTTGCTATGATTTCCTGCGTCCCGTATAAATACAATATAATAATAGTAGTTGCCACTTTAACTTTATTATAGATATTTAAATACACTGCCTGGGGGGAGGGCAGATTTTACAATAATTACAAACTAATATTGTTAGTCTTTCATTTGCAATATTCTGTTTCACAATGCTAAACTAAAGTTCTTTAAATGTCAAATTGAAAATTCAAAATAATTAATAGTTAATTTTAAATGCATTTGTTTCATAATAGTAACAAATATTATATATTTGCAAAGCTATGAGTGTTTTCTTAGAAGTTTATACAAGTTTTTATTTACCCTTATTTCGAAATTATTAGTTAGGTTAATTTTTATTTTAAATGTATAATAAAAAATAATTTTGTATAACACATATTAATAAAATAATTATCCACTCATAGAAATTTCCACCTGAAAAAGTGGATCATTGTGAACTAAGCAGTATGCAATTAATTGGTAATACAGTAATAAAAAACTATAACATGTTAAAATATTAGCTTAACCTGAAAACACAACTTTACAGTTGTCTTATCGAACCAGCTGACTTGTATAGCCTATAGATAATTTTACAAGTAGAAATATTATTGGTGTAAACCCTTTTTATTGTGAAACAGAAATTACTAGCATTTGTAAGTTATAGTTTGAAACGTTACTTTGCAAAATTTCCTAATAATAGTATTAACATTGTGGAACAGGCTCCTGTAGTTTTTGACCTAAACTATAATTAGTTAAGTCAAATAAAGAATTTGTAGATCTATGTCTTAAAAAAAAAAACATAAATGTTTTAGAAAAGTCGCCATTCCCGCGAGTTTCATTTTTCATTTATTTTGAATAGAAAAGTTCTGTAACTCAAAACTTACTTGAGACGGAGCAGTGAAATATCGCATGAATCATTTATATTGCAGACTTACAAAGTTATTATTTTCCATATTGAAGTTTAAGTTCGTGAAAAGTTTTGTTTTTACTACCGGTAACTGAGTTTTAAAATTAATCTCTTAATTGTGTACAAAACATTTATGTCATTAAAACATGTATACACATTTTAATATTTTTGTTTAAACATTTATTTTTGTAAAGTAACTTATGTGTCGCGAGTGAAGGGGTTTGCGGTTTGGTGTTTCGAGTACTGGGATGAACCATTTAAGAATCTGGTGTAGTAATAAATGTGTTTTACATTGGCAAGTTGAGATGCATGTATTTATGTGTTTTTTAGTTTATGGAAGACTGAGTGTAGGCGAGTATGTTTGGAAGCAATTGGGTGTACAGTATTTTCATTTTTGACTTAATTATGTATGAAAAGGACTGCTAAGACCGCTTAGGTCGACTAAGTATTCTGTATTGTTTTAATTGTTTTTTTTTACTTTTATTATTTTGTATTTACTTTAGTTATTTTTTCACACTAACCATCAAGTACTAGAAGTGATGGTTAGATATTTTCTCAAAATGTATATAAATGTAAATAATTGTAGGAAAATAAATATTATTATGTATAAGAATATCTTAACTACAACCCCTAACTTTCTAATGCGGAGTGTTAAACTTCAAACGGCATATGAAAAAGCGTTCTATGTACATTAGGCCTACTGTTTTAAAGATTTAGCGATTTAAAAAGATACATTTTTTAAGGGGGTGGTAAAGAGTACAATTTGATATACATATGATTAAACACATAATTTTGTATTTGTAACTAGCAAAATAAAATAATTAATTAATTTTCATTAATTTCATCCCCAAATTTTTTGGACTTCTTGGACTCATATTGCTCTAAAATTTCAAAACAAATAGTGTTAAAGGTTTTACGTTTAAAATAAGGTTATTTATGATAAAGTTCTTTAGAAACCTGAAAAATAATGTCCAAACCTACGGAATGAGCTTTACAAAAACACACTGTGCAGTCTTCTCTGTGTGGTTGAACCCACTTTCAAATTGTAATTAGATAAAATAGTTTAAATAATTCCAACCACTTTCAATAATCAAACTATTACATTATAATGTACTGAAATAAGCAAACAACGTTTTTGAATTATAGTTAACAATTTATAACTTAATTACATTCGAATGTTATTTGAATTGCATTATCAGGGCCCAGTGTAGTAAACTATAACAAGTGATCAAAGTTTCTGGAAGTCAGACGTTTTGAATTGTCGGGCGAGTTTGGATATTACAAAAACGAGTCAAACAATAAAGGATTTAAGTGGTTTTACGTGTACATTTTAGGGTTATTATTTACAAAATACAGTATATGGTTCAAAATCAGAAGGCAGGGTTTTTTTTTTGGTTTAACGTCCTGATGTTTTGCACTTAAGGCTAATGAAGACGGGACCTACAGTTTTAAGTGGAATCCGAACCACAGCCAACGATGTCTGTTAAGAAACCAACTAGAAAATTATTCGGAGTCAATGGGAATTGAACCCGGAACTTTTTCATTGATGGTTGCCATGACGATTGATAAAGCTTTGACGCCTTAACAACCACGGCCATCGTGGCTCAGAAGACAGAGATGAGCAAAGATAACGCAACAAACTAAAATCCTAAACTAGTAAAAAGCTTTCACGTTTTGTGAGAATGGATAATATATAGGTAGTATAAGCCATCTAATTGTACAAGAATACGGTTTTATGGTTATAACTTACTTATCGTTTGGTTTCCTTTAATTATAAAAAAAAAATACATAATTTGAAGTTAAAACCCTGGTATAATTCATGTTTAATACCTTGACATATCAGCTTACTCTGACATCGTCTAAATTGCATTTCGTACTCGAGCGGTGTGTCAAGAGAACCTTTCACTCTTTCAGTTATGAAATCTTTGATATTTAAATTTTGTTTAATATAAGAAAATAAGTGCGGAAATTGACGTGTTATTACATCCATAATTTTACAATTTACAAAATGATACGAAAATAACCGCACTACGATAATTTTTAGCAAAAGAAAAGGTCTTACATATATTCTGCAATGTTACTAAAACAATTATCATTACAAATTTCATAATTTAATATGTAATTTTATTAATTTATTTATAGGATTCGATGAAAATACAAATTTATTGCCTAAAGTTTCCCTCCATTCAGTGTATTATAATTTAGTATCAAACTTACTGCTCTACCCAAGCATTACAGTCTCCAACACATAGCCAATTCTATGATTTGGCTTCTAAAATATATCAATCTGTTTTTGAGAAAAAAATTGAAATGTGAAAAATTGCTGTTGTATAAAAAACTAGGGACTTTGGGAAATTTTAGTAGTGTTATTGTGAGCTGTTGTATTTGGCACGGACTAAAGTATTGGTAGAGAGTTCTGAAACATCCTGTATATTTATAATATACCAAATATAGCCTTATATACAAATATTTATATTATATAAGGAATAGATAAACAATATATACTTATTGCCTTACGTCTGACTTCATTTATTATAATAGTATTATAATAATATAATAGTATTGTATTATACTAGTAGTGCATTATAATTTGGCGTCGTATCCGAGCATTGCAATCTCAAAAGCATAGCCAATGCTAGGTTTTGCTTATAAAATAATATATATATATTTTTTGTATAAGTTTATTTATAGATTTTATTCCAAGATGGAGAAATTTTTTTCAAATAATTTACAATACGTTTAGGTTTCCGTTCCTTAGAAGGAAAAAATCAGATCACTTATAGTAGGTCTATCACTTTTTCTTTGTTAGTCTGTCTATCTATCTGTCTGTCACATTGAAATTTCTCAGGTACGATAAAGGTACCAAAAATGTAAATAGTTATAATAAACCATATTTCCAACTAGGGAGGGGGGGGGTCACGTTTAATTCCTTCTAAAATAAATACTTTTTAATTATGACGTGTTTTTTGTTAAACTATTGTTTAGAAGTTATTTTATTTAAGAATATCAAACGTTTTTGTTGAAACAATTTTGTATAGGCAGTTTTCAAGGTAGGCCTCTAAAATTTTGAAAATGTAGTGTTAAATGTACTTGTATACTTTATAGGGCAACTATAGTGGATATTTAGGGTGATAAAAATGGGATCATTCCGTAATTCATCATTGGATTACTTTGACATTATGTGAACTAGTAAAAACTATGACAAACAAAAACGCGTTTGCATTTAATCATCTACCCTCTTTCACTTCCCTAGCACTTACTGTAGTAAGACGATCCTTTTTTACACAGATCTTCGCAAAACCCTGACCGGTTTGGAATAAAAGTTAAGCTGAGTATGAAAACGCAAAATACAATACAGATTATGTTTGTAATCATCATTAGTCACTACACTGTGAGACTGTACTATCTGTTTAACAAGACCAGATACGCTTCAATCACTCACAGACAACCCTTGTTCCGCGTTCGCTTCAGTTGTGTTACATTTTGATTGAGTTCGTCCAATTTGTTATCACTATGCGAGTTGTGTACTGTGATTTTTGTAATGTTGCTACAAATGTTGCTGTGACAATAACCATAGTTTAGACAGGTATAGGTGAACTTTTGAACTGTTGAAGAAGATTGCTGTGGGTTCGGAGTAAGGACATCCACCGTCTCTGATTTGAAGAAAAATAGACACTATTGTTGTTTCACAATGATTTTAAAAGGCAATTTAGATAATAGGCGTAAAGCCAAAAATCCTAAATGACTAGAAGGTGCAATATTTATTTGGTTTTGTGATGAAAGAGAACGTTTTTTGAAAATGTCAGGCCCCATTATAGGCTAGTTGTTTCCACATTCTCTGGTTAACTCGGACCGGCTCTGGTCTTAGTTGATCCGACTTAACGAGGTTCTACTTTCTATACACAGTATTGTTATAAGGAAAATATTTTTTTTATTTGCTCATTTACTCATATTGTTTTGTTTTTTACTTAATATATTTTTATAATCTCTTATTCCTATTCTGGTATACCATTTAAAATGCAATTATTATAAAATCGATTTTTAATTACCATGAAAATAGTCAGTTTACATGCAGGTTTCTTTCAAAAAGGTGACAATTTCAAAATGATTGACGGTACATAACCCTTGGAAAGTGAGTTAAACTCGAACTTCTCCTGTGTTATCACATATCATATACAGTCAAGGAAAAATTATCTGTCAGGTCGTTCGTTTAAATTTATTAATAAAACATGAAAAACAAGATTGTTGATTTATAACCAATTTATTTCTGTTTAGACAATTAAGTTCCTTTATCAGCAACATGCTCAGAGTATTGATTCGCAGAAAATTCTAAACTAATAATAGAACCGAACAGGAATAACGAGTGTGATAATGTCATGACTGTATACGGAGACTTCAATGCTCGAGTAGAACGGTACGCATGTTACAAATAACTGTACAAGGGACAATACAGGAACTTGATGTGAACAATGGACAACAGAAGTGGTATTGATGTTAAAGGGGGATATTTTTTACACAGAACATTGAACATTATTTGTAATATAAATTATAATTAGTTGATTATGTGCATTTTACGAAGACTTAAATTTTAGGGCAGAAAGGTGCGTGTGAATTAATAATAATTATAAAACACTTGTGGACTCGGCAATGCTTCATTCACTATAGCTTGATTTAATTTTAAGGGTAGTTATCTTATTTTATCCCTTTGACTTAAGTTGCAATTTTTTTAATATCAATTAATTAAAAATAATATTAAATCATTTTAGATTGTGATAAAGTTTGTGTTAATTTAGTGCAATTTATTTTTTATTATATAGCCTAGGGGTAGCAACGCCAATTGAATCTATTTGTTTGTAGTGACTATATTCTCTAAAAACTCCTGGCAGTAATATGTGTCAATTGTGAAACTGGTTCAGTAGTTTTTGTGAATGTAGAAAAATAAGTGGATTAATATTTAATTTTAATGGTAGTTATTTCATTTAATCCCAGCAAACTGGAATTTTCATTTTATATATAGGCCTAGAGATGAAATATGCTGAAAACGGCAAATATATCTAGAGCACGACACATTATACACAAAATTAAGCCTTTAGGCACTAAATTAAAATATGGGCTTATTTTAATTAGAAACAAATCCAATATTAATTTTAATTTAGATGCTTGGCATAAGTAGTGAACACAAAACCTATACAACTGGTTAAACTATTTTAAAAAAAGATTTACTTTTCATTTACTAATCCTATATTTCTATTTTGATGATTTTCCTAAGTTATTATAAAAACTTACTTGTAAAAATAAAATAAAAAGATTGGTAATCTGTTAAAAGCGTTTACAGTGCCTACAAAAAATAAATTTTATATGCAAAAATCAGATGAAATTGAAAAACTTCAATATAGATTACTGCTAATCACAATCTAAACTTCAAATTTGGACAAAACTACTGCGTATATTAAAAACAAAAACAAGGAACAGCTAACTGATCAGGAGTATCACGTACTGAGTAAATAAATTTATTGGCTTTTGTGACAGAACACAGATCGGTAAGACGTCACTGACCTTGTTTATATTTTTGATAGTCTAAACATGATCAAGGAACATCACGCTGCATTCTATTAGAAGTTTTATGAACTGAATCAAGTAGTTTGTGCTTTTGCGTTTAAAGCGTAGAGCTTAAACAATGGACTACCGTTTTAAATTGACACTAACCACGGTGTTAAAGGTTAAAAATACATTGATTATGTTATAGAGACTTTAATGCTACGGTAGCGTGAAAACCAATTTTAATTCCTTGCCTGTAGGTAGACAAAAAGAGGTTATCACTTGAGAAAGATATACAGAGTGTTTTACAAGATTCGTTCCAAAGGGCGTTGCAATTATGATTGATGTTATAGGATAGTTATTTCTAATTTCATATTTTTGAAAGTAGTGTCATTTCATTGCCGGAAAAAAAGTGTTTTTGAATACTATAATTTTACCTTTGAATAGGCTACACCATTTAAAAGATATTTTCGTGATAAGAATGTCATTATACGACGAGTAGAGGAGACAGGTAGATTGTCATAGTAAGTAAAATTTTTATCCTAAAAACCAAGAAAAATTTCCAATCTCTATCATTCAAAAAATGTAATATAAAAGAAAAACGGCGACTAAAGCGTCTAGGCATATTTTATGTAAATGTTTCTTAGTTTTCATGTGGTAAACAAGCTCCCGTAGTTGTAAAACGAGATGTATTCAACACACAGTAAATAGGAAACTACTTGTTAGGTGTAATATTACATTCTCTTTCGGTAGATACTTTATGAGTCGTATAGAAAATAATGCGATTTCAATTGTATTCCTACATGTATAAGTACTACATAATATAAACGCGGATGCATGTGAAAATAAACAGTAGTATAGTGGGTGTTGGACTCGAGCGCCAAGAGCTCTGTACTGACAACCGTTTCAAAATGTTTACCAAATAGCCCAGTCAATAAAGGGTTTGAGTGGGAACTAATTAGTGAAAAGCTGATTTTTTATGGATGTTAGTTGATTATATAAGGAATATTTTCTGAAAAGTCCCCGCCCCTCCCCCTCTTGCTTCCCCCCTACCCCCCTACCCCCCCTTAAAGTTCACTTTCGAATGACTTTTTTATTTAGTCAATATCTAAGAGATAAAAAGCGATAGAGTCATTTTTATTTCGTTATTGTAATCCTTATAATATTCTCTATCAAAAATGTTCTTTGCGTTTAAGCTATAAAACAATTATTTACCGTGTATTTTTAAATTTAATGTTAAAATTTTATGTTTTCTATTACAATAATTACATGTTTAGCTATTTTTTATTAATATGAGACAAGTTATGAAAAAATGGCTCAAATAAAACTTTTAGGGTATTTTTCAATATTTAAAATGATATAAGTTTTATAAATGTTAAGTGCAGCCAGTTGACATAATCGGACTGACAAAGGGAGACGGCGCGGGGCGCACGAGTCCTGGATCAGCGCGTTAGCATATCAACGGTTAATCTGCAGCAAAGGCCCATTGTTTGGACTTGTATTTTTATAGGTGGTTTAATTATGGGAATTACGCTGGTAAAATTGATGTAAACATTTATTTATTTATTTTTTATTTATATTTATTTTTCTGAATTTATTATTGCACTGATAAACACACAATATTATTTCTTTTAGCCCAGTCAATAAAGGGTTTGAGTGGGAACTAATTAGTGAAAAGCTGATTTCTTCATGGATGTTAGTTGATTATATATATAAGGAATATTTTCTGAAAAGTCCCCTC
>JAGFPH010000197.1:109733-125769 GCA_018207615.1 Philaenus spumarius | reverse complement strand
AAAGTCCCCTCCCCTCCCCCTCTTGCTTCCCCCCCTACCCCCCTTAAAGTTCACTTTCGAATGACTTTTTTATTTTGTCAATATCTAAGAGATAAAAAGCGATAGAGTCATTTTTATTTCGTTATTGTAATCCTTATAATATTCTCTATCAAAAATGTTCTTTGCGTTTAAGCTATAAAACAATTATTTACCGTGTATTTTTAAATTTAATGTTAAAATTTTAACTTTTCTATTACAATAAGCATATTTTTATTCTATTATATATTCTATTATATTAAGCATATTTTTGTGCTGTTTTTGTTAAAAAACGAAAGCTGTATTTTTTTCTTAAAGTAAAATAGATTGTGGGTGTTTATTACTAAGGATTATCGCGATATCTCTTTTTCCAACTAAGTAAAAAATTTATAAAGTTTACTATTTTTTACTATTTATATCATACGTTTATGAAAACAATAAAACGGTTTCTGAAAATGTATTCGGCAATCAACATCCGCATATGACAGTACTTCAAAATGAAACCAAATTTTTTAATTTATTCCACGAATTAACGGGAAAAATGACTTATTCTGTAGCATTGCTCTTATGGGAATCAGATTCAATATGGCGGGCAGGCAAGCGCCCCTTTAATGCACTAAATTTGTCACCTCACTACTATGAAACATCCGCACTTGACATACTTCCCACGAAAACTGTAGACGCAAGCAATTAAAGGGGGTGGGGGAGGGGCGGGGAATTTTGTGTAAATACTCCTCTTATATTATTCTAACATCTGACAAAATTTCAGCTTTTCACTAATTATATCCAATAAGGCCTATTTCTCCCCTTTATTGGCTTGGCTAAAAGAAATCATATTGTGTGTTTATCACTGCAATAATAAATACCAGAAAATAAATAAATAATAAAAAAATAAAATAAATGTTTACGTCTATTTAACCATTGTAATACCCATAATTAGACCAGCTATACAAATAAAAGTCCAAACAATAGGCATCTACTGCAGATTAACCGTTGATATGCCAACGGGCTGATCCGGCCCTCGAGGACTCGTGCGCCCCGCGCCGTCTCCCTTTGTCAGTCCGATTATGTCAACTGGCTGCACTTAACATTTATAAAACTTATATCATTTTAAAGATTGAAAAATACCCTAAAAGTTTTATTTGAGCCATTTTTTCATAACTTGTCTCATATTAATAAAAAATAGCTAAACATGTAATTATTGTAATCGAAAAGTTAAAATTTTAACATTAAATTTAAAAATACACGGTAAATAATTGTTTTATAGCTTAAACGCAAAGAACATTTTTGATAGAGAATATTATAAGGATTACCATAACGAAATAAAAATGACTCTATCGCTTTTTATCTCTTAGATATTGACAAAATAAAAAATCTTTCAAAAGTGAACTTGAAGGGGGGTTAGGGGGGAAGCAAGAGGGGGAGGGGCGGGAACTTTTGTGTAAATACTCCTCTTATACTATTGTAACATCTGACAAAATTTCAGCTTTTCACTAATTACTTCCCACTAAGGCCTATTTTTTCTCTTTATTGACTGGGCTAAAATGAATGCTTCAACAGATACTCAATATAACCAATGCTTTCATAAAATTATTCATTGGTGGTAGGTATCAGTGAAAGGAGATTACGGCTCTCAAGAGCACAATTTGTTTACCACCTGAATGGAAACATTTACACAAATTTCGAAACAGCTTTAGTTTTCCTATAAAGTACATGAGCACTTCAAACTGTAAAACAATAAACATCCGCAGTATTTTTGTAAATATAGGTAGGATGGGATAAGTAGCAACATTTTCAAGAATATCTTAAACATTACGTATTAGAAAAATAAAAAGTTTTGACGTTCATAATTAAAGAGCTTTCAAACGATATCCCACACGAGAGGATCATAAAATATTAATTTTTGAGGGTCCAAAGCTAGGCGCCCAAAATCCGTGGAAAATGTTATTTGAAATTATTGGAGCATACAACTATGTTAAATTTAACTGTAATAACATTATCCATCCTGAAGAAAATCTTTTGCGAAAGCAGTCAAAGTGATTCTACACTGGTACCGTTTTCCCTTAAAACAATGTTTTAAATAAACAGTTTAATGTTTCTACACACAATCTTCTCATCTGAAGCATTAAGACGGCTTTAAGCCAGTGAGATAAAATTAGAAGTTACCAAACGATAACACTAAATTATTTGTCAGAAGAATTTATTAAACACAGTGCAGGGATCACAAACTGAAATCACTTGGTGCGTTTAGTACCTTGTTAAAGGGATATTTTAATTACAACTTTGGCAGTACTGTAATTAGTCCTCTGTTTGATATCAGTCAGACAGTTCATTGTTGTGAACAAGCATTTCGAAACAATAGCCTGTATTAACAGAGGTAGCTAGACTCTGCATGTTTTTTAATTACGACTGACAGAACAACCCCACATTAACTTAACCTTTGTGTAGGGTTAAAAGATTTTCTGTTCGAATTAATTGAACCACTGGTTAACTTTGTATCTGTCTAAGAAACTCTAAAGCAAAATTTTACAAGTATTGGGTAACCCAAAAGTCTGAAAGGCTAAAAATGTCTGTAAGTCTGGAAAATTTCGCGAGTATATCATTATTGTACCGAATATAGCAAACCAGTAATGCGTGATGTACAGAGAGCAAACTGAACACTTTAGACATTTTATTTAATCTGAAAACAAACTATTTCGTACCTAAAGAATCTAAGGATAGTATGTGTTCAATCCCTGCACTCTAAAATGGTATATATTAGGGGGGGGGGCGTTATTTGGAGAAATTGTAAATGTATACGTAGGTCGAGGGTGACATAATTATTTTAAAGGTCTTTTAACAGTAAACGTTTAGAAAACAGAATTATTTTTATTCATACGCTCTTGTTATTCAGAAACAGACAAATCCTCATTATTTATCATAGTAAGTACTAATCTTATCAAAACTAGTGAAATATTGTATTTAATTAATATGCAAAACACCGCCAAGAACATGGTGGACAGGGACATCTTGGTATTGGCAAGGTAGACGCATCTACAGCCTTCATACGATCGGAACCAATGTGCATTAGCCGCACCTTGGCAATGAGTGCTGAGCCAGGGAAGAACAACGCCTGAGATGGTAGTCCCGGGGCACGCACAGAGTAAACGACTAATCTTGGAATTAAGCACAAGATAATTCAAATTAAACTGACATCAGCACGAGAACAGGCATCAGAGTTGCTGCATTAATAACTGGCCATGGTCACTTCAGGGAAAAATAGCAATAGTAGACATCTTCGACGGTAACTACAACTGTCGACTCTGAGAATAGGCTCAATAATCTTTGATTGCGAGATACTGGAGCACAGAAGGAATTTTAGAATCCAGCAACCATATTACGAAGGTAAAACGAACTTGGCGGGAAAAATTCAGGAGTACAATAAACATAAGGCTGATAGCCCAGTCAAAGAATGATTCTAGAAGAAAAGTTAATAAGCAGAAAGACCACCTATGGTACATTGTTTGGGGTACCTAGTAGTATAACATACTAAAAATCCTTGACCCTAGGGGTGGCGGAAGAGGGGGAGGAGGGTTAAAGGTCCCATGTTTTTGATTGTTTGCCTATATTTCAGTAGGGGTTGATCCTACAAAAAATGTATACGTATACAAAATTAAAACTGACAAAATTCTCTACATTTGTCATACTTATATTATTTTTGCTATCTGTAACCGTTTATGAGATATGCGCTCTCGAAAATCGGTAATTTTCGACAAAAAACGTTTATTCGCATTGGACCTTTATTATTTGTTCCCCATGCGGTCGACCCTCGTGAGCACTCTCCAGTTCTTATCTCGCTTTAGTTGAGTTATATAATCGTTCGTAGAAAGTCAAATTATTGTGTATTTCACCTCAGTATATTATTTTATTTTATTATTACTATTATGTCACTTTGTCGACGGAAAAATGTTTTGTTTCTTGCTTTAGTTGAGTTAGTTCATATAGTGTCATACGTCCGTAGGAAGTCGAATTATTGTGTTTTTCGCCTTTATATTTTATTATTAATATATCCGGTATATTTTATTAGTATTATATGCCATATATTTTATTGCTAGTCTATTATATCCGGTATATTTTATTATTATTATATCGCAATGTCGACGCCAACGTATTTTGTTTGTGACGAGAACTTGTACGAAAATGGTGGGAAAATGTCCTGTGTGAGTGAAAAAGTAATAGCTTCACTGATAAGTGCCACTTTACAAAGAAAAAATGACGGAAAAAGCTCCAACCTTGTAGGTTTGACATTCCTCAAAGTTCATTCCACATGCAGAAAACATTATTTGTGAGCCGAAAAAATGTGACGAAACAGGCCCCTGTTTTGAAACATCCATTGATAAGTCAACAGATTCACAAGTCGTTGTCATTGGAGAGGACACAGACCTCATAGTCCTTCTGATTGTGCTAATCCCCAAAGACCAATACATCATAATTATGAAACTGTGCCGAGGAAATTTGCCAACCAGTCTGTATTTGCACCGCAGAGTTACAGGAGCTCAAGGCTCATCCGGCCACTCATTCAACTACCACTTGGATCGATTATAGTTACTTTAATTTTTAAATGTTTAATCTGTCAGAATCATTATGCTTTGAAGACCAGTTGTTTTTAATGTAAATTTGGTAGTTTTTATGTTTTTGGTAAGTTTTTCAAGCTCAACACTTTGGGGAATCTTTTGAAGAAACGCTTTCTAACAACAAAATGAATCGTTAAAATTGGCTCGGTATAACTTTAGACATGGCGTTCTTAGTACAAACAAAAATACTTCTTTGTATAGAAAGTAACGGACCACCAGTCTCGAAAGTTTTGTGTTCAAACTGTTTTGAGTTAGAAATTCGAAATAAATTGCAACCCCTCTTATATAAAAATCTTAATAAATATAAATATATATTAAATTCAGTACCTTAAAAGTGCATATTCTAGGGGGTAGTGGTTTTCAAATACAAGTAATAACTTGTTTTAAACTTACAACCTTACACATTTTATCATAAAGTCTTTTTAAATAATTTTTATCACGCTTCAGGGATAACTCAACTATCAAAATAGGAATCTGCATACATAATGGTTTTGAGTCATATGTCACGTGTATGTTTTCAAAATGTGTCTTGTACTTGTTAAAATCTTAATTTTTGATAACTAAAAACCCACACCGCATATTTCAAAAACCAACATCATAAAACTGTAAATACAGAAATGTTTGATGTTTAAATGGATGCGCAATTCTACCTATATGTCATTAAACGCTTTCGAATTCTGTAATACATCTGAGAGGGTGGTGTATTCTCTATTAAACCCAGAAACAATAAACTTTCACACTTAACTGAAAAATGTGTATCCTTTACTTGGTTTGTTATAATTAAAATACTCAGCTTCAAGTAAATACACAAAATGGAAAAGGGAGTTTATTAATGTGAACATATTTACTAAGCATTCCTGCCAACAGAAAAACAGTAAACATCATAAAGTTTTCTTTAAATTAAAGTTTAAACAAACAATGTGTTTTAACGTAAACCGAGTACTACAACAAAAGTCTTTAAAAGAACAATAGTCTAATCACCTCGCCAATAAAATTTAAAATCTTGGAAAATATCTAAATTTGCTAAAGGGATGTCTTTTGAACAGAAACAATGTTGTGCGCTTGTTGGATGGTATCTGATGTTGTGTATGTAAAGAAGGAGTGAGAAAGTATTGAATTTGATTGAGAATTAAAGCTTAGTACAGTTATTGCATTACAAAAAGTTTAAATTATGATTGCCAAATCATTTAATTTATTTGTTTTCTTTTGGTATTTGCTTTGTAACTGTTTTTATTTTACAGAGTTTTGAATGTTTGAATATGTATTTTTGTTAATTTATTTGTACATTTAATTGCTCCCTATAATCAAGTTTTGACCTTCCTACTTTCTTCCTTATTAATTAATTATATTTAATTATGTATTTTACTATAGAAATACTGTGATGTTTTATAAAATTATAATTTGTTATTTTATTTGGTGTTTTGTCTAAATATAGGCTATGCATATTTTAAGGAAATTAACAATATTTTATAAATTCTAAAAGCTGATATCCATCGCTGTATGATTTGCATTAGTTAAGAAAAAGAGTTGTTGACTATACAGGCTTAGTATAGTTGGGTCCTTTAAATCCTATAAAAAAAAACCGTCATATTTCACTTTTTCTTACTGCCGCCAGTAAAATTATTGATTGATGTAGTTTTATTTTATTAAATCATACCCACGTTTATTCACGGGATCTTGGACTAAAATGGTTTAGCACCTTATCCTATTCAGTAGCACGAAAGGGATAATATTTATGTTCTTTATAATACCGTGAAGGTTTATAAAGTTTATTCGCTTTTAGGAATTACTGATATATATACAATATATAATTTACCTTATACAGTAGTCGGAGCAATTCTAAATATTTTTTAGTTACACTACAGCGCTGTTTCGCCGTTCACAGCCGGCTTCGTCAGGTGTAGGACTCAACACTTAAATAAAACAATACACTATAACACTGAACACACACGATAACACGACACAAAAATACGAAGTTTTATCGGTGTGTTCAGTGTTATAGTGTATTGTTTTATTTAAGTGT
The DNA here is from genome assembly GCA_018207615.1 of Philaenus spumarius. Lineage (NCBI taxonomy): Eukaryota > Metazoa > Arthropoda > Insecta > Hemiptera > Aphrophoridae > Philaenus > Philaenus spumarius. Next base: position 119,118 of record JAGFPH010000197.1, on the reverse strand, counting down.
TGAGTCCTACACCTGACGAAGCCGGCTGTGAACGGCGAAACAGCGCTGTAGTGTAACTACAAAATATTAAGAATTGCTCCGACTACTGTATAAGGTAAACTATATATTGTAGAATAATATTTGTTTAGGTGATCGTTTTTACTCTTCTGTTGTTTTTATTTTACCCAATTTGAGATTATGCTATCAAATTCAATACATTTGTTTACTTCATAGTTAAATTTGTAATTCTACAAGAAAATTTTTAGTTTTTTTTAAGTAAAATAAAATATTTATACAAAGTTTACTTTTTAGACCTACACAAAATAGTATTTCAACATATTTTTTAAAAGATACACACAACTATATGCCTTGCTACCACCACCAATGATTACATACAAAATACTAACCGTTGCAGGCGCTGTCCTTGCTGTCTCTGGAGTCGGAGGCCGCAGTGTCGGTGCAGGACTGTGCATGGTAGAGCGCGGTGGAGTCTCTATCCTTCTGCTCCAAGGAAACAGCCCACTGGAACAAAGATATAAACAATTAAATGTTAAAACTTATAGTAAAAGGGCCTCTGATTGGTGTATTGCATTGTTTTTACTTCGTATGCGGGAGATATTAGTTCGATCCCCAAAGGAACTAATATTTTTAGGATATTGTTTTTTATGCTATTCTGAAAACCTATTGGTCATTGTCAAATATTAAAAACATTTCCGTCTATAAAAGTTATTTTCTTTTCTACTTTATGCCAGTTAGACAATTTAAAACGGGAGAGCAAACTGTAACCAACAACTAGGTTCGAACCTACACACTCTGAATTGTAAACTGTAATAGCCTTTACTTAGCAGCTCGGTCAACCTGCTTCCTTCGACTATGTAGAAATAAATCCTTGGTAGGTAATCTGAAGTTAGCGGCTTCAGAGACCTAACTGGATGGGAAGCGGTCCAGATAAGAGGGACACGTTCTTTTTGGGCCTCCTACAAGCCTGTATTATTATACGGTATCCTCGAAAGTAATGATGGAAGTGATTCGACGGTCAAAAGGACCAGGTAGTCATACAGCCGGACAATAATGATTTCTCTTAAGTAGACAACTTTTTAATGCAACTTCTTGTAAAATTTAATTACAAAAGATAGTAAAATACAAATGAGATAATGTGTCACACAGACTGACAAATATTCTATATGTATTCCGTTACACTGGAGTCCTAGAATTTCAGATTATTCGATTAAAGTTGACCCTAACCAGTGTAAAATAACTTGACGTCCGATAATCCATAAGTATAAATTATTCCTTAGTACCATGGTGCAATATCAATGTAAATAAACTTCGGATACGCTTCTGTTGAGTAAATGTTTAATAGAGAGTAATGCGCAGACTCCGAACCCCTTTCACCCCACACCGATCGATGATATACCCTAAACACGTGTGTGTAGAGTCAACGACACCTACAATTGTACAACCCTCAAACACTAACCTACCACAATTCCTGGGAGAGGGTGTCTTCAAACAGATCGTCTTCAGTCAGGGACCTTTTTAACTCATGCATATACTCAGTGAAATTGATGACACAGTACTTTTTTTTTTTAGGTCAAGTCATTTTTAGGGTTTCATATTATTGAAGGGAAAACTTAACTTATCTGTCAGCGTGTCATAGTAGATTTTCTTAAGAAAGGAGTAAGTTAGCTCACTGAAAATTAACACAATTATGAAGCATGAGAACCGACTTATATACTATCGAATAATATAAATAAAACATAGCCTTTTGTAAAAAAAATGTATTGTTAAAATTGATCTATAGAAAACAAATTTTAGATAAAAAAATTTTAAATTTCACTTTAAAAGAACAAGTTTACAAAATAAATAAATTTTCCACCTCACTCGCATTATGATCGTTATGAAAGAGGACTTCGAGAGCAATTTTGGTGACTTTAAAAATCGAACCCAAGGTTGAATTTATTTCTCATCCTTACATGCCTCTGTAGCACAAAGCTGGTCCTCTATACCATTGAAAATAGGTTTAATAAAAGTAGAACTCCAGATAAAGATAAGAGGTTTAGACATAATAACGCTGCAAAACGATTTGTTTGAACATTTTTAATATACAATAAACGGTACCAGGAAGTGGCACATACTTTCTCACAAACATATTCAAATTATCAAACAGATTCACTGTGACTTCATAATTGTAGGTGGGGTGGGAGAGGTGATTTATTAAAGTAGGAGATTATCTAATAAATATTATTATTATTATCTAGAGAGAAAACTATTCGATCAATTTCGAACAAATTTGCACCAAACACGTCAAGTCGGCCTTTATAGATGCACGAAAAAAAGTTATGAAAAACAACCCCCTTTATGGCCAAAAAACCCCCAAAAATCAGTTATTATTATTAGCATTAGCTAAACGAGAATTTTTAGAAAAATGCTGTTTTTTGCGTAAGGTAGATTAAAGACTAAAAATAAGCCAAATTTGATCAAAATCGTAGAGCCATTTTTTTTATAAAAAAATAATAACTGATTTGTTGGGGGTTTTTTGGCCAAAAAGGGGGTTGCTTTTCAAAATTTGTCTAAAACTTTTTCCTGCATCTATACAGGCCTAATTGACATGTTTTGTGCAAATTTGATCGAAATCGATCGAATAGTTTTCTCTCTAGCTTTATATACAAACAGACAGACAATTTGTAAAACCCGCTTTTTTCAACTATCGGGGTCCCAAAACGGATATTCCCACCAAAATCTCAAAATCGATTTATTTTGCGATCACTATACTTTCTCTATACCATAGTATATTGAGAAAGTAAAACGGGAAACAAATTTGAATAGCTTCGCCAAATTGTCCTCGTGGTCCCGAGTCGAATATACTGTGCATATTACACATACACGCACTTCAAAACATTTCTTACATTTTCTACTTCTCTTCAGGGAAACATTGTTATTGCAGGTTAGTACATAAATATAAAATTAAAGCTTGTACATATACATACATAATTTTTTTGCGAATAACCTTAGCGTTTATCACCTTCAAACATTAGGAAAAATAGCTTTTAAGTTTTAAAGTAAATCTTGTTTTTTTTAATTTTGTTATGATGTTCTTGTTTGTTTTTGTTATTTTGTTGCATGTTTTACTGTTACAGTTTTCCTTTATATCCGACCTATATATTCGTTATGCATTACTTTTAAACTTTCTGTTATTTTCGTGGCAGCTAATTTTAAGATTTGAAATAGTCATCTTTATTGTTAAATAATTTTAGTCGTAGATGTAACAACTTATTTGTGTTATTTTCGTCAAATAGTTTTAATTGACGTTATAATTTTGTTTGTTTTGGTGATACATTTAACAAAATTGTATGCTCCAAATTAAAACAGGCGATAATGATCTGCAGATTTGCCTAAAAGAAGAAGAAACCAAATATTAGCCATTAGTTTACCAGACCATATTTGTAAAAATATGTCCAATATTAGTAAAAAATGTTAGATATGTTTTCAATGGTATCTTTGTTAATTAACAATTCGATTATGAAATGTTTTTTTAAATGTACAAACAGATTGCCTAACAAACATTTGGTCTCATATGCGAGGCGTAAGATAACAAATTATATATGAACTAGATGTGAAAAATAAACAAATATAATTCGTTGTCAGTAAAAGGTTTTCCCTAATTTCATATAGGCCTAACTTTATTTCAATTCACTGTTTAAATATATCTGAATTATGTCATTAGTTTGGATTTTTAAACCCTTTATTTGATAGTAATGAAATAGAAATTTGGAAAAAAACTAATATAAATGAGTTATAAATTATTAATATTTCACAGTTTGTACACTAATATAAATATAAAGACAAAAATAACAAAACTAACAATAAACTTAATAATTGCATGATAAACGCTAATCAAATCCTGATCATAATTTATTTTAAGTTTGGCGATACTAACAAATATGGTTACACTAACAAATTTTTGGCTCAGTAAATAAAAAATAAATACTTTGTTTACAGTGGAACAGTATTAGTAGTGTAACAACAATGGTAGGGTCATCCACCTTGCAAAAGTAGCTCACATAATTTGGATGACATCAACTAAAAATAAAGAATCCTTTTTTTTACCGAAAAACATAAAAACCATATTAAAATATGAGCCATTATTAACTCATAATTTCAAGGGAAATTTCTAAAAATAATCCTCACTATACGAAAGAGAATAACATATCCATCGTACTTTTGGAATCCATTACTTTCACATTTAAGGTTAACTGGAAGCCAACGGTTAACGGGCTGGTCGTTTGTAGGACGTTCTCTATTCTGTACTATTACGGTAGATTACAGTATTCACAAAGTTTGATTGTTCAAGGACTGCATTCAATTTCCGGATCCGGTAAACAAATAAACCAACGAAACCGCAAATTACCAGAAGTCCGAAGCGGTTGCAAGTACTCTCTCTGGTGGAGATTTCGCCGAATTAAAGTCTGCCTATAATCAAAAACAACTGTGAGCATGTAGTGAAGTAAGGACGCTTTCACTAGTTATGTAGTGAAATGTAAACAATAGAGTGGTTAGCCGATATGTTCAATTGTATAAATTTGGAAAGACCAGAACGTGCTATACACACCCAACCCTCCCGCTCTGCTCGCTAAAAATAATGTACCCTATATTTTAGTACAAACAAGGTAGTAAATGTAATTTATAATATCCTATTCTATACTGTTTATAATGTTTTCTCTGCTATTTTTAGAAAATATAAACAAATGTATACACGTGCAATATCAGGGTACAGATAAACCGTGCAGTGTGTTTAACAAGAATAAAAATAACTAAAAAAAGTCGATACACCAACTTTTGCAACTGCGCATGTGCATTTTTATTGGCACCTTTCAAGAAAGGAATAACAAAGACAGAACAAATGAGAAATATTTTGGGGAAAGCCAAGGATTCAAAAACTGCGTTGAGAGGGTTCACAAATTACCTGAGAAAGAACGAGGGAACGTATTAATAAATTGATTGAGAAAATAACAGCAATTTCAAATATTCTAGCATGTTATGAACACATAAATAGGAGGAAAAGAAGAAACTAGCACTAAAATATCTTTGCTACGAAGAAAGACAAAAAATAAAGATTGAACGGAAAAGATAATACCCTCAAAATTTCGGACAGATCGAAATGGCCGAGGAAAAACTGACCGAGATTGATAGAAGTAAAACATTTCATAAAAGAAGCACCTTAAAACCCACGAAGATATTTTCAGAAGATTAAAAAACATAAAGAAGCCGAAGAACAAAAAAGGCTTCAAAAAAGTTACAATTTGTTAGGTTATAGAAGGCAGTAACCTACAAAAACTATACCAGAAAATCACATACATCTCGTATTCTAATAAAAAAAGTTTGAAAACACAGGCCTTGTAATTTTGTTTACATAAGTATGTAAATATTTGCACAGTTAAACTCGACTAGGAAAAGGATATGTTCTTTTTCTGGGTTTGATAGAACAGGAAGTGTGTCATAAAACGGCCTTTAAAAATATGAGAACATACGTGAGCTTTGAAATAGCAATAAAATCAGGAATGCGAGTAGTAAAGTAGGACGATAAAATAAATAGCTACAAAAAGTAATCGAAACAGAATGGTCTATTACAGAAGCTATGAAAGCTGTAGACCAAAATAGAACAGTAATTTGATTAATACTTCTACGGATTGTTTCTTTTTTGTGTTTTTCGGGAATAGAGGAAAATGAAAAAATAAACACACCAATAAATTCTGTATGCTTGGTTTAACCATAAAATCATTTACAACGTAAATAACTATTCTATTTTAAAATTGGTTTCTAATGTTGGTTTAGTCATACTTTCAAATTTCTTTTTCTGATATTTGCGTATACAAATTGTAATACGCAAAGCATGAAGCCGAGAGACCTGAAGACGCCTGACTCAGCTACTTCCGAGAGTCAATTAGTCTGTAGCAGTGCAGAATAAAAGGGTTTTTATTTTTATTCTGCAGACTTATTTTATGGTATTACACTAAATACTAAGGATCTTTGGAAATATATTAAAAATTCTCTTTGATTTCTTCTTAATTTCAAATAGCTGTGTTTTGAACAAATTTTATTGTAAATACAGTTAGCAACGTTGTGATTTAAGATGGAGATTGTGGGTTTTTTATGTGGACGAATTAAGGGAAAAAAAGGTTTTTATAGGTTTGCAGACTAGTTTTTATAGCATTTCAGTGTTATTTAATAATTAGTATGATTGGTAATTATTAATATAATTGGAATTATATTTTTAATTTTCTTTGATTTCTTCTAAATTCGCAAAATTATTTAGTTAGCGAATATGTTTGTGAGTAAAGTTATCAACATTGCGATTTAAGATGGATATTGTGGTTTTGTTTTTTATTCTAGGGCAAGGATTGTTTTAGTTTTAATTTTTGATAAAGCGTTGTTTTCTTTCAAAGCCGTATAACTCATTCAGTTTCCATATTGTTATTGTTCTTACACAATTTTAATTTATTAACAATTTCTATTAAATTATAATTATTCGGACCATGAATTTATGGTACAATATAGTGGATAGAACAAGCAATAGTACTACAAATTAATGACAAGACTTGTAGATACAGTTGTCAGCGCTCCGGTTCGCTAAACCATCAAACCACTATAATAATAATTCTAGTCACTATACCACAGCCTACAGGCTGAACTAAGCATTTTACAAAGAAATGTAATGAATATTTTTTCTTTTTGGCTGATTTCCAGCAACTTTTATGCTTTGACCAAAAAATGCAAAACTTTCTCGCTATGCCTAAATTTCATGTCAATATGTTTAAACACAACGTTGACTTTCTTTGTTTTATATTTTTCCCCGCGACATAAATTATATTTTTATTTGATCCCGTCAGCATGGTCATAATGTTTTATACAATATTTAAAAATTGCAGAATTTTATCTCAACACTAGATAAAACGGTGTATTCAAACGGTGTTAATGAAAAACGGCAAATTAAAATGTGTGCCGGTCGTGGACAGAGAATCCGTGGTTGGGACCTATGAGTGGTGGGGGATCGGCTTCAACTTCCGTAATGCGTTGTGCATGGGCTTTGCCAGTCTATTGTATTCCTTGGTGGCTGGTATCTATCACACGAATCAAATTAAACCAACGTAAATAAATAAAAGTAATTTACTTAACTTAGTAGTTCTGTGAACAGTAGACCTCGCTCGTTGAAATAACAAATGTGGTTTCGAGCTTAGGTTAAAAATAGTGTGCCAGTAAGGAAGTAAACAGAAGGTGTAGCCAGTGAAACATTATTTTGCAATTCCCGCGATTCCGGGGTTTCTAGTACTCGTTTTTTTCTTTTCTTGAGCTTTAACAGCTAAAGATTTTCTTTTAGGGGGCATTGTGCTTTATTTAGGTTAATAATGCGTAAGGTAGCTAAAAATATCGCGGTATTGAGGGAAAACATAGAATTAAATATTTACATACTTAAATAACTAAAACTTAACAATTTATTTACAGTTCCATATCATATTCCAATATTAGAAATAATGAAAACAAACGATGTTAAAGCGTCGTGATAGTGATCTCAACCCATGTACCAACACTTCCCACCTGTCCAGCGGTCATTTTTTGTATGTCCTTTATCGCCATGAGGTTTCATTTGTTTCATCTCATTTTGTAGTTCAAGTAAAGTTAACTCAAATACTTTTATAAAATAATAATTTGGAAGTACTGTATACAGTTCAATTCTTTGATTTATCCTCTACACTTTCTACTAATAATAATATGTCATTTTTGGGCAAAGGATATTATTCCTAAATTACTATTCAAAACTGGCCTAGTTTTGTTAGCAGTCTTGTAGTAGGAACATAAAAACTGGTGTTTTCATAATAAGAAATTTGAAATTGATCAATATTTTTATACAGTTCTAATTAGAACTAAATTACGAAACTTTTTACATTTATGAAAAAAATTACAAAAAATGTTTACTATTTTTTATGTAGGCCTAAATTTGGACTTTTTCCTTTCGTTACTGAACATGCTTGTTTCTTGAGCTAATAACTTTGTTAATTTTACTTCAATCATTTTTTTTACTGGCATATATGAATTATAATATTTATTATTTTACTAACCTTCAAACAGTCCGTTTTTGGTTCAGAACACGTCTGACCGCGTTTCGACACCACAGTAATAAAAACATGAACAATATATGAATTCTTTGAACCTTTATCTACAAAAAAGCTATGGAACACTTTTGAATTGGTTTAGAATAAACGTATAAAAAAATGGTTGAAATACAAAAACTTGGAAGATTTTTAACGAATTTGAAGTTTACGGCCATTTTGTGAGCTTACCGTTTGAGATACGGAAAAAATCAAGAATACAATTTTGTTGAAAATCGAATTTGCTACCCGCAAAATGTTATTAGTTTTTAAATTCGACTTGCGGTTAAGCCACAAACTGACTTTGGAAAAAACCTTACACTAAGAGAAACTGTCCGGCCGCCATTTTTATTTTATTTAATGGATTAAAAATGAAAAATGGAAAACCCCGTATATATATATGGCTCGGCCTAGGAATAAGGAAAATTCATGCAAAAAATCCTCAAAATCGGTAAAGGCGTTTGGCCGCAATCATGAGACAGACACACAGAAACACGAATTGCCGAACGGTCGAGTTTACGCTTCGATCGGTCAATTAAACAATGTATTCAATCAGGTTAGTAGGGTACTCTAAACTTGAGTCAGCTAGTTATCCTTATATTGTTTTAATAATTTGTAATAATGGTTATTCTTCTCATAAGCAAGTTGTTACAATGAATAGTAAACCAAATTGGACTTAACTTTTAGATTTTAAATATAGCCTACTTCTTGCAGTAACCTGTAGTTGTCAACTGTTGCTTTATTTCCACGTGGTTGTTTTCAATGCGCCTGCATTGAATAAGCCCTTCTGCAGTAAGCCGGAATGAGACAAAGCTGTTGCCTAAAATAGTATGGACTCATTACAATAACCTTAAAAATACCAGGCTGATTAGAAAGTGCTAGAAAATATTCCACTAGAAGTACTAGTTTTCCTGACTAATCATTTTTAGTTTTTTAATCTTGGATTTCTTATTATTTCAGGTTTGGTAAAATATAGGCCTTAGGCACCTAACTTTAAGTTTTATATTAGGAAATAAAAATAGCAAGATAAGAAGCATTGATAATACTCATTTAGAAATACAAATGTTTATTAGGTCTATTAGAGGAACCTTTTAGCAAACTCTACTCACAGCAATATTTTCAAATTTAATCGTATCCAGCGAGCCTAAAACCTCACTCAGCAATAAACATTACCTTCCTCGACTCTGTCCTCTCTTACGATGATTCTTAAAGTGACATTACATTCGAATACTACTATTAACATATGTTAAGTTATTTCTTTA
>JAGFPH010000197.1:56781-95890 GCA_018207615.1 Philaenus spumarius | reverse complement strand
GTAAAAAGGACGAACATTTTGCGATTTTCGTTGTGAAGCCATATCCGTGGGAAGTAGCAAAGTTGAAATTCGGATTCAATACCCCAAAACATATAGAACGAGTGAGAAAAAACTTCTATATTTTTCCCTGAAACAGGCACCCCAGGAGATGATTTGATTGGCCTACTAACCTAAATTATTCTTTAACGGTATGTTTACAACTACTAGGTTATGTTTTATGTCATAAAAGATACGGATGTAGTAGGGATAGTGGATTCACATTTATAACAGCTGTGCAACCAAAAGAACGACCACCACCTAAAATATTCCTTTTGGGACAATAAAATTTGAAAAAAATGATTCCCTTAGATTCTTTACGTACGAAAAGCGTCTAAACCTGATTCGTTTGCACACTATTTGTACCGCTCGGGTGGTCCATTATTAGGCCTAGGTGCAAGTTTATATGAAATTAGACTGTACTATACTATACATGTATTTTATTTTTGTATGATTGCATGTATTCATTGTTTAGGCTGTATACACAATATGTTGATGAGAGATTTAGGGCTTTTAGCAAAACAAATATATTAAGTTTTCAAAGCACAAAATGTGTATTTCCTCATTTTATTATCCAAATAGGCATAGTATGTATCGATAAGTATATTGAGTGAACTAACTCCTAATCAGAGAAGCAATCAACCCCTTCATTCCAAGCAGGATTTAAACGTAAACCAGAGTTAAATCTCCCCAAGTCTTTCCCAAGCAGTAATTATCCTTCCATTTCCTGCTTCCGGCAAGTGCACACTCGTGGTTCCACTTCAATAAACCTTTCCCTCTGTTCCGGTTCCTCCCTTACCCTTACTTCAGGTATGTAGGACAAGGGTGCAGAGTTTAGGGTGAGAGATAAATACGTTTTGGGTAAGGACTTGGAAAGCTGTCGACAGAATATTGTAATCTAGAAGGCCAGATATTGCGATTGAAATTTATTTTAAATAATCACTAAATAGGAACAATTTAATTGTCAAAATGTAATTTTTTAAGATTTTAGTTTCTTTGAGTAGATCTACACAATGTTCTAAAATCGTCAATATCTTAGGACAGGGTTTCTACGGAATGTTGGTAACTCATTTCCCTGCCTTTAACTATTTTTTTCCCAACTTTCCTGGCCAACTAATTGCATGTTTTGAAATTATTTCACTACAACATTTCCATTGCATTTTAGTAACATAATTTTGATTGCAAATATTTCTGCCAACCTCCTTTACAGCAGGATAATAATTCCCTACAGAAGGCAAAGAAATCAGGAGAAGGTTTATTTTAGTATATTGCCCCAGTACAGTTAGGATTAATTAAAAATAATCACTGTTTGCTAAGTGTAAACACATTTTTATTTTTTAGTGTTAATATATTAAAAGTAATATGAACAATTTCCTCATAATACAGTACTAAAAATTAGAGGGACCAGTAATTAGTAGGGGAGGGGGAATTCCTCAAGTCCATTTAAATGAACTTGTTATCCTAAAATTCAAGTTTTAAATTTTAACTGAAAAACTAGGCTTACTAGAAAATAAAATACAGTAAAGATTATTATAATTAACGATTTATTTAAAAATCTCAAACTTTAGAATCACCTTATTGGTAAGTTTAAAATAGGCTTAAATATTACATTAAAAAAAGTATGGGTGGAATTTTACATTACTTTTGGACGAAAGTACTTTTTTGTACTTTTCAAAAGCAGGCACTTTATAGTACCTTTTAGACTTTCGCATACAGCATGAGAAGTGCTCATGAAAAAACTGCTACAACAGCTTGTATTACAGAAATCTCAAGAATATAAAAGAACTAGCAAGCCCCCGTGAAAAATCACAGGCTGATTAATTATATACACATCAGAAATACATCATTTAAAAAAAACTAACTATTTAAAAGCAACATAGTTTGCTTATCTACTAACTATGCTGTCGGGGATTTTTAACTCGGTAAATGTGTACAATAATAAGGATTATAAATCTGTAGGATTATAAAACTGTTAAAAAAAATTATTTACATACGTTATTATATATTTAAAGAAAGATAAGCATACATCTTTTAATTGTTTTTATTTCATATTGATAGATCAAATGATTTAGAAGTTATTAATATTATGGAGAAAAAATTAATAATGGAATGTTTATATGTTATACGAAGATGTACGAATGTTTCCGAAGCTAAACGAATAGGTATCTCTTCTTTAAATTTGTATAACAAATGTATTGATGATAAAAGTTTGTTTTTAAATATGGTTTATAACCTCAAAGCAAATATTATAATGTATGCTATAGCATAACTTAGTTTTATAACTCAAATTTTAAAAAATCAACTTCACAAGAAATTATAACGATTGAAGTTGTAAACATAACCCCAAACTATAATCTACACTGGTTTTACAGATGATGGGTGAAATCAGCTGTTATATTATATGTTACTCACGTACGTACACTGGCTTTTATAGGAGTTGATTTTCTCTAACCTTCCCTGACTATTTTTCATTTCCTTGACTTTCCCTGACCTCCCATGAAAGTAGGAATCTTTCAGACCTTCATTTGAAACAAACTTCAAAATCTATTGTTGTTATTCATTCACCATTGAAGATAAGAGGGGCAGTGGTTTAATTCGCTTTTCCAGTCTGCTACCGTTTGAACCAGTTGCGTAGATTCGAAACTAGTTACTTGCGCTATTCGCTGCGCCCCCGTCTTCATTAATCCAACTGGTAAAGTTGTAGACGTTAATTAAAAGGGAAATGTGGGAGTTTAGTGTAGGTGGCAAAAGTAAATAAATGCTATCTTCAATTAATTCTCCAAAATTAGTGCGGACGAATCTTTTCTAAATTTTAAACATCCAGCTGTTTTCATATTGTTATTTACAAGTTGCTTTAGTAACTACAACTGCTTATAATATCAGTTGTTAGAGAAAACATGATTTAGTCTAATAAGTAGGAATATTTTTTTAATACACAGCTGTTTCGTTCCATTAATAGAGTACCTCGAAGGTCAGCTGTTCTTTACTGGCTTACTAAGAAAATGACTGCACGTTTTTAAGGAACAAAGAGTACATATCAGACTGGAGTGAAAAGTATAGAATACCTACAAGGGTCGATATTGGATCTCTTTTATGTCAATATATTATTATATATTGATTCTGAGATGTAATTATAATTTCAATCTAAAACTATCAGTTACAAAATTGTTATCAGAACTAAAAAAATCTGAAACCAATTTGACGAAGACATATTGTTTGGTGGGAGTCGCGCGAGTGTTTAAACAATGCTGTAAAATTTTGGGTATAATTTGATTGATCACAATTTAATATGGAGGGACATTTTTAAATGTACATTTTTTAGAGACACTGTGAACTTAAAAATTAGATTAACGGTCCACCATGTTTGTTATTGCTCTTTGATTCAGTATGGTATTGAATTATTGGGAAATACTTCAAAGTATTTAGGAATCAATAAAAATATATTTGACCTAAATGTTTGAAATAGATTTTTTTAGTTATCATCGCCTTGTTTTGAATAGAATTAAGTCGTGTAAATCTGAATTTAAAACATTTTAAATACTTCCCTTAATGTATATTTTTTTAATGTTTTGTTCTTGTACGTAAACAGATGGATACTTTGTATGATGACCTATATTTTCAATGCTACAACACAAGGTTTATAGAACAGCTCCAGTATCCCATCCATAGACTGAAATTATAAGAAAATACTCCTTATTATATGGGCTTAATTAAAGTTATTTAAGATAACAGATAACCCAAGCACTTTAAGACGCTAATTGCACAAAGTTAAGGATACTGTTAGAAAATGTTAGTTGAAAGAGAATACACGTGAATGTACATGTTACATGACAATTTATTGGAGAAGTAAATAGTCTGCAAAATGTTTATTTTGGTTATTGTTTAGCTGTAGTTTTGTTTAGTTTAAGTAAGTTCTAACAAGAAATCGGTCCATTAACAGATTTAAATAACATTGATTGTAATGTTGCAATAATAATAAAAAAGAACATTTATTTTTGTTGTTTACATAATGCCATAAGTCAAACGAAGATACATCAATAAAACAAAACAAAAAACGCGTTAAAACACAATGGAATAAGCAAGTAATGTATAAAAGTATTCCTCAACAAGAGAGACAAATATTGGTAAGCATGTATTTTAATATGAGGAAATTTAGACATTACGCGAATGCAAATGACTAAACATTATAGGTCAATTGAAATAATAACTGAATTGTTTGAGGTTTTTTTGTTAACAATCACACAGAAATAAAACGGCGAAATTGGATGATACAAGCATTTTAATATAATATACAGGGTAGTAAAAAAAACAATACAATAAATTTACAAGAGCCCAGCTTATGGTAAATTCCATTAAAGGTCATTAGCGTTGCGGCACAGCCGTCAGTACATGTGTTAGCACTTTCTGTCACGTACAAAATGTACATATTATTATTTCTTCATCATAATCGATAACTCTGTTTCTTGAACGAACCACGAATGGGTTCAGTATAATGCCATCGAGAAGAAATCCATACACTTGGTATTAATCACCTCCAAGTAAAATTGACTGTTGAATACACGATCAGGAAATATAAATTTCCAACTAAGTAAAACAGTTCAGATAATCGCATGTCCGTTTTCAAACAGTTCGTGGAACATGTTTGACTTGTATGCGCGGAGTATCAATTATATAGATCTTTGCGTATCACTACTTTCCCAAACTCCAAGAAGCTGTGAGCCTCAAAGCGATGCAACCTGTTTGCGGTACTGGACGGCTTGAATGGAATACTATGACGACATGAAACCCGTTCTGTGCCCGGAGCTCAGGTCTGGGCAATTATTTACAAAACAAACCCATCTGTGGATGACTAAGCTGGGGATTTACAGCATGATCGTAAAGTGGCAATGGATTATTTGAACACAGTTTGAGGGGAAATGTTTTTATCTCAAACTAAAAATCACGTTTCGTGTGTAAATGGGGGTGGTAAACACTTCTACAATCAGATAAAAATCTTTCTACTAACCAATAATAACACACAGAAAATAATAATTAATTTTCATTAAAGTAAGCTGGAACGACTTTGAAAATGATTTGGAAATATGCAATATTATCCAAACCCGTGAGTCTATACAAAATAAATTATGGAGATAAATGAACAGTTTTGGGATCTTACTGTAGGATGTATTTTTTTTTCTTCTTAAAACTACTAAATATTTTTCAAAATTTTCCCAAACATAGCCCACTAATATATTTGCATACAAATATTCTTTACGAATTTATAATAGTTTAAGGGGGTAAGTGCAGACGTTGCGTTGTGCGGGGGGTAACTATAACTTTGGAATCTCTAATTGGAGAAAACTAAATATTACTGTATGGTGACTTTTATTACACTTGTATGAATTGCCACCTACAAATATTATTTTTGGTCCTAACTTTTTCGATAAATTACTATGTGGAATGTGATGTTATGCCTCAAAATGTTTGTAAATGGAATGCAATTTTTAAACGGTCATTTCGAAACGTTATTAAGTATTTGATTTTGAAATTTGATCATAAGATTTACTAAATGAATACTGTATTGGTGTCAAATGCATGCTGTGTTCTATATACACACTCAGAACATTTGGCGAATCGGGACCATATTATTTTGGCATAGTGGGTAATTTGTACAGGAGAGAACTAAAGTCGATAACTTACATTTAATTGGTTGAAATTAGGTAATTACCCTAAAATAATACACTATTCCATGAGAAAAGAAACAAAAACTTTTGTATAATATTGTTTCTTACGTGATAGGCTTACATACAAAAATTAAACTCCCCGCATTTTGATTATTTGCAATTATTATTTTACTTCCCTTGAAGCTAGAGAGATGAAATTTGGTATATTTATTTCATAAGCGCAATATTAAAAAAGTAAACCACATAATTTCTGTCACTACTGTGTAAGGGGTTAAAATGGGGCAAATACCCTATACAATAAATATATATTATATTTCACTAAATACAAGCTAGAGAGCTGAAATTTGGTACATTTTATTCTTAGGTGATATACAATGAAGAAACCCCATTTGCATTTTTGTGGAAATGATATAAACACACTTAAAAATAAATAATAATTCCTACTCTTGCTATGAAGCTAGAAACTTGGAACATGTTACTTTTGTTATACAGGGTGATTCGGAACTATACGACAATGTCTCGGTAGCTCATTCTATAACTAAAAATAAGAATGATCAGTTTATTTCGACAGTTACACCAACCGATAGGGAATCAAAAGGGCTATAAAAGGTTCCTTTACATTTTTTTGTTAAAATGTACGGATTTGAGTAATTTAGGTTTGAAATTTTCAATTAGCCGCCATTTAGAAACGCATGATTGGATATACTCGCTTGTCTTGAGATAAATCATTGTTAGGTTAAACTTCATGCCAAGTTTAAACTCAATCAGTCAAACATTTCTCTAGATATTTAAAAAAAAAAATTGGGTCTGCGTCGGACCAGACGGTGAAAGTTATACTTCTTTGGCCATCCAATGGTATAGACAGGTAGACCTACTATTGATTTAATATATTTTGGGAAAAACTAGTCGTAACTTAGAGTAGCTTTACTATTTTGTAGATGATAGCCTATTCTTTTATAAAAACCATAACCAACACTGAAGGCACAGTTTAAAATTAATATCCCATTTTCTTCTTTGTTACATACGATTATAAACACTATCGTTGCATCTGTTTGGTTGGTCACAGTTAGTATGGGGACCATGATCAGTGCTCACTTACTACACCCAACAAAATGAATGAGCTCCCGAAGTTTCTGCATATCGTCGTGAATCACCCTGCATATAAAATTTTTAATGACTGCTGAAAACGTATTCAGGGGAACATGATCAGTGCTCACTTACTACACCCAACAAAATTAATATTGCATTGTCATCGGTCCTTGATAAGTGTGCAAAGTTACAAATCAATCAGACGTTTGAAGGGGGTGAAAATCACGTTGTGTTCTGGGGACCATGATCAGTGCTCACTTACTACACCCAACAAAATTAATATTGCATTGCCATAGGTCCTTGATGTGTGTGCAAAGTTTCAAATCAATCCGACGTTTTGAAGGGGGTGAAAATCACGTCGTGTTCTGGAGACCATGATCAGTGCTCACTTACTACACCCAACAAAATTAATATTGCATTGTCATTGGTCCTTGATAAGTGTGCAAAGTTTCAAATCAACCCGACGTTTTGAAGTATAGGAAAGTATATGAATATACGAAGAAAGGTATAAAAAGGCACTTTCCGGATTTTACTCCTAACGCGTGACGCGGTTTCTCGACCGACAACCCACCCGATTACAACGGGCGCAAAGAAGTATAACTTCAAAAACAAAATGGCGGATATTTGCTAAATGAAGTGTTTTGGTCCTATGTTTACATGAACTTTTTTCCCCAATCACTCTGTATATAGGAAAGATAAAATAATTGCATTTAATTATTTCCGTCTTAGAGGTAAAATATTTTTCGTAGGCAATGTGTTACGCAAAATGTACCTAAAGACGTGAAATGCTCCTCAAACATTTTTACGTTCATTTGGGAGTTATGAGTATAAAAAAATCGTGGGCTTTTAGCGTATAGGCCTAACCTTGTATCTAACTTCGTATGTAGGCCGAAATGGGAAACATAGACTGATTTTAACCAAACTCCCTATCCATTTTTGGGCCAGGAAACTATTACAGGACATTCTACATGTTATATACAGGACACTCTTTTTCATTCATATCTGCAAGCGAAGCCGTGGGTACCAGCTGTTACCTACGTTATAGGCTATATTTAATTGTCTTAATTTCATACTACAACCGATGAATTTAAAACGTTCTTTGGATCCCAACAGTCCCCAGAAATAGCACATAGGCCTATTTAGTAGGCTTATTTTAATTTAACTTTCATTCTCTACACTTGTATTTGGGTCACCACTATTGCAAATTTCAACCACCTAATTCAAATTAACTCCGAGAGGAAAACATACTGTGACCGATAGACATCAAACCGATTCCATTAGTGCTATGTTTTGGATTTTTTGTGAAAACGCTTTAAAAAATACAAGCATTTCGCTTCGGTTCCCGTTATCAAACTTTCAAAGTACAAGTAATGAAACTGCTTTTTCCTATGGAGACCAGACGAAAAGTTAAACGTATCTCATGCTAGATAAAATTATAAAAGAAACACAAGCTAAAAAGTCTTTGTTTGTTCATTAAACCAAGGACCAATTAGGAGCTGTCTGAAGTAACAAGACACTGGATGTGTGTGGGGAGGGGGGAAGGTGAACGCCCTCTCTCGGCTTATTCGGGGATTATGTTATTAGTACATCGTTAAGTTGTTATATCTGGATTAAGGGTGGCTGGAGAAATTAATAACACTTTCGTCGTAGCGAACGTTTTAATCACTCTACGAGCTGGCAACTGAAATCCGTTATAGCCTACTGTAATCATACTTCAACATTGAAAAGTTGACGAATGTAAATAAAGGTGGCCAAATAGAACTTGTACAAACAGTTGATTTTAATTCAAACTACAGTATATTAATTACAGTGACGAAATATGATCAACTAATTTTATTAAACAATTTGAAATAAACAAGTATTCATATGTTATAAGCGATCACCAGTAATTAATAAAATAATAATTTAAGTTTGGAAGAATTTTATTCGTTTTTTCTTTAAGGGTCTGCTGTAGTGGCGGCCATCTTGGATTTTTATCCCATAAGAACAATGTTAAATTTCAAACCATTTATTTCGTTTACTTTTTATCATAAAATTGTTTGCAAGGTCTCATTTTAAGCATAGTCACAATACGCATCCGTCTTGAAATTTACATTTTTTTAAATGCTTTTGATTTGTTATGTAAATGACATTTTGTAAGTACAAAGTTTGAATTTTTTTCCTAACACAATAAAAAATTAGTAATGAAAAATAATTTTCAAGCCGGATCCGAAATTTTATAAAGAATATTCAGGTTTTTTTTCAACACTCAATTAATTACAAAAGATAGACTTATAAAATGGTTTGAAATGAAGCAATGTCAAAGCGTTCAGCAGCAACAAATTGCACTGTTTAGATAGGGATACAGTGAGAAGCGGTTGCGTTTCCGGTTGCTTTCTCGTTTACTGGAGCAGACCCTTAAATGATGAAAATTGGAAATTAAAGAGCGTCCGATGGCACATATGGCAAAAACGATTTTTAGTAGCTTTTATTATACTCTATATTCTTACATATAGTTTAAGACCTAGTGCAAATCCTATAAGAGATATCATTATGCATTTGGTATATGTTACTATTCTTGTTTTAAATATTATATAACATGGTAGTTGTTACCATGATGCGTAATTCTGAAAACGATCCCTCAAACAATACTCAATTGAGAAGATGTTTCACTTTTTATGAACACGAAACAAAAAGGTAGAAATAGGGACATTTTTAAAACTGAAAAATCACGATAACTCACCTAATATGAAAAATATTGCATCCGTTTGAAATTATTACAGTTCCTAATAGTAGTGTCAACACTTTGATGGTGAAAACATAAGGGTTAAAGAAACAACAAGAGGTTCATAGCGCAGTTAGTAGGTGTAGTATGGAATCGGTTCAAATTTATTGTAAAACGTCTAAATATTATATATAAAACATTTGTTGATACAACTAACCCTTACTGAAAGATGTGAGACAACTCTTCAGTTGATAACATAAGGGTTAAAATATACATTTTAAAACTGCATAGGCAGCGCGAAAGAACGTAGAACTATGAAAACTAAAGATGCTCGTTTTTAATTTCAACGATACAAAATACATAAATTAAATTTGGAATCTTATCTAAGTGTTAAATGTCATGTTCGCTACAGAACATGGTTTAGTAAGACGCTTAATCGATTATATAATGTACATTACGTAATAAAACATACTTTTATTTAGTTTCGTAGATCGAAAACACTATGAAACTTGAACAAAAATAAATATGCTACTTTGAGATGCAAGAATAAAACAAATAAGTATTTCTTTAAATTGGTTTACAAAAAATGACGGAGAAACGTGCGATTTTATCAAATGAGATACAATAAAAATAACAGCCGTGATATGTCAAACTATGTGGTGTAGCATATTTTATAAATGATCCTTCCGCGCATACAGTTCAAAAGTTTTTAACCAGTGTCAGCTCGTTTCAGCGTAATCTTGGTAATCTAAACTTTTACGCGAAAGCGTGGGACGTCGTCAAATATATTATGTTCGGTTGGAAATACATTTTATATCTAATACTGTTATTTTCGAATATCTTTGTATAGTTTTGATGAAGTTTTTTTAGTACATACTGATCGGTAAAATCGGTATTTTAGTAATCTATAGAAGGCAAGTTAGCGAAGACAGCTTTGAGAAAACACTAGAGTATTTCTTTTAAGCATTTAGGGTTTTAATAAGGACGGTCTTATTTTGTATATTTGGTATTGTATATACAACTGTTAATTTTACATAAAACCAAACTTACAGTTAGAAGATAACAAAAATCGTCTTGATGTTTCCTGTTTTGAAGCAATTCAACTCAAAATCGTGTTTTTTCATTGTTTATAAATAAAATCATTAATTAAGAAAAATTTATAATAATTAAATTTTTCTGGCATCTACGAATATCAGTTTGTTTATAAAAATGTTTCCACAAATAACAATACAGTCGTTTAATTACAAAATTCAATGAAAGTTTAGCAAAAAGTGCGAATGTTGGAATGCGAAGCACGCAGGTTATCTCCTATTGTTTTACTATATTTTTTGAACGTTGTCCGTATTACCGATGTACTACAAAAAATACTATAATCGTAATAAATCAATGCTATAAAAACATACCTCTGCTATATTGTACATGTACAGATCGTCTTCGTGTGAACTTACCTGGAAAATAAAAAGTAATTATTATATTGCAATAAATTATATTTATAACTACAAAATACTCAGAATAACTTTTAAATGTTTCTACAGGATGTTTCTGAAATTTGGCAATCAAACCTTAAGAGCCAGTTTTATACACAAAAATAATAAAAAATGTAATTGTGTGGTTAAGGACCACACGGGAGAAGTGTAAACTTTTTAACACAACTTACGAAATAAGGAAGCACAATGTCCATTTCAAAGGTATTACTAATTAAACTATACATTATATTAACATTAACAGATTAAGCCTATGACGTAGGACAATCTGTTACTAGCAAATTGGCAAGACCGTAGTCTTGGTGAAAGACAGCATCTGTTTAACAACAATGGCTGCTTATCTGTAACTAAAAATGACTTTATAGAAATTTTTATGACTAAATTTGGAATAGATAAATTTTGAGTGGGAATGAGATGGTGGATCGATGAAATACACTGGGATTAATTACGAAAGTGTGTGGCGTTTAAGAATAGAGCTTGGATTTTTGGATACTTATGGTGGTTCGTAAACCAGACATAAGGGACGTTTTCTTCTGACCTGCGCAGGTGCAGGATCAGTGATGATCTGTTTTATGTGTGTGTGTTGAGACCCTTCGGCTCTGTGTTTGACTCTATGTGTTAATTTTAGGATGAAGTCCTCGATTGTGGGGATTTTATGCCCTTGAGAGATGGTGACGTTCTTTAAGGTGCGGCTATACATACACGTCACGTCACGTCACGTCACGTCACGTCACGTCACGTCCCGTCCACTAACGTCATTTTAGGTAGGGTGGCTATACATACCCGTCACGTCACGTCACGTCACGTCCAGGCACAAAAAGTAGCGCGCGCACATATTGGCTTTCCAATCCACTGGGTCACACTACTTACTGTTGAGTCAACCATGGAGGAGTCCTCATCTTCGAGTTCCGACACCGACGAGGACATTTTGATGCTAGTTCTTTTGGATGAAGAGAACAAAAGAAGAAGAACTGTAGGAACACATCCTATTAACAAATTTTATCAAAATCGTTAGAACCGTTTTTTTTTAATAAAAAAATTATAACGGATATTTTGGGTTTTTTTCGCCTTTTTTTTCGTGCATCTATAATCTATACAGGCCTAATTGACATGTTTGGTGCAAATTTGTTCGAAATCGATAGAATAGTTTTCTCTCTAGATTTGTATACGTACACACACAGACATTTTGTAAAACAACACTTTTTTGAACTCACGGTGTTCCAAAACGGATATTTCCACAAAAATCTCAACATCGATTTTTTTCGCGATCACTATACTTTCTCTCTACTATAGTATAGTGATAAAGTGAAAAACTATTTTGGATCCGAGTCCAAGGCCCAAAAACGCACAGTGAGTTTCGCCCAACTTGATCTTTGATTTATGTATCCCTTTTAGACCTTCACATTATTAGCTATGCACCAATATACGCTAAAAATCCCATTTTCCGCCCGTTTATTTCTCATAACTACCGAACGAACACAAACATTACAAATCAGGTTTTGAGGTATATTTAACATCTATGCGTACATTTCACATTATTGCATACCGTTTTGGTATAAATATTTAACGGTGAAACCATCGTTTAAAGTAAATTAAAACGCAGACGATCTTATCAAAGTATTGAGCTGTGATTTAAGATGTTTTATTGATAATGATCGCGCATCTCGTCCGTTTGCAAAACCCCTAACTTTGATCGTAATTTTTACATTTTTACATTTTTAAATAGGAACCCTTAATATTTATGGGACAAAAATTAGGTTAGATTAATCTCTGAAAAGTCGTCTACACGAAAATTAAAGTTTCGTCGAAATTGATTCAGCCATTCTGGCGATTGGCCCGGACAAACAAACAGACAGACAGACTGAAAGACAGCATTTTTTTACAAAATAATGCTTTTTTAGGTTTTTGTAAAGTGTGAATAACCATATGAGATTAAATAAAGTATTTATCTCGACATCACGACGGACACTAAAGTTATCAAATACTCGTCGTCATGGTTGACGCACAACAAAACACTATGTTACTGAAGGAACGACACACAAGAAACAGGTGAACAGACACACTTCACCCCTTGAACTGATAAGGTGCAATATTTTTGTTTATCTCTGTTATGGAGCCAACAAAATATAGTCAAAAAACATTCAGCTATACCAACGATGTTTCCCGACTGTGCGCGGACAAAGCCGAAGCGGAGATAAATGACGTCGCTTGACGTCGCTTGACGTGACCCCTGGCTATACATACCCGTCACGTCACGGCACGTCACGTCACGTCACGTCACGTCACGTCACGGCACGGTATGCTCTCTAGAGCATTCGAATATTTTCTGGACGTGACGTGACGTGACGTGACGGGTATGTATAGCCACCTCCATTTGATTACACAGGGAGCATACCTCTGGAAAAAAGACGGGACGTGACGTGACGTGACGTGACGTGTATGTATAGCCGCACCTTTACGTACCATGGGGAGTTGGTGATCCAACGGAGAGTTTTGTTCTGGAAGGAATCCAACTTTTTCTTCCAAGAAACAGATAGCAAAGAGTACCAAGCTGGAGCTGCGTACGTGAGTACCGGTCTGATATATGTTTTGTACATGGACAATCTGATACGAAGTGGTAGTGGGCGCTTGGCCTGAATGACTGGAAGGAGTCTGCCACGGACGGATTTAGCCCTAGACAGAGTTTGCTTGGCGTGATGGGACAGGTTTAATTTAGCGTCAAGCGTGATTCCAAGGTATCTGACTTTGCGGGTCCATGCTATGGGTGATTTATTTAGAGTTAAACAATCTGTTACACTTATATACCCAACTAAAATATACAAAATTAGCAATGCAATTGTGGCCTAACCGGCTAAGGCGATAGTCTTTGGTGATGGACTCTGCTGGTTCGAATCTCGGCAAAAATTTTTACAAACAGATGGAATAGAGCGTTTCACATTAGGAGCGCTTCATAAAATGCATGGTGAAACGCAAGACAGCAAAATCTGATTCATCCCCAGCAACAAGAAAACTTTATACTCTGCTATAATACACCTTTTAAAAAACTTCAAAAAGGTGCGCCTTTAAAAACTGAAAAAGTGCATAGATATTACTCTAAATGTTTTTGCGTTTCATACTTTTAAAAGTTATTTAACCTTCATACTTACTCTTGACATTTGTAAGAGATACAAGAACTAATGTAAATTTATTTGCTTTATTCTTGCTATCCATTTTTTTTTAAACGTGCCATACACGGAATTAGATATTTGGCTGTAATTTTGTAATGGATGGAAATATGACTATAGCTTAAATACAAACAGATTAAGAGCCCTTTAATTTGAAATCCTACTCAACCTACATTGCCATTTAAACTTTTTAGTTGGGGAAACTTTATTTTTAAGAAATTCTACCTTATTTTATTTTATAAAAATTGTGAAGAAGTGCCCAAGTTGGACGTCGTTTGAAATGGTATATCATTAGCAATGTTTGGTTAAACGGTAAATATTACGGAGAATATTAACTATCAATATTTAACTATTCAATAATAGTAGGACTAAATAAAAGTACAAAAATATTTAAAGTTTAGGGCCGCCATCTTTAAACACTGTCAAAATGTTTACTTTTCAAAAAACCTTTCATGAAATAAATACTCGACTTATGGTTAAACTTTTTCAAAACCCATCCTGAAAAAATGGCGGCATTTAACGAATATAACTTACACACATTTATTTATTTTCCCTATTCGCTTCCTTTTTGTAACATTGAAACATAAAAATCAATAGTGTTACCGCCATTTTAAAATGATTGGAGATAGTACCAAAGTCAACATTTTTTAAATGGTCAGAATGAATTGCCCTTTTATCACACTCAATCTACATTGCCGCTCGAAACGTTTTAGATTTGTGCTTCCCCCCTCCCTCCTCCCAATTTCAAATTGTATTTGGACATTATTTGAAGGGCAATGTTAAGTATCATTTGGTTCCGGAAATTAAAACTGTTCAAAGATAATACATGAAAGAAACGAAAATCAACATTTAAAACAATTTTTTTAGGGTAGCTATCTGAAAACGGGACCAAGTGTACAGGTTTTTTTCAAAATCTATACTTTTAAAAATACCTCAAAACGATAACTTATGTTTACATTAAACATTTCTTCAAAATCTACCTTCATGTTATATGGAAAACTATGTTGATCTTATTCTTTAGTTGAATCCAAATGTCTAAACTGATTCCTTCGCCATCTTGAAACACCAAGTAAGCCAACACTTTTTTTTAATGCTTGCTTTTCTAAAATTCTTTAAAATGAGTATTATTTATTTTACTGAACCGGTTATATTGAATAAATAAGTTTCCTTTTATTTTTGTTTGGATCACAGTCCTGTTTTCGTTGTTTTTTCTTTGGATACATCAAGTTTCGCCTACTGTTCATGCAGTTTCAATGTGATGTTAATTTGATTTAGTTAATGAGAGTAGTTTTTTATTAATAAAACACTTGTGCACAACATTTACACGTAACACTATTATGAATGGAAAATTATGCGAGATTTATTTGTAGACATGTGTTCGCGTTTATGTTTTGCTCGATACTCGACAAAGAAAAAAGGGTTGAACAAAACAAAAATAAATGGTATCACATTTATTTAAAATAATGTAACATTGACCTGTGTTTGAATTTGAAGTTTCTTCGAAACCCATTCGCAAAATATGATATTTATTGCTCTGGGTTTGATATAATATGTGCTTTAATATTCTTTGGTTGTGGTTTCAGTTACAACCGAGGATCTAAACCGCTTCTTTTGCTACGTACCACGAGGTGGTCTGTTAACCCCATATAAATGTCGAGTCAGTAAAACTAAAACACAAATAATCTCGTTTTCAAACCATTTAAATTGAGTTTTCTTTCAAATTAACAATAATCGATTACTTGCAGATAAAACCTAACAGCGATAAATGTTTAAGCTTATCTGTACCGTACTTTTTTAAATGTAATATGTAGCCTACTCATTTAATCCTATTAAACTGAATATATTGTTCGTGAATGTAAATTCATTCCAGGCATGGACTAGCTCCGGCCGCCCTAGCTAATTAAATCATTAAGTTTATTTAGCATGCGATAAAGCGAGGGTGTCATTCCCGAACAAGATGAATGGTTTCCGGTCTGGCACGTGTTAGATTTAGAGTTCCAGCAGCCGGTCTTCAAATTTTTTACACATGCTTTTCTGTTATAATATTTAACATTCACTTCATTGAAGCTTGAGAATTAAAATTTGGTACGTTTGTTAGCCTACACAGAATGGGAAAACCTATCGAATTTAGGTAACTACCGTCAAAGAGGTTAAATGGGGATAACTACCATCTACAATCACTACTTACAATAAATATAAATTCCACTAACTTCCTACAAGCTAGAAGCTGAAATTTGGTACATATTATTTTTTGGGGATATACAAGCAGGAAACCCCATTAGTATTCCGATTACTTCGAGTTCCCTGAAACAATAAATATTAATTATTTTATTTCTCTTGAAGCTAAAGAGCTGAATTTGGTACATTTATTTGATAACTGTTTCATAGAAAAAGAAAAATATATTGCCTAATCATAGCCGTGTTTGACCAATCGCTCTACATATTTGACGCATTTTCTAAGCACATTCGATAGTTTAACCATTCTCAGAACGGGTCGTATAAGCTTTTTTTAAATATCAATCTAAAGGGTATTACCTTAAGTTGGTAGAAAAAGAATGAAATTTACAAATAATTTAAAGGAGGTTTAGGTATATGAATAGTTTAAAAAATGCTATAAGTCCATTTAAAATAGTCTATGTTATCTCAGCTGATTGGTCATGTTCAGGATTCTAACAGTAATCAGCAGTTTACTCTAATATTTTAATTCAAAGCTAAATTCATACTCCACAAACAATAAACAATTCATTCCTAGTTCTTAAGTTTAATTTTACAAAAAAATGGTAGTTATAGTTAGCAAGGTATTGCAGTCCATTTAAAATACGGTATATTATCTCAGCTGATTGGTCATGTTCAGGGTTGGAACATTAATTAGCAGTTTTGTGTCCCGTCCAGCGTCAGAACTTTGCACGTCCCGCGTTTTCACACAGGGCTGCTTCACTCCATTGATTGATTGTAGTGAGTCTGCTCGAAACGTGCGTATGAGATTTCAGTCACGATTTGTTCACGCGTTTTTACTGCTGCGTTCCTAAATAGGATTATTGGGGAGCTAATACAATGCAATAGAAGAGACCTGTCCACTGCTCTGTCGCGGGACGTCAAACGCATTGCATGATGCACCCATCTGACTCAATGTAATTAGAGCAAACGCGCGACAGTCTCGGAAGCCGCGTTTTAAATATCTGTCGCGGGTATCTAAGAACAGCGGCGCTTCTCCAGCGAAACAAATTGTTGCGCGTTCATGCATAAATGCTCCAATTTCATTCAACAGAACTAGGAACGCGACGCGTTTGTCGCGAGACACAAAACGCCTTGCATACAAATAGGGTAAGGCTGATTTTATGCAACGCGTTTTGTGTCGCGCGTTCCGGAACTAGGAACTTGGCGCGTCCCACGTTTTCACCAAGTTGACTGTCGCGCGTTTGCTCGAAACGCGCGTATGACATTTCGGTCACAATTTGTTCACGCGTTTTTTACTGCCGTTTTTCTAAATAGGATTGGTGGGGTAGGTGATACAATGCAATAAACTGTAGTTATGACGTTAAGCTCGTAGTGTTGGCTGCTGGTTGACAAATTTGTATCGCCCTCGTTGAGAATCTATGATTTAAATTGATGGTCACGCTCGTCTGAGTTGTTTAATATAATTTTGTTTCCACATAAGCCTTGTTCAGGCATTTGCCTTGAAAGGCATTTGACACATTATAATCAATCAGAACCAATGTTTCCGAAATGTTGGATGAATAATAACATAATTTTTACAAGCTTGATTATTGTTCCGTGTTACATTAAATGATTCACTTATATATGAAATCAGTCAAACAAGGTAAAAATTTACCATTGATTTAAAAAAAGTTTTTTTTTTTAATTTGTTTTTTTTTTTTTTATTCCTTTTTTTTTTTTTTTTTTTTTTTTTTTTTTTTGAATAATCCCCTAAGAAACATTATTTTCATAATCGGATAAGAAATGTGTTATGTATATAAATTCTTTTATCTGTCTAGACCTGAGAACTTATGTTTATAAATGCACTTCTAAAATTCAAAGCTCTCTTAATTTGTATCACGTTAATATAGTAAAAACTAAAGGTATTTGTGCTGCACAGCTTTTATTTTAACTTTTTTAGCAACCTAGGTATTCTGTTCTGTCATTTCGGTAATTTTGTTATCGAAGTAAACACAACACAGGGTGCAAAGGAATTGATGTAAACTCATGTCAGTTGTCGGGGTGAAGAACAGGTCTCGTCGGTCGTGAAATGAACAATAGAACCTTCCCCAGACCTGGATTCCAAGAAAAGCAGAGACCTGTCCACTGCTCTGTTGCGAGACGCCGAACGCTCTGCATAAATGCACCCATTTGACCCAATGTATTTTAGAGCAAACGCGCGTCAGTCTCGGATATATCTGTCGCGGGTATCTAGGGACGCGGCGTCCCTCCGGCGACACAAATGTTTGCGCATTGTGCATACATGCTCCCATTTCATTCAATAGAACGAGAAACACGTCTGTCGCGCGACACAAAACGCCTTGCATAAAACCAAACTGAGATTTTATATCATTGGTTGATGACTGACTATAAGAACTATTGACACCCTACTTCTACTGCGGTAAGAACACATTTTGGTTACATTTCTGAATACATTTAAATGTTGAGCACTACCGGAACCAAAGTCATGTCTAACACTAAAATATTTAAATAATGCTTGGAGTATGATGAGGACATTCACCCCATGTTCTGTCTTTTGTCTTGCAGGCGTCATCTCCCATCTCCGTTGTGTAAACAAACATCTCAGATCTAAGTACAACGAGACATCCTGCGTTCCTATTTGTTTTCATGACTATCTCATACCAACTACGCTGTTTTAACTCTTCGTTAATTTTGAGTTCTTCGTCTTCATTGGATATTCTGTTATATTAAGGGAGAAGATGGATGGCCGAAAGGCAAAAGCCATAACCCGGTCTTACCAAAGTAGGTTCGATGTTAGTTACTAGCTATTGATTTACTGCGCTAAAAGCTGATCCCCACGTCTTCATTAGTCTAACTGGCGTAAACCGGTAACTTAAATAGTCGGGTTAATATGACCCAAACAAAAGTTGAAACATATTTTTTCTTATTTTCGTCGTTGGCTACATTCACCTGGTGTCCTATCTACTTTTCTAGGCTTCTGTTGCCAGCAAAACCGGGTCTAAAAGTTAGTTATAAGTTAGTTTAATTTATTCTCTCGGGGGTTAAAAAAAATCAAAAGTCCGGGTAATTTTAACCCAACAGTGTAAGTTAATTTTTTTTACAATATATTGGTAATTTTGCAAATATTTAATAGGTCAAAAATATATAGTATTTGAGTATTTTGATATTGACAGCTACTGTAAGAAGTACGACTATTGTTTATTAGAAACTTTATACATTTTGTGTGTGATTTGTATAAGATATTAATTACCTATATACCAAATTATTCGTTAGAATATCACAAGTAAACCGATATATCGTGACCTATTGAATATTATTTTTGATGTACAAAACGACGCTTTAATCAAACAATAGGTCTAGTTACAACTGTCACTACCAGTAGTAGGATATAAGTAAAACACAGTTAGTTGTGACTGTTGTTTACCAGATGGAGGGAGAAAAGAAAATTATATTTTATTGTGTTAATGTCGTAACTATTAATAACTCTGTCAATGTGCTATTATACCATAGACAGTTTTGTTCTATCTAAAATTCAGTTCTGTTCCAATTATACATTTAATAAAAGGCAGTTTGATCTAAGAAATCTAATCGTGCTGAATGAGGAGGCATGTTTAAACCCGAGTAAAAACATAATTTAAAAAAAGTTGAAATAGAAAAGATAAAAAATATTCGGCGAGCACGCTGCTGAAATAACAAATATCCTATTAGCACGCTGCTGAAATAACAAATAACACTGTTCCCTTACCACAAGTTAGGCACAAAATAATTACGCAACAATAATTATTTACATAGTGCTAATGTACATTTAATTCAACCTTGATGTACATTTCGGTAACCAATCATCGTAGGGTGCAACTGTAAAACTCAGTTTTGTGAACTTGTTGATTTAGGCAATTTTAATGTAGGCCTATCTTTTCTCAATAACTACTGCAGCTACACTTGTAAAATTTTACTTGCTATTGTAAAAGATCTCAATATGGCATGGAGTTTAAAAATAAAAATAGTATTATCTTTCCGAAAAAAATCATACACAATTTGTTTTAAAAATATTATTAGTTATTTCTCTAAAATTAATTAATACATTTTAGAATAAAAACTCAGTAAGCTTAATATGTTTGCGTGAACAACAGGTAAAAATGTGAGGTTCGTAGGTCAAATTTTAAATTTGAGAAGAGGTACACGTTGTATGAAAAAGTTAACTTTCAGGGAAAATAAGTTTAAGGGTGTTGAACTTTCGTATATCTACTTCCCATGTCAAAATTACCATACTTAAGAAACATTTTTCTCACCTTTGGTTAACAACTTCATGCTTGAAAATCTTGTAACTTGTAAATACAAAATTAATGGTTTAAAAACATTTCTACATTTGTAATGGTTTTTATTTTTTAATTTGGGTTTTTTCAAGTCGTCCATTGTTTAAAAAAATATGTATACGTAGTAAAAGTATGAAAAAAATCCCAAACCGGAGTCCAGGTACATATATCCCTTTAGCTTAGAAGCGAGCCACAGTTACTTTACTTCCACCCTCATTTCCTCTAAACACATATATGAAAAGTTATCTGGTCTCTAGACGAGTTTTAAAGCAAGACATCCCGGGTTCAAATCCCGCGGGGGACCATAAAATATTAAAAACCCAAAAAAACATGCTCGTTAGCCGAAAGGCCCAAAGTGGCATGGAAAGCAAAAAAAAAAAAAAAAAAAAAAAAAAAAAACGAGTTTTAAACCTGCGATCTTCTGATCAGGAAGATACGACGCTTTTTTAAAATCAGCTCGTTTTAAAAATAAGATACAATTGTAAAACTATATTGTATATTATTTTAAGCAGGCATATTCAGAGAATAAAATAGAAAAATAAATAAATATATAGGCTAAAAGTATTTAAAATGTGTATCTACCGAACCCATTTAATATGCTACTTTAGTTTTGCACTACCAGGGAACATTTTTCAAAATTTTCCTCATTTCTTCAACCTTTGTCCCCGGAAACTCCCCCCACCCAACTTTATACATTGAGGTTCAAACAAAGTAACTGGTTGTCTTAAATTTGTACAGGCACTAGAAATCATAAAACATATTGAAGGCTATCATTGTGTTAAGTATTTATTATACGTTTTTTTAATTTTTTAAAGTAGATAATAAATTGTGTTTTCAGATAACTGAAAAAATCGCAATACAAAATTAGCTCATCGTGTAACAATCTCTACACAATAACAGTACGACGTTTTAATAACCAAGTGGTCATCATCAGCTGAATAGCCTACAACGTATACAGTCATGAGACACTGTAGAAAACTTACAAGAATTAGTTACAAGCATTACAGCATGATAAGGTAATGTGTTGCCTAAAACATAACTCAAACCTAAAAAGCGTGATAGTTTACCCAAGGCTTTACTTTCTTACAAGATAGCAAACATACAAAAGGAGAAATGATTACCGCTATTTCTTCACTCAGCAGTGCTTCCATCACTGATATAGCTAACACCCTCCGGCGCGGCGTAGAGATACTCTTCAGTTTCTAAGCCTCGGGTTGGCAAGTTTTTTCTAAAGACCGCATGCTGCCCGACTAGATTGTCAAAAAGGAAAACATCCATACTACTTTCTCAAATTACGCGCCGCGTTGTCCGATCAACTTACTGGACTTTTGAATTTGAACTAAATAAAAAGTATGCAAACTGTGTTTCTACAAAAACGGTGCCCGTAACTTCGTATGGGCGTAAGTAGCATATTGCTAGTACAAACAGGGTTTTGCAGTAGGCCTATAACGGAACTCCAGTGAGATATTTATAAAGGGAGGATAAACAGTCTGGAAAGGGCAGGATCGTTCGGCTCTTACTAAGATAGAAACAGTTTTTACCTTTCATTTTAAAGGAACGTCTACATTGTATAACTCATTAGTTTTACAATTTTGATACAGTCATTTTCCTAATCATTTGCTGACCAGATTTGAAATTTTTAAATATTTGCCCCTTTTTTGTATTACGACTTTAGAATTTGGTTTTAAAATTTTTTTTAAATACATTCCTTTTTTTAGATAACCCCAACGAGTCTCGTGTGAGTTGGTCTTAAATCTATATTTTGTAGTTTTTTTTATAGGTTTGGCTAAGTGGAATGACTTTAAGACTTTTTTACTCTTTGCGTAATTTTTTTAATATCAACTAAACTGTTTTTGTGCAAGTAGGACTGAAATATTAGTTTTTTTTAGATATTTTATATGCTCTAGTCACTTAAGGGTAGGAGAAAACCAATAATTATTATTTTTTAAATGCTTAAAATTACATATTTGATCAAGTCAAACCATACAAATTACACATTTAATATACAAATATTTTAATAGCTGGCTTCAGATTATCGGCACATACTAATAAATTAAGGCCTTAAAATAGGATTGTTTGTAAAAATTTGTCAATAATTATCAATATAAAATAGGGGTTAAAATTATAAATTTTAATATTGACCATCAAATTGGAAAAATGGCTGATGTTATCACAATTTTAAAACTACCGCGTTATAAAAAAGTACCAGGAGACCGAGCTAAAGCTCGATTATAAGCAGGGCTATGATTTCAATAATAAATATTGGATTATTGAGATTTGAGGTTAGGCCTATTACATTAAACAACTAAATAAAGGGTATATACAACATTAGGATTACCTGTAATAAAAATACAGTTTAAAGGATTAACCATAATCTCAACGCTATGCCTCAGAAATAAGTCAGGCCTAAATTAAAGTTTAATATTTCAATATTGATTTAGGCCTAGGGCCTAGTTCGCTCACGTCAATAACTATTATTGCAAATTTCCGTGAACATCGTTTAGGTTAGGCCTATAACATTAAACAACTAAATAAAGGGTATGTTTATTTAGCAGAAGTATTCGTTGTCATGGTAACTATAAATAGATACAACATATTAGGCTTACCTCTAATAAAATATACAGTTTAAAAGAAAGCAGATGATTATTGTAATGGCATTGAAAACATTTGCATCAGCTGTGCTTTGTATTGTTTAAAATGGACAAATTTCACTTTTTAATTTAATAAAAAGACGTAGAAAACGAATTTTCCCAGACTGGTGACCATTTCCAATCGATTTCTCGTGGCCAAAAGCCCCATATAAAATCAAAAAATGCAAAATCCTTAGACGGAGATTCCAGATCCATTTAGCAGACAAACAATTATCTCTCGCTTTAGAAGATAAGATAGACAATTTTTAACATGAATGTCGAATATTTGCCCATCATTATTAAAAGCCGAGAAATCCATCCATTTCATGCACCCAGTGTGTAACGAGCAAATGACTCAGTTTACGCACCTGAATAATCTGGGCAAATTTAAACCCTTCGGCCCCCGGCCCAAAAGACACAGTTTGGTAAATGTGGGCGAATTTTTAAGAAATTTTAATTCAATGTAAACAAAGACCGAATGGTACATCATTTTAAAAAGGATTCGAAAAAACTGTTTTACTTCGTCCGTTTTAACGTGTATTTATTATTGCATTCTAATACAGTATTGCATTTACTTTCACTGTATTTTAATCTCGAAATCAAAGTTTAACTAGTGAAAAATCGGCACTTTATTATAATACTATCTGACAGATAAAGGCAGTGATTAGTTTTCCGACGTTTTGAGACGTTATTATACCTACTAACAAATGTTTTTACAGTTTGTAGCTTGTACCTACATCATCGTTGTTTAAACGCGTTTGATTTTTGATTATGTAATGGAAGTTAAACGAAAAACAAAGATTTCAAAAATTAACAAGGCGGTATTCTTAAAATTTGCGTAAGCATTAAAAGCTGTAACAGTATGTACTCCATAAATGTTTATACAGTTATATTAAAACGTGGAGTTATGTCGAAATCCACCATTAACTTTTTAATGAATTAAATCTATACGGTAATGTAAACATATAAAACAAAAATCACTTACCAAATTATAAAACATATACTGTATAATTAAACTGCTAAATACAAACAACGTGCATAGATAATCCACTCAATCATTGCACAAACTTGTCACAACACTTCACTACACTATCACAGCGCGTCTACAGTCTAGCTGCAGGTGATGTTCTACATTCTACAATACACTGCAACCAGACAACAAATCACTGCGAAGGGAAGTTTCCTCAGGCAGCTGTTCCTTTTTCCGTCAGCTGTTCCTCCTCCCCCAAACCACGTGATCACGTCGTCTTACCGCCATATGTCTACCCTTAATCTTCCGAGAAATTACTTTTCTTAGAATGGCACACATTCACGCCTGGTAATACGGTTTATTTTCATGTTGGGCGAGACAGAATAGAATTGCGGAACGAAGTGGTTTGGTTTTTGTAAACCTAACAAAACTTGAAGTTTATTCACACTAAGCTACGTTTAAGAAAATAGTGGACCATGTTTTTAAATGCGTTGGTTCACATTGGACGCTAAGCTACTTCAGCTATTACACGTTCCACGCTTTGTTTTTTTTTTTTCAATTCTCTGCCTGGTATTTTTATTATTTCGGCCGCACATTAGAATAGTGTTCAGAGTTTGACTTAGTTTGTTTCACGTTTAGTAATTCAGTTTATTTTAATACTTTATTTTTATTGCAATTAAGTTTTTACAATTGAAAAAATTAAACGGTGCCGATGTTTATGGAATACACTATCAGGTGATTTCACTAAATTTATTTAGTATATCGTAAGAAATAAATTACAACAAATCTACTGAAAGTAAACTGATTTTTATGTTTTTCTTATTTTTAAATAAAAAAGAATAAATGAGATTGACTTGTGAGAAATTAACTCACTTTTAGACCATGTAAATAAATCTAAAACAGCGGAACATATTTTGTCCGAAAATGTCAAGTTCAGTTGGGAAGAGTCAAAATTAATACATCGGGGAAAACATTTTTACAAACGAAAAATAATTTAAGCTTCGTATATACTATATTATACAAACAAAATGACAAACCGATCAGCCAAACTAGTCTACAAATAAGGCCATTGGGGTTACTTTCAGTTAAACATGAACTAAAATAGAAAATAAAAATACATTAAATTGAAAAAAAAACTGAAATTTTATCGGATAAATTTTTGGAGGCGTTATTACAAGAACCCGTGCCAGGATCCCAAAGAGAGGAGTAGAGTTGTTTACTATACTTTTTTACCTTCTTTAGAATAGCAGTCGCGTTATATTTCTGAAAAGGTGCGTTTTGTTTTGGTCACCTTTGTGTGTCTGTGCCTGGTGACAGTGTTTTCTCTTTGTTAAGTTTGTATATATGCCCTATCTATTACGGTTTTTTACAACTCGGCTCTAGTATTCTAGTTCTGTTTTCCTGCTTATTCTTATTTGTATTTATAGGTTAGATGGCAAACATAGGCCTAGTCATGTTTTCACTGGAAAACGAGCGTTGATTTATGTTGTCGAAACGTCTTACATTACTTTCTTTACACAAATAATTGCAAATGTAGAAACAAATTTTAGCATTCTCTCTATTTAACAGAATGCTAAAACAAACCTAGTCATACATTTTCGAAATTGTGGTGATTCCTACTCCCCACCCTTGGTACGCTACTGTGTACTTAAACCTTTACATTTTAATAACTTAATAACTCGTACTCCTTTAGTTTATTTCAATTAGCCAGGTTTTAAAATTATAAAATTTTATATTCTTAATGTGATGAACTTCTTAACCTATTCAAACTATTCCGACAATGCTAAAAGACCACTGGTTAGAAATACCAACTCAACAGGACTAATAGACAAAAACTTGAGAAACTTTTAGGTTTTGGTCCCAGCTCGTAACACCACAGTTAGTTGTTTCCCTCTGACCTTTTTCCTTTACAACACATTCGTAAATCCATTTCCACGTTTCACAGTCCTTAACGTAACCTTATGAGTTGGCAAAATGCATTCCGTGTAATGAACACTAAAACCATAAATATTAATTAGCTATTGATGTTTTACCTTTGAAGTTGTAGATTACAAGGCAATAAAATGAAGCTGGGTAACTCGGCGTTCAGAAGTGTAGAGTGACTGCGATAAGAGTCTCGAGTCTCACAATGAAGCTTTAGATTGCCGCTTTCTATGTATAACGCGACTGCTATTCTAAAGAAGGCAAAAAAGTATAGTAAACAACTCTACTCCTCTCTTTGGAATCCTGGCACGGGTTCTTGTAATAACGCCTCCGGAAATTTATCCGATAAAATTTCAGGTTTTTTTTCAATTTGATGTATTTTTATTTTCTATTTTAGTTTATGTTAAACTGAATGTAACCCCAATGGCCTTATTTGTACACTAGTTTGGCTGATCGGTTTGTCCTTTTGTTTGTATAATATATAGGCTATACGAAGCTTAAATTATTTTCGTTTGTAAATATGTTTTCCCCGATGTATTAATTTTGACTCTTCCCCACTGAACTTGTCATTTTCGGACAAAATATGTTCCGCTATTTTAGATTTATTTACATGGTCTAAACGTGAGTTCTTTATCTGTTCATTTAATCTAACATTTAGTGGTATTTTTGTATCGCCAATGTCCTGCCTATCACATTCATATTTTATACTGTAAATACAGTTGTTAGTATCCTGAGTACCGTTTATGAACGCCAAAGGTTTATCGTTAGATTTTTCTTTTTATTAGACAACATGATTATGGACTAAGAGTATCCAATGATAACAAGGTCATCTCTAATGCGATCTTGATAACACGAGTTGATTTATACTCTCGAGTATTATTTTATTTATACAAAAATGACGACAAATGACTGAACAAGCAATTGCACAAATATTAACAATCCATCTTAAGAACCTTACTTTAAATTTAGAAAAACTGAAGTTGTGGACATGTTATTGTAAGCTTGCAAAAAGGACCTGCCTTAAGATTGTTTCTATTTATAAAAGTGTAAGTGATTTACAATGATTTATAAAAGTTCTGTATGCAGACGACTCTACTTGCTCAGCTCGCACAAAGAAATTTTGATTGTAAAAACTCAGCACTATAATACCTTGCTATAGTCTGGTTCTCTGATAAACCTTGCCATAAACGATGATACAACTGAGCACATATTGTTTATTCTCAATAACTTTGTTGTGCAAATCAATGGAACTGCAATGGTGAATCCACTGGGGACATGCTTGGATAGCATGCTTACTTGGCAACCCCATAAATCAAATCTCTGTAAAATATTGTCTCGTGTAATATATTTGTTCAGAAAGCTGAAATATTGTGTCAGGAGGAGGTATTAGTAAAAGACTGTTTCATTCATTAGCATTATATATAGCATTAGGCGATGGGGTGGAAAAGGGCAATAAGAATTAATTATAGACTATCTTTCAGACAGGAAATTTTGTACAGAAAGCTTCATTAGGCTTACAATAGTGCCGGTGCCGGGCCTGTATATTTACAGTAATTTAGTTTATGCAAGACATCATATTGATTATTTTAATTCTGTAGCTTTTAACCAAACATTTAACACAAGACGTAAACGAAACTCGTTTGCTCCTGACACTAGATTGAGTAAATCTTATAATAGTTGTGTATATTATGAACAATATAGGCCTACATTTTTCAATAAATTACCAATTTACAGTTAATTTTAAAGATGTCTAAAAACAGACTGAACATTTTATTTCAAGTTGACTCAAGTCTATGGGCATTTACTCATTAAATGAATGCGTGCAATGTGATTTATCGAACATTGTAGACTAGTTACGTATTAAAACTAATATCTTTGAAAATGTTAATGTTAAACATTGTATTTTTATTATATATTTGAAATATTATGTACGCAAGTTCTTGTAATGTCATGACTTTTGCCCATTACAATGTAAAATGTTTACTGTAATTAAAGCACTTACATTTTACTTCGCCTCAATAAATAAAGATGATAAATAAATAAATACACGTGTTTGAATTTTACTAAATAGAGCGCAGTTACGAGAACCATTTTGAATGGCAAGTTCGAGCCCTATCATATTATGAGAAACACTTGTTACTTGTTACATCTGTTGTAAGCTACTTTAGTTATTTAACACGACTATAAGATCTTTCTAATAAAGAAACGAGGATCACGCTGTCCGTTGAGGTTAGAATGATCCTAACATGACATAAACGTGATTTGCTGAAGGAAATTTACCCATTCATCGTCGAGATATTGGACAGGAGATTATAGCATTACCTGACGAGGTAATTGGAATCGAATTGTTACTGGACAAGCCTAATCCTATAATGTGTGAGTCGTAGGTTTCGTGAAGCATTTGATCGCGTATAATAATGCCTAGTGTGCAAGTGAACCATATCTCGTCATTTCCCCAAACAAAGCCTCTAAGTTAATATATAACCTCTCCCCGCCTATTTTAAATGATAGTTCACTTCACATAAACATGAATAAGCCGGGGAAGTAAGTGTTGGAACGATGTGCCAAGGGTTCCCGACCGCCAGCTCTGCAAACCTTTTTACCGAAATTATATCATTAAAAAACGTCGTAATACGTAAGTAGCTGGTTGACTTAGCTCCGCTCTTTATTTTTTGAAGTGAAGTGTCAATAAATTGTATAAGTAAAAAATAAATACAACGTGGCAACGCTTTTCCAAATTAACGCTGTCTTTGATAACATCAAACTAACTTAATAATGTTATTTACAATACATTTTCACAAAGACCTTTGACAGAAATAAAATAAATAATACGTTTATTTACTCAAATGGTATACTGTAGTTGTCGAAATTATGGAACAAATGGTAACACACCGTCCATTGCGGAAGGCTATATAATTATTTTTTAAACCATTCAGAAAATTAAAGGGGCTACAAAAATGTAGGGGGTTTCAGCAATTTTCATTTAAAATTTTTGAAACAAATTATTGGGACAACTGGATTTTTTTAAAACTAGGTAGGCCTATTTACTTTGATGAGTACCGTGAAAATTTTTAACTCAATCAGTCAACCTGTTAGTAAAAAAATGGCGGATGGTCGGTATAAGAAACGTTTCGGACATAAGTTTAAAGGAATATTTTTATTTATTTTGACCCTTATAACAATATTGCTAGAGTAAAGTGATTCATTTCTTAGAAAGAAAAAAAAAACAGATTTGTCTCGTTCCTGGGTTGGACGTTACATGTCGCACACGTACAGTACAGTTTTCATGATTTTCATGAGTATGTTTCTGTATTTTTGAGGCATAAATTATGAAAATGTGATACGGAATCAATTAAAACATACATACAGAATACAATTAAAGAACATTTGAAATATTTTTTGTGTAGGGATCTACTGCTTTTTTAAATATACTAAGCACATCTCACTAAACGTGAAAATCGAAACCGTTAAATTTCTTTTTACATTACACTTATTGGGTTGAGTCGTAAATTTTGCTTCTCTTGAGAACCTTTAAACACGAGTAAAGTCTGAGAGAACAACTTACTGTTGTGAATACAATCAAGAATCGTGATAGATTATTTTGTAGTTTTTGTACCTACAGCAATTTACTTTAGCTCTGAATGAAATTAGTCAACTACAATCACGTTTTACACAACAATAGACCTAACCTAACCAACTAAATCTGTGTACAATCCATCCATCAATCAGATTCCGTCATCGTTGCCCCATTCACCAAGTCTTATTCTTCCGTAACTATCCGCCCGCCGTGCCTGACCTTTCCACTGCGCTCACAGTTAACCATTACATCATTTCTTCTGATTTATTATGACTATTGTAAAAATAGTCAACAGCTGAAGACAAATTACTTTGTCATTGGTTGTCGCGTTTATGAATTTTGAAATCATAATGGCATTGCTGTAGTCAATACGCAAGAAATCTAGGTAAAACACCATTCAAGATTAGCTCCTAAAACTTCCAAATTATCATTGGAATGCTCGAAACTATTCAAAATTATTAATAACTTATTTTTGTTAAATAAAACAAACAGTATTTGCTGAACTCTTTCCGTTTTCAGTAGGGAAACCGCTAGAGTAACCCTTTTTCAGACGACAAACAAAACGTGAAGATTTTCGCTACCCTTAAAATAAATAGTAATTCCTACCCTTGCTAAGAAGCTAGAGATCTGAAACGTGGCACTCATTAATCTTAATTTGTATATATTTAAATAAAAATTTTCACATTCGTTCGGGTGTTATAAGTAAAGGAAAACGTGATTTTTAGCGCTTACTAGCCCATAGCTGATCATGTATGTAGACCTACATGAGAAACATAATATATATGGTGTAATTGTAAGGCTCAATATTCACCCATATGCATTTCATTCCTTTATTCATGTACGTGTAAGCGAAGCCGAGGGACCTACTAATATTTACGTAATATTTTAAAGTAAATATAATTTATTTTTTATTATCTTTCACTTAAATAGTACACGTTTAAATCATAAGCCTTTTTGTTTAGTAAAAGATATCAAACCTTTTTAAGTTTTAATATCTGCGTATTTGCTAAATGCACGTCTGAAGAAGCTTATGGAATGTCAGCGATTATTTATGATTTATCTACAACGACAAACACTGATAAGATTGCTGACATTTTTCTACTTGACTTTCATTTAGTTTTGGCTTCTTTATTTTAGTTTTGTAAAATATAGATAATGGATGAAAGTTTTTGCCGTTTAATTTCATTTACGTTTTTTTAATTTTCTAATAATAATGATTACAAGGATAGTTGTGTAATGAGCAACTAACTCCAGTTGATAGCAGATTATAGTGTAGTTTAAATATACAGGCTGGATTTCTCAGCTTGGAACGAAAGTAGAAAAATGTTTGACCTTTCAGCTTAAATAATTGTATATTTTGTAAAGCTTTTGGTTTTAAAAATTGTGATAACATAAGCCATTATTCCAATATGGCCGGCCAACTTTAATATATTTAATGGTATGGTATTTTTAAGTAGGTTAACATTCACCCTTACAGTGTAAATGGGGAAATAAGTAACGATCAACCCCACCTAAAAACGTATTGTTTGAAAAGCTCCTACTTTATATTTGTAGGTTAAGCTAGCCCTAAAGCTGTCAATAAATGTTCTGTTTTTATCGCACTTTGTCGTGGACTTATTGACCAACGTACAATAAAGTGAGGTTATGTAGTAACGAAGCACTTAGAGACATGGCCTTCTATAAAGTAATTGCTTTATAGCCGTACGTGCTGCGACAGTTCAAGTTGGCACTTCTGGACTGAACTTTTCTGTTAAGTTGGTGTTACATTATATCTCTGAAATGTTTCTGATTTGTGAATTTGATAATATTCATCAGCAGTAAAGAGATCCGTTTCAACAACTTCCACTTCTTTCATATACAGTATTCAGGGTGTTTCGGAACTCCATGCCAATATTTTCAGGAATTGTTTCAGGATCAAGGAAACTTCACAACACTATGATTAACATTTTCCTAGTTCTTCTCATAGCCCCCATTTTCTTTTTGCATATCTTCTAAGGATAATATGTACACTTTTCAGCTCTCTGGATTGTTAGAAGTTAGTGGAATTTACATTTATGTTAAAGCAATAGTTTTAACCCCCTTAACCCAATTTTAACCCCTTAGACGATAGTGACTGAAATTTGTGAAATTACTTTTTCTGTGCAACATTTATGAAATAAATATACCAAATTCCATCTCTCAAGTTGTAAGGGAAGTAAAATAATTAATTTATGGTCTTAGGGGTTGGTCTCCCCGCTCCCCGGATTGGTCTCTTAAACGCTGGAGATCAAAATTCGATGGCTACAATTTGTTCATGTATCACATTAAAAACAAATGTGCAGAATTTTTAGCTCTCTATTCTCTTAAATTAAAACTGAATTGTTTTTGGGCAGTTACTCCATTTTAAT
Organism: Philaenus spumarius; assembly: GCA_018207615.1. Lineage (NCBI taxonomy): Eukaryota > Metazoa > Arthropoda > Insecta > Hemiptera > Aphrophoridae > Philaenus > Philaenus spumarius. Next base: position 63,772 of record JAGFPH010000197.1, on the reverse strand, counting down.
GGGTTAAATGTAAGTAATCGACCATTTTAAGGCTTCCTTCTATGCTTATTAATCACCATGCTAAATTCGGTCCCTATCCGTCACATGGTCTGCATAGCGAACACACATACACATTAGATCGTACATACACACAACTTTTATTCTTACTATATATTCGTAGGGCTTCCCACGCACAGGTCTTCCCTAGCTTTGATAGGTTCCAATGTCTTTGATTATATTATATAAAAACAGTGTACAACGAGACCCACGGATGCTGTACAAAGCGCAAAACCCGGAGCTCTCGCGGTTCGACAAATACCAAGACATCTCTAATTACATAAATAGGCGGATAAACACAGCCTTCATTGCCTTCGTCAGAAATAACGAGTGGGAACCGAAGTTCAAGGGTCGGAAGTGTTCTCATGCTTCGAATGACAGTAATAATGGATATGTAAGGAAAACGAAAGTACTTGGGAACCAAAGAAAGTACTCTGTTCCGATAACAGTGATTTGTTACCGATTGTTTAAAAGAACAATTGCTTTAAGTTAATGAGGTTGACAGTTTCAATTAACAGTGAACGGTGATGTTGTAAACCTGTAATATTATTTAGTCATTAATTGGTTTATATTTTGATGAACCTTTTTTTTTTAATAAGAGCAAATTCAGTGCATAATTTAGGTCCTAATTACGTTGTTATTTTTCCTTGTTCTAATCTACACAAATTACGCGGAAACTTAAAATCACGCTGTTTTAAAACTCTATATCCAAATTAGGACAGCTCCACGCTTTACTTCCTTCGTCTTCTTTCTCAGTGTTACCATCAAACTTTACTGAAAAATAACAAACTGAAACTCTAAATAAATTAGTTTTATGCAAGTTATTTAATTTAAAAATCATGATACATGTTTGACATAGTACATTTACAACTTGTATCACTGAAAATGATGTCTGTTAAATCATTAAAATATTACAATTATTGTGAAAGCGGAACAAGCAAGTGAGTTAGCGTGCGAAGTAATCAAGAGCCTCGTAGTTATTTAACTGATAAAAGCAGTTAGTTTGTATGGTGGGAAATTGTTATTCGGCCTTCGCTTTTCAGCTTTTCAGTTTTAGGTCCACAAATATTTGACAAACTACAACTGTGGAAATTAAAATAAATAATAGGCCTACTATTGCATCTATATATAATGCATATAAAGACATGTAGGTGTGTATGATCTAATTTGGGTGTGTGTTTGCTATGCAGACCATTGGCGAATCGGGACCTAATTTGGCATAAATTAGTGGTAAATAGTGGTTAGTTATCACAAGAGGGATCTAACGCCGTTACTGGCGCATAGCTTACCAACCAAGTACGTAGACCTAAATAGGAAATGTTTAGAGAACTCGGATTTGAAATCGTATTTTGAATTGCGTATACAGTAATGTATTAAACCGATATTTATTTATGCATATTTGCGAGCGGAACCGTGGGTACCTGCTAGTTATTTACGCCTTCAACAGTCATGGTCTTTTCTGTTATATCCCCGCATTTACAAACTATTTTCTATAGATTGTGGATTAATCGGGATAGAACTACAAATGTGAAGTATAATATTTACTCACCATTTAAACATATAATTGTTGGGAAAAATAAAAATAAATTTTTTTTAAACATACGCAACTTTATTATTCGACTCTAGGCTAACCTATGGCAACAGAAATGCAATAATAATAAAAAAATACCCAAAAGGTTCTAAATTAACCTATTTAGTCGCAGTATGTTTACCTGTATTCAACATTTAACAGTAAAATGTAAAACAACATCGTTGTCTGCAAAAATATTAGGTTAGAGTCGAATAGTAAAGTTACGCGATTGCGATAATCCTTATTTAATATCAACAAAAACTGGAAACTTCCTTCCTTGTATGTTATGGAGTAGTTATAAATAGTTATTTGGACATTCCCGATTAATCCTCATTCTATAGAAAATAGTTTGAGAATAGATAATAGTTTTAGAAAATAGTTTGTAAATGCGGGGATATAACATAAAAGGCCCCAACAGTCACAGGCAGGAAGACAAACAAGTCCGCCTATAAGGTTAAATTTTTCTTTTTGTGGTAAGGACCCTGAATAGTACAACAGGCTGAAGTGTTGGATACAAACAAGTAAACAAATGAAAATATGAAGAGAGAGACGAAGATATAATGGAGGTAGGTTAACCGTATAATTAATAGTTGAATTCGTAACGTAAGTTCGTATTAAGACAAAGACAGATAACAGCTTAGGGGAAGCCCCCAGGGATAAGTAGTAGACAAAGGGTCACGTGATACAAAGGGGAACCACCTGTCTCGCTCAGCTGTTCAATTAGGCGGCTTTGTCCTATTATATAAGGTCCTATACACGTAAGAATACGAGACCTGTTAACCAAAAAGCTTTGCCTACGCATAGAGGACTTGAGTGTGGATGGCTACAATTCATCAATTTGACTTGGAGTACAAATAATTTGACGACTACTTATACAGCGACGAAGTTTCACCAAATTTACCTCTGCGTTTTAATCTACAGCCTACAATGGATTCATTCTTTAAACACCACCATCTTTAAAAATGAAGGGTTCATTTTTATCTGTAGCCTACTAGTAGGTTATTACAATTTTATCAAGAATCTTTAAAAATCCAATTAGTTTTAGTACCCTACTCAAAAAAATTACATGATTATACATAGTGTTTGCAAAAATCGTCCGAAAACTTCAGGATATGATTACTAAATGATAATAATATTTATTTTCCTCCAATTATTATACTCAAATAGAATTTAACTGTTGGAAAATATCTAAACATCACTGGTTAGTTTATGAAAAAAGAACTAAGTTACACTAACAACACTTTAAAAAATTCAAAATTATTATTCTTAATTGTATGCTCAACTTGTAAAATAACGCGGCTACCCTGGTGGTGGTATACCTTAGCAAGCTCTTTTATACACAACTAAGTTTAAAAAATATCTAAATACAAATAATTCCTTACGTCATATCATACATACTTACATGCACACAGATTTTAATAAAATGCAATACATATGAACAGATAAAATTACATGCTGGTATTTTATATGCAGATTATTTCTGGACTGGAAAATTCGAAAACATTTTGCAGAGGGGAATTTAGGTTTTTGACCGGTGTGAATATGTGTGATGGCAACGAGTGACGGAAGTGTAGCAAGCGTTTGCCAATAATTACCCACTCTTTTTATGACAGTGGGAAATAGAATGTAAGCAGGCAAACATGCGTTTTTCCCAGGCTTGAGTTAAATGTTGAAAGTTAAAACGCAATAATTTAACAAAATGTTAGGAAGACTCTACGTTAGCTTTTCCTAGATATCGGATGTCCAATAAACGATCGATTTCACGTAATGTAAGCTTATCTTAGACCAAATTGTTAGTGTGCATGCATGTGAACAAAACAGGCTACAAACAGGAATGTCTAATAGAGTCCGCCGAGGAACGAAGATGATGGAACTTCGTTCGTATCGCATTCAAATTGTAAAGAGATTTGATTGGAGTTCAGAAAACCCGCACATTTTCCAAGAGTCCAGTTACATATCCAGAAGGTTGGAAGATACATTCTTATTTTTATAACCACGATACACGAGAAAACCCACCCTTAACTCCTTTCGGCTTTACGATAACAGCTATTTCATTGCAGATGTACTTTGACGTAAAGTATACAATAAAGCTAACGGCAGAAGTGATCTAGACAAACATAGCACCGGTAAACAATAGACTTGAAGTCACTGTTATACGTAATTTGCTGTTACTTCCGTTACTAATGTGAAGCCTTGAACGGCGAACTCGTGAAATGTACAAGTACTGTAACGTACAAAGAAGTCATTACACTTAATGGTAAATTCCCTTGTTCCTTGTTTCGCTGAAAAGAAATATTAGTTTCAGATAACAAAGTCGATAGAAAACTCGTTAAAACCTCTAGCGTCATCAACTTCTTTCGGAATTGTGTTAAGGGCACTCCGAATGTCTATCTTCGACAATGTTAGCTATAATACACATAACTTAAGTTGTAATTAAGACAGGCTCATAATTGTTTTTTTATTTTCTAAATTGTACCTTTTTCTAGTTCCATACACAATAAAATAAAAATAAAATATAAACCTAAAAGCTATGATTTAAAAAAAAAAATTTTTTATGTTTTTATTGTTATTGTTATTATATAACTGTTTTATTTGTTGAAATATTTTTAAAAAATCCCGTGTTAGGAACTAGATAATTGTGTTATAGACATGTGGTAAAAGTTTGGTAAAGATATCTTGATAGTTTTCCAGAAATGTGTCTTATAAGTAACAAAAACGTGATTTTCGTGAAACGAGCAAACCGTAAAAGCCAAAATTTCAAAGTTTTATTAGTAGCCTACATTTTGCTAATGGATTCCTGGACAGTATATGGGGTTGTCTGGGTCTTCTTCAGCAGCATATATGTCTTCCAGCTTCCTCTTAACCAAAGTTCTTTAAAATAATTCAATAATGAATTATTACTGTACAATAATGAACCCTATAAAAGTGTGTTTAGTACACCTAATTCATGCGGCCTCTAAAGCCATTTATTTCCATGTTAACGCTTAGGCCTACATTATTTTTTTTTTTTCAGACATTAAGATAATTATAACCATATCACGTTGTATATTTTTGGAAAGAGGAAGAACAGGAGAATAAGAAATCATAAAAAACTAAAAATCGATCAAAAATTTTGTTTTTCCATTTGGCCCTTACACGTCTAATACTATTGACAATATTATTGACTGCGCTCGAATCTTACTAATGCAATAGCATACGACCAGCCTTCTTAATGTTAATTCCTTTAGAGAGTTGCTAAAACCCCTAAGACGAATTTAACTCAAAAGTTACTTCAAATTTCCCTTCTGAGTTCAAAATTTCCCTCCAAACACGATAATTAGAGTTTAATTGAACTAGTACAAGTTTCTTCATGTTTAGAGTGTATTTTACAACTTGCTTGTACAAAACACTTAGTAGGTAATAAAGTATTAGGCTCTTATTCCTTTTTGGTATATTTTCTCAAAAATATTTTATAAAAATTATTTTACAACAATTTTTGACAGTGTATTGGGACATCTTTTACAAAAGATATCGATGACAATATTTCTTTCATAAAATGTAAGAAGTTGGCATTACCTTTTACAATGTCCTTATTAAACCAGAGTGTAAACTAATACAATGGCGGAAAATATATATAAATGGTGGAATGGAGTATAAAATATAACTACAACTTGTGCTGACTTAAGGGGATTCCCTAGGTACTGAAAATAAGGATTTTCTATAAAAGCCCTTTTTTTAATTATGAACCATTTTTTTATACATTCATTGGAACCTAAACAATTGTTTACACAATAGGAATGGGGAAAAAAATTACATACCTTTTTAAGTTTTTTTTAGGCAAAAAATATGTTTTTTTAATACTTTTATAACTTTTTTACTACTGAACCAATTTGGCTGTTTGATATCATGTTTTAAAGTAGATAAAAAGTACTAATTTTTATGTATGTTTTTGGCTATAGTCATATTCTTACTACTAAAAGTTTAGTAGTTATAACCTTAGAAAAAATGTAGCCTATAAATAAAATAAATTTGTGATTAAATTTTTTTTTTAATACTCTTGTATTTGTCCTAGAGGAATAAAAATACCCAAAAAGTTGCATTATAAGCCACTAAAGATGTGGTACAAATTTCATCACTGTAGCTTTAGCAGTTAAAAAGTTATAAAAACTTTTGAGTAAAAAATATCAAAAATGAAAAGTTGCGGGAAATCGCGTTTAAAGGCTCCAATAACTTGCACAACCAGTATTTGTAGTCAAGATATGTTTTACTTACATATTGGAGGCATTGAAAGCCTAATAATAAACATTGTTGTCCTTCTTTGCAATTACTTAAAAGAAATTAAAAATCTTATTAGTCCAAATAGCAAACATAACGAAGTTCAACTCGACCAAACAAATAAATGTTCAAATAAATGGTGCGCACATTTCTTTGGATAAATTGTTCACACTGACATAAAGAATTTTTATGACTTATGTTTTTTCTCAAACCTTATAAAATGTAGAATCAGGAAGAAAAGATTTTTTTTTAATTGTAAGATTTCATTAGGGAATACCCTTAAAGCGAAGTCTAAGTAAAACATATATGTAATACAATTTGGTGACATAACTTACAAATAAATCGGCTCCGGCATATGACCATGGTACTCACCTGTGAACAAAACATTAAACATTAGTAAAAGTAGTATTGTAAAGAAACACACATGTGCATAAATAAAACAACCTAAAGTGTGATTTATCAATAAAGTAATGAATTTGAACAGGGGATGAAGCCTAGGAATTGTATACAGTAACTGATATTACACAATTGTTTCTTAGTTGGTAAATACAGTACCAAAATTAGCGCCGTTTTATTTTGTAGTATAACCACCTACTGCTTTTAGTAAGTTACATAATTTTCTGAGAAAAGTAAAGTTAGAACATCCAAAAAACACACGTACGATCTGAGTGGTGGACAACGAAAAGAAATTAAAAAATTAAATTCTATAAAATTGGACAATGAAACGCACTTAAATTCTATAAAATAGCTTCTTTTTGTGCAAGGTACAATGTAATGGAGTTTGTAATGAGAATTCAGAAACTTCCTGTGTATTATTTTAATGTTATTGTTTTAAGTAGGTTTTGTCTATAATACAAAATAACAATTTAGTTTAGTCTGTTTTCTGTAGTTACGTTAATTCCAATCTACGGTTATTGAACTGAAAGTATTTTTCGGTCCCATAGAAGCCACCGCCGTTGTTTGATTACTTAATATATAATGATGATCGAATCAAAACACTCGAGATGTCATCACGCAAGCCATGTGGTTGCCGTCACTCTGTAGGCGGTCGGGTCTTATCTCGACCAAGGTCACTCCACTCGCTAACTACTGACAACAGTTACACGTGGATATAACTATGCGTGGTGTTTG
>JAGFPH010000197.1:44547-56771 GCA_018207615.1 Philaenus spumarius | reverse complement strand
CACAAAACGGTAAAAATACTTTACCACCCGATATTTTTTCTTTCAAATAAATATAATTTAAAAACTTAAAACAGTTCACAAAATAATAATATGTTTTTTAACGAAAATAAAACTTAGGCAATATAATGAACTAAACTAATTTAACTAGTAAACATTCGGTCATTAAACTGAACAAAATTCATTACCACCACGGCACAACCTTTTACTATATTATACCTTTAACTAAAAAATATAATGTAACATTTAAAAACTTTTTAAGTGTTTTTTTAATTTCAAAGAATCATAAGCAGAATTATTAATTTCGTCTAAACTGATTTAACTCCTAAAAAAAACTCTAGAGCGCCGTTCCTAAACCGACCCAACACATTTGTCTACTTCTACAAAATTAAATACAGACTCTTTCAAAAGTAAGCGTCAATTTAAAATAGTTATAGTTCAGTTAATGAACGAAATGAGTAGCTCTATGAAGGGACATTCCGGAGTTATTAATCAGTTTGATCAGTATTCTTTTGAAAAAGTTTCAAAACTGAGTAAAAACAGTACCATTCACGGGAAGACGGTACTTAGACATGACCGTAATAACGTCATACCAGAACTGCAAGTACATGGAATGTAGAACATAAAGTTCACACATGATGGAGCACCACAAACTTTCAATCAGGCCAAAACGTTTTTAAAACAATATTTTTTAATTGGAAGACAGTGCGCAGTCTCTTGGTCCCGAGATCTCCTGACTTTAACCCTATGGAGTTCTGACTCTTAGAACTATATGAAACAAAATGTATCGCTTGAATCAATAACCAATCGATACATTGGTGGCTGGTGCCACACAATCTGTAAAAGGAAAGTCGCTTTGCAGAGGTACAGAAAGGCTGTCATATTGAACTCTTAGGTTGCGTGTCAAAAAGAGTATGATTTTGCCATATCCCCCTGTAAATAGCATATGGAATAAAAATGTAAAATTAACTTTAAAAATACCAGGTATATCTATAAATTTTTTATGGTTTTATACATTTTTGACTAAAAATATACACGTCCTAAATTAAGGCTCGGCTCTCCACATTCAAAACTACGATATTGGGTACCAATTTCAGTGTTAAATAACCAAAACATAGCTTCACTATTAAGCATATTTTTGTGCTGTTTTTGTTAAAAAACGAAAGCTGTATTTTTTTTTCTTAAAGTCAAATAGATTGTGGGTGTTGATTGCTAAGGATTTTTGCAATATCTCTTTTTGCAACTGAGAAAAAAATTAATAAAGTTTACTATTTTTTACTATTTATATCATACGTTTATGAAAACAATAAAACGGTTTCTGAAAATGTATTCGGCAATCAACATCCGCATATGACAGTACTTCAAAATGAAACCAAATTTTTTAATTTATTCCATTGCTCTTATGGGAATCAGATTCAATATGGCGGGCAGGGAAGCGCCCCCTTAAGTCTTGATTACAGTTACCGAAACCAAAATACGCTTCTGTCTATTACAGTGAGAAAAAATATTTTCACACGATTCTGACCTAAATAGTTTTTCATATAAAATAAAACACAAATGAAACCTCTGTTTAGGTAATTTAGAGAGCTAACCGATTTAAAAAAAATCAACAACGAATTGGCAAAGTTGAACAAAAACAGGTCTTGGATTAAAATCGACTTTGTACCAACCGGTTACGTTTTCTCGGAATTTGCGACTTGCAAAACCGTTCATTGATCCTGAAGAACTCCATTCAGTAACGCTTCTGCTTCGAATGAATGAATTCAACGCTTTGATTCGAGGAGCTTACAATTACTGATTAACAATGCACACTTATGTCGTTTATTTAAAATAGCAGTCAAGTAGGCATCAAAACAGGTTTTCCAAGAGTACCCAGCAAGTAGATTGGTAATAACACAGATGTAAGATGTGTTGCACAAATGCAGTGCGTTTGAATCAATATCAAGCGTACTGCTTGCCACATTGAACAAATAAGACGACCCCATTCCCAGCGTCTTTACATACACAGAATTACTGAACGAGGAAATAACTAAACCAACATCTGAACACTATTTATTTACTATAGCCCTGGCCCAAAGTTGTTTGTGCTCTCCGAAACTCGAGATGAGAAATGGAAATACACTGTTGTCAGGGATGGGATCGAAAAAAGCGAGGCTTAGCAGGCACGGCTCGGCTTACTGTGTAAATCTACTCTTAAATATATGGTATATTTTTAAAACTGTTTACCGTTAGTATTCAGTGTGAATCCTCTTTACGAATGAACCAGCACACAACCAGCTTCCCCAACATCGACTCCATTTATTGCATTAACCCGTGTGGTATTGCACATAATACATTTTTTGCGAAATGACCGCAATTTCCGCACTAAAACCATTTAAAATTTTACCAACACTAAGATAAAGTGTTGGACGTTTGTTTTAGAAACGGTTAATATTTTTAAATTATTTTAATGACTCTACCATAACAGTGATACTCCACTCATTTAGATGAATTATAATGCGTTTTTATGTGTTTCTATGATACAAATCTTATAGTAGGTCGAAACGTAGAGAACCACTTTTCAGTGTTGTACGACAAAAATGTTACTTTATTACATCATTGGTTATTTTGCTGTACACTTAGTCATGCGAATCAGATTAAGTAGCCGTTCATTTACAAACAATTAATTCAAGTTAAATATCCAACAACCTTTTGGGAAACAATGGTCAATTATGTTTATGGCTTTATCTTTAGTCATAAACTCAGTTATAGTTTGATTATCATAGTTCTTGCTTAACTGAAAATGGCGACATTGTCGTTGAAACGCGTTTGAGTAAATTAACATTAGTTGTGCAATTTTGTGTTCAAATTTTATTCTATCAAGTATGTATATCTTCTCACAAGTCAAGGTCAATATTTATTTATGAAATAAATAAAATTATTAATTGTAGTATGATGTAACACGAGTTATATTAAAGATTTATAGGAACTAGACTCATTTAGGCCCACGCCTAAACAAAAAAACCTGATCTAACAATTTTATTATAAATACAAATTGTTTACAAGAAGGAAATCAACTGTTGATAGTTGTCACTGAGAAATAAACGTTGTGGAAGATGTATAGAGGAATCAGCTGAGTATGTATTTTTATACCACACTGAACACCTTCAATCAGGTGAGAATTTTAAATGGACGAATAGCGGTTCCGTGTTTATCATAATATACAAATTAGTGGATATCAAGATTTTCATCAAAATCGGTATATAAATTAAAAATTTTAACTTTTGTCTGCAATAAAAAAAAAACAATAAATTGGTATATTTAAAATATCAGCATGAAGACAATTTTCCCATCATAGTTACATGCGTGGCACCAAATTTGTAGTTTCTATCTATAACTAACCTGCAAATAGCAGTTGTTTAGTGTCAGTGGACCGTAACTCGCGAGGCTTTGTAGTTATGCAGTGTAGATAATTGATTCTTACACAAGTTCAACACATAGGAATTACATTTTTATCAGCCTGCATTTCATAACAATCTATGAAAACAAGTTTAGTTTGACCACAGCCAATACGATGTAGGTGATATCGTGTGTGGTGGTTTAACAATGTATAATGTATTTGGTTACATATATACAGATTGTATCGTGGTTATAGGCTACCTTCACTGGATGGGGGCAAGAGGAGAGCGGAGAGGAAGAAAATACTTTGATTTGAACACATATAGGCCTAGTTCGTTTGACGTTAGTTTTTTATTGACGTTAAAAAATTACTTCACAAGTAAAAATGAACACTTTTTTAACTACCCCCATAATTCACGATATCAAAACAAAATTTAATTTAACATTATCAAAGATAGGCTAAGTTGTCATATTCTGTGTTTTTATTTGCTTAGATATCTTGACAATAAAGTTCCTAAAGAGTATCCGAGAAATACTATTTTGCTTTCTTAATGACAATTTATTGACCGAGCGAAGCGAGATCTCCGTTTTAGCTCGACCGTTTGGAATTTCGTCTGTGTGTCTGTCTGTCTGTCTGTCTCACGATTACGTCCAAACGTCTAGACCAATTTTGATGAATTTTAGCGTTCCTTATTCCTAGTTTTTTTTTTTTTTTTTTTTTTTTTTTGTGTTTAACGTCCTGCTGTTTTGCACTTAAGGCTAATGAAGACGGCCTGCCTTATTCCTAGACCGAGCGATGTATATATAGGCCTACGGGGTTTTCCATTTTTCATACCTTAAATAAAATAAAAATGGCAGCCGGACCGTTTCTCTCAGTGTAAGATTTTTTCCAAAGCCAGTTTGTGGTTTAAACTGTCTTTAAGTCGAATTTAAAAACTAATAACATTTTGCGGGTTATTAATTGCGGGTAGAAATTCGATTTTCAATAAAATTGTATTCTTGATTTTTTTCCATATCTCTAACGGTAAGCTTACGAAATGGCCGTAAACTTCAAATTTGTTAAAAACGTTCAAGTTTTTGTATTTTAACCGTGTTTTTATACGTTTATTCTAAACCAATTCCAAAGTGGTCCGTAGATTTTTTTGTAGATAAAGGTTCAAAGAATTCATATATGCCAGTAAAAAAATTATTGAAGTAAAATTAACAAAGTTATTATAGTTGCGGACAACCTAACTCTGAACCAAAAGGTTAGGTAAGAAATGGTTAGGGTCTTCCGCCCACCCGACCCTAATTAGTGACGCTTGGCTGCACTCAATGAGAACAAGTACTAGGTACCTAATACTAAAGAGGTGCTATGTAAAGTGTTAAACGAATTGCAAATCACGGCGCAAGAATAGTTATTTGTGTCTTAAGAAAGAAAAACACAATTTTGTCGCCCCGAAAGTAAATTTTCTTTCTTTGCTAAAATGGGTCTGTTGGAATTGTCCGGTTGTGTTTCCTTCACTTGTCCCTCCGTTTTGAGGGAAGGAAGCTACAGCAACAAGCGTCCGGTGAAACGGAAGCCGGGTCCTTCAGAAAGAAGCAAAGATTAAATACAAAAGCTAGGCACCAGTAGTGTTGTTGCCACCTGCCGTTTGCGTTCGTCCATTTTTCTCCTCAGTCTAGAAGGAATTTTTTTCTAGATTGGGCAGTACTAACGGAAGGATTGCGGGGTGAAAAAACGGAGAGTTTAATCAACCTATTCCATTCCTTCCGTTTTTAGAAGAAAACGGAATCGTAACGCAACGGAAGGAAAAAAACAGATGGTGCAACCTACACTAAGGACATACAACATGTTTCCTCCAGCTAAAATTTTAGTAAATAATTTCCATTTTTCTGTGGCAGAAACTCCAATAAAACATGGACAATCATATTTACGAAAACAGTTGAGGTTACTCCAAAAATACCGACACCTTCATTGATTCATTGTAGTGTCAGCAGCTGTTTTACTAAAGTATGATGTAGAAGGTGGAAAAGTGTCCGTATAAAAAGCATTGAGTTTACTTGGTCACCCACCTATACGTAAACTTTTGTAAAAAAGTAAATGTAATAGGGGTTTCCTTTCAGACGTACGACAATACTGTGCTTGGAAACAGTCATGTAATTTTACTAGTCTCCACATCCGATGTATAATTTATATATATTAAGGTAAGATCGAGTTATCTAGCCTACTCAATCGTGCTTAAGAATATTAAGTAAGCAGTGGTCTATTCCTTATTTACTATACACAAGTGACTTATCAGAAATGAATGTAAAATTGCGACCTTTGCTGATGATGCAACTCTGATTGCAGAAGGACAGAATATGGAAATGTCTATCAATAAGAGCAACTGATATATATATATATATATATATACATCGAACAAGAAATTTGTTTTAGCTAAATTAGCTTAAATCTGTTCGTGTTAAGTTTACGAACAAAAGTCTGAACAATCCGCCAACACTCATTATCAGGTGCAACGTAGTGCCACTTGAAAACAAAGCTAAGTCTTAGAATTAATCTGGATGCTTGATTACATTGGAAAGAACATATCACGATTAAAAGGTTAGAACTTGGCGTGACATGCATGCAGCACTATTAATTGGCTAATGGGGAAAATGCTCAGTTGACAATAGACAATCAAATTTTGTTTTATAATCAGATAACTAAACCAATAATGTTCTATGGCATTTAACTTTGGGGTTGTACTAGACGGATTTACATCGAAATCATTCAGATGTTCCAAAATAAGGTGTTGCTGAAATGGTGAATGCTCATTCCCCCATGGTCCGTTCGTAACTAGAGATCTATGTATTCTAACGGTAGCTGAAGAAGTCAAGCAATTTGCTGGCAAGCCGAAGACAGACTAAATCGGAATATCAATGCGAAAAAACCAAACTTAACTAGAAAACTAAAGAGAACAAAACCCTTCGAGCTAGTGTAAGAATGTGTACGTAAGAGCTTAGTGACTATGAATGTGCTACTCAGTCGATGAATTAACAAAGTCTTGATTTTTTAAAGTTACAGTAATAATATCAATTGTTGGTCTTGGATCAGTTTTAATTCTTGTAAATAAGTAAATGAACAATTTCAAATTGTGTTTGAGATAGTCTGAGAAATAACTTAACAAAGAAATATGAATTTGTTTTGAGCAGAATTTTCAGAAACTGCTCTACTAAAGTCGATACGGCTTTCTTATCTGATGGTGTTTACCTTAAAATTTCGGTTTATCAAGGTAGGTCAGATAATTAATGCATAATAACTTCTACTAGTAGTACCTATTCAAACTAAAATGAAGTTTGTAGTTTAACCAAATGTGCAATGAAAAACGAACTATAATTTTATAAAGCTATCACTTTTCCAACGATTCGCACCGCAGGTGACCACCTAGTGCTAAATCCTTTTACGACCTGCAACCAGGATGTCCTCGTGTCACGCGCCCCTCTTACCTGTTGGACCGGGACGTTATTGGAAGGACGACTACTGGGAGTAGAACCAGTATTTCTCTTCAAGATGACAAGTACTCAAGATACGATTTATTTAATCTAGAAAACATGCGGCTAGGTTAGGTGCAGCATCACGCTCTAATTGTAGGACGGTCACTATAATTTCACGGTGTCATTGTTTGAGTATTTCTTTTTTTTAATACTTACGCCAACAAAGGAATACAACGAGTGAATGAATTTGTTGCTTATTTACAATCATTTATACGCATACACATCAGAACCTTTAGTATAAAGAAGCAATCTCTGATAATCCCGAGGTTAGAACCTGTTTGGGATGAAGAAAATGTGTAAACACAATTATGACTCACTTGATTACTACACTCGGTGAAAAGAACAAACAGGTCCCTTTAAATTATAACACATTATTTTAGTCTTAGTACTGAAATATCAATAATACAGCTTCAAAAATTACTTATAGGTTACCAAAAACTATAACACTATGAAATACATATCATACACTCTTATCTTTAACTTTACCTTATACAGTAAATTCTATAACACTTCGCTGTTTACAGGAACACAAAATAACTTTAAAAAATGGAAATTTAACTAAAGTTATATACGTTTTTAAAGCACATATTAATATCAATAAAGTTTCAAAAATTTACTCCTCGAATAGTACCAAAATCAAAAATCTACTTGTTCAGTCAACATTTTCCTAATCAATCTAAACACCCCAGCTTTGCATATACTGTACAGTATTTTTAAACCGTTAGATTTGGTTAAGGAATAGCCACATTTAAAAACTTGCGTTATTTTTTTCTTTATGGTCCTAAATTTTATTTACTTTCCCACTTTTATTAAAAAAATCGCAATCCGCCTTTTATAAAACGTCTAAACGATTAAAGCGAAATATATTGATTTCAAAAGTTGGAGTTTCATAATGATTTTAACAATTAGAATATTCTAACATATATGATTAGCTTATTTTTCAAATGAGTGTAAGGCTTCCAAGTTAATCTGGAATCCAAAAATAAACCAAATTATTTAATACCACCTTCATGTTCAATTTCTGATCAATTATGATGACATTGTTTCTTCACTCTATAAGATAGATAAATGGAATTCCGGATATTTATTTCAAAAATATTGTATAGCAATAGTAAACCAATTGATTATTAGACATTACCGTTTAAAGGGGGAAAATAGGGTAACTACCCCATAATAGTAAATATAAATTCAACTGACTTCAACTGGTAGGCTCCATATTAATCGTAAGTTATGTTTAGAAAAGAAAACAATTGTATTTCGATTATTTGCGTATAAGGGGAGAAATAGTTTTCGTTAATTATATTTTGGGTTAATTGTAGGCCTACTCATAGAAGTGAAATGCACCTCAAAACATAATTTTTAGTTTTCTCTTTCGTTCGGGAATTATGAGTAACAAAGTGGAAAAACGTACGTTGTATCGTTTACTGGCGCTGATAATGTATGTATGAAAATTTAGATCGATTTGGACGAAACTGACTATGCATTCTTAGGTCAAATCAGAAATAGTTTTTTTTTTTTAATTTATTTATTCATATCTGCGAGCGAAGCGCGGATACCTGCTTGTATTTTATAATTTCCTTTTAATAACTATATAGTATTAATCATAACCTCAATACTACGATGACGTAGTATGTTTTTAATAACTTACTATTTGAATTGAATGATTTTCCCAGTTAAATTTAATTGGAGTTCCGTACTTTCAAATAAAAAACAGATCCCTTATACAAGGCCATCCGATTGCCTGCTTGTCTACAACAGTAGGGTTCTGTAGATCACAGAAAGTTCTATATATCACAATGAAATAGCTTCAGCTATCAAGCATACTGACTGCGTACGTTTCGATAGTCAGAAACTCAAAAACTATTTTAATTTAGGCTATATTTGGGAGCTGCAAAGTTTGTTACCCACAGGATACTTTTTATTCAAGGACATGAAAGTTTTAAAAACAATATTTTGATATGTCGTTTTAAACATACAAAAAAGTCGAAACCCATTCTATTTCCAAATGTACTTCCAGCTAATATTTTTAACAAAACAGAGGTGTTAAAAGTACTCAACTATTTAACAGGAAAACTGTAGCAAATCCGAGCTTTTTTTGATGAAAAATATGTTTTCCATTTAGAAAGTTTACGGCAATAATGTCCGCGAGAGCAGTCACGTCACCTCCTTTCACAGGGTGGAATGTATAGTTCTAATAAAAAAAGTGCAGATTTTAACAATGTTTAGATTCCATTCTGTTACAGTTCCAAATTTGTATAGGTTTAAACCTACTTAATGGGATTGAGCACAAAAAAGGAGAGGAATGTGTAATTTGTTCAAGTTAGGATACTTTGACTATATGACGTGATCACGCTTTGTTATTAATATAATTTTGGTAAATCGTCGGATTTTCTGGCAGTACTAAACACAACTGAACTAACGAAATAAATTGCAAACCAAACAACAAAAGTAGTCGTAATTTTCCGGTTGACCAAAGCATTTCCTTTTCAATCGAAACCTAAAAAAACCGCAGAAAGGACAAGTGCAAAAGAAACGACGAGGAACAACAAAGAAAGTTCTTGGCTTCCTGACCTTGGTTTGACGCTTGTTACATGTGTTAGTTACGGTTCGCGATGCAACTTGCTGCAATGTACTGTACTAAGAGGAAACGGACGATAACAGATAAGAGTGCAATGTGTTACTTAACCTCTGGTGAGAGTGTTTCCTGAGGAAGAATGCAACAATGCTTGTGTGAACAGCTCATTAATTACAACATACGGTTCTACTTCCACACGCAAACCAGCTTACAAAATGTAAGAATGCTTGCGAAGTACCAAGCGTGCTTGGAAAAAACTGTAAATGCATATTATTTTGTTTACAAAGAGAAAATCTTTATCTTCCATAGAGAGTATACATAGTCATTTTACATTCACATAAAATCCGCTACACCTAGAAAAATTATAAAACTAAAATTAAAAAAACTACAAAATTAAACAATTAATATTTTTCGAAATATGTAGGAAATCATATGGGCTCACCTGTTTCGGGTTCTAAAACGAAAGTTAAACTAGCAACTCTTAAAACCGCTTACAAGACTACACTAGAGAAAATAAAGTACCATTACATAATAAAAAAGTTGGAATTAAAAAAAATCTAAAATAAAATTTATGGATACGAAACGAAAAATTTACTGGATCTTAAAATAAATCAGTGTTGCTAACAGGGGATAACGAGAAGTTTTGAGAATAGCTAAGATTCTACGACTGCCTTCCCAATAAAATAAAACCATTAAATATAAAGTTATATAAAATAATAATAAAAAAGGAGCTAATAAATAAAACGGTTTACCAGCACAATGAGGTTTTAGGAATCTTGATTGGAGGTGAACAAATGCCTAGTGTAGTTTGTTGTGATTGTACGTATATGTTTTCACGATAATTATACTTGTACATATTGTATAAATTAATTGTTTGTCCGCTGGTGGGTTAATCACTGTTCGCTGTCAAGTGATGTTACGTATTTGTTATTGTGTAGTATGTTTATATTTTTGATTGTATGATTATAAATGATAACCTTTAATATTATTGATGTTGTATTTATTTGAATTGTTAATAGTAAAAAGAAACACAAATTAAAAGTATCACTGTACAATATATGTTCTGTATCTGTGTAACTTTAAATTTGTAAGTTAGGGTTTGTTGAGTTGATTAAGGGATAGTTTTTAATGGACGTATGTATTGTGTACTTTGTAATATGATTGTCAATTTTATTTCTAAAAATGAAGATTGAGATGTTGGTGACGTTAATTTAAGAGTAGTTTAAGATAACTATTGTATATTATGACACGTTTTTATGGATTGTTTGTTTCGACAATAAAGACTGATTTGATTTGAAATTCTGCATAACCAGCTCATCATGTATTACCTACGTTCTTCCTTGATAATTTTTCAGAAGTGAAAATCTGAGGTGTCAGATCCGGTGAACGCTGTTACCCTGCCTGCAATCGTTATTGAGGAAATCCCGGAAAGCGATGGCATCTTGTATGTGGCGTATTTGATTGTTTTTCAAACTACACTGTTCCGTTGAAAAATGAAAGGTCGGTAAACTAAACAATTGCTTAAGCCACAAAATACATTGTTTTTTTAAACTATTTTCACGAACATGTTAAAACGATTGTCGTGGATTTTCACCGCCTCAAATTCGATATTTGTCAGTTTTCACTTGACCACTTATAAAATAGAACGTCGAATCACCACTGAAAAATATATAATCCTCGTCTTCGTCCAATCCATGTAACATTTTTGACAAACCTCCTCACGATCAACCTCCTTAGATCTTACACCATCACTGTACTGTTTGACAAACGGTTTCTCACCACATGTCACAGTAGCGCGTGGATCGCCCAGCTCGCTAGAAGCACATCTATTTAGGACAACATTCTACAACATAATCATTCATTCTGAGATGCCAAGTGTATTTCTTATGACTTACTGAACAACCGGTATTAACTAAATACTTATGCCAGTAACAAATTGCAGGCCTGCTGGGGAAAATACGTTCCTCAATTTTCGCAGTCTTCGATTCTCCAAATCAAAACACACAGCAAGAGCGTTAGGACATATTACCTTATGATTGCCTCTGTTGCTAGTACTTGCGGAGGTAAAATTAGATTAGACCTGTTATAGTAAAAACTGTCTCCAAAACCAGCTCTGTAAACAGTTTGAAAAAATAAATATGAATTTACAAAGTTGAACAAAGTTTTTGAAGCTACCTGTATTACGTGTACAGTACCCAGAGCGATAATCTCAGGAAACATGTAGCCTGGTGGGTTTGACTAGCGCACTAAGGTCAGCCCAAAAGAGTTACCAAAGCTATAATAACACTCGAGTCAGAAAACTCGGGGGTATAAATGCACGATGTCAGAAAACTACTTGAATCGACCTTGATAAGACAGGCCGGATGCTATTTCATTAGAAAACATAATCTAGGGTGTCTAGAATAGCGCTTGTAAGCACTTGCGTTGAAACTAGTAGAAATGTTATTTTTTGTTTTAGTCTTATACATACTTATATAAACAAAATAAAATTTGGGAGAAAACTCCAATGCATAAACTGTAGAAAATAAAAAAATTGTCCCAACGTTTTATATTTTATGTAATTCAGCTGAAAGTTTTACATTTCTTTTTTTCAAGCAAATAACTGAAAGAAAATTGATAACTTACCATTTTTATTTTTAAAATTAAAAAAGACCAACCTAAATATTCACGAACTTTCTGTCACATACGACCGAGTATCTCCAAAATTTAATGAAAAGTACGAAAAACTGAAGTTATAGCGGTGCGGAACTGTTTAGTA
>JAGFPH010000197.1:6193-26917 GCA_018207615.1 Philaenus spumarius | reverse complement strand
TTAGTTCATTATGTACCTACTCCTTGGCACTAAGGTCCACGTAACACAATCATCCACATTCATTCAAGTACCACAACTCTCCTCCACCTTCCAACGTCCAACCTCTGCAAATTCTCTCTCGCGTTGACCAGTCATCATTCTAGGTCATCCCTCATTCTTCTTCCTTCATCACCTTCTTTGGTCCCCTAGTCTCATTAATTCGCTTGACATAAACCAGCACCTAATTCTTTTCTATTTAATTTACGAGAAAATCTCCTATATATTGTACAGTTCATGGTTCCATCCCTTCTTTCGTACAAAAAGTATTTATCCACTTCTCGATACCTTTGGTAAGGACCCATCCTTCGCTTCCATATGATTCCTTCGCTTCTGTATGCTGGTCTCAATATTGTCATACAGACTCAGTTTCGCCATTCTTCCTACAGTTCTTGCAGCACAACTCATATTTTCCGCTGTGATTCGTCTATAGATGTTTACAGTTATAACATTATCATTTAATAATACTGGACCTAGATAGGTGAACTCCTAGTCCTTTCTCCAGTCATAGAGTGGCCAATTTGTGGGATTTCTGCGCCTTCTTCTTATATTTTGGATTCTTCGTGTTTTGTGGATTTACTTCCAGATCAAATCTTTCTAGAGATCCTAAAAGTTTGTGTAAAGGCTTCTGTCAAACCTGGCTTTAATTTTGTAGAAATTACAACATTTCCTTTGTTCATTAATTTCATCTAACTAGATAAACTTAGATATTACGCACTAATAAAGGACTGTTTATTTAACTCATTATTTTTTATTGGTAAGTTGAGGAGAACTCAGGTTATTAATCATGTTGAGTATTTATAAGTTTGAAGTTTACAACACAGGAGTTATGTTTTAGATGTTTAAAAAAATATGTTTAACTGTGTTGTTATGTAAGCCCCAATACGAATCTTTGAATTTTAACCAAAACCCTATCTGGTATTTTCATTATTGTTCACTCAAACATTCTCCATTATTTGTATAGGACAATACATCATTTTTTAAATCATATATCGACTCTCGTTATCGAGTTAAAACCTTGAAGACTAAAACGTAAAAAGAAGTCAAACACAATCCTAGAGACAAGGTAAAACCTAAATATAACGAGAAACTCGGAACTATAAATACACTCTGAAAAATACAAATTACAGACCATACAGCAAACTAACACAAAAAGAGGCAAACATAGTTAACTATCCAAAGTAACGAAACTAGCCCACCGGGAATAGGTAAAAACTAGTTTCTAGTGGTACTGTTTTCCTAATAATTGTCACATGTATTTGTTAAATTTCTCATAGTATATAGCTGCAACTTAACTCACGACAAGACAAATACTAGTCAACTATCAAAAATAACGAAACTAGCCCACCCTGAATAGGCAAAAACTATAAATAGCTACTGTGGTACTGCTATCGTAACAAGTAACTGAGCATATTGTTAAATTTCTGGTATTTAGCGGAAATTTAAAAACGTATTTGAATTGTTTAGCTGTATTCATTCTCGTCTTTTACCTTTTAACTCACTGTCGGAACAATTCTATGATATGTTTTACAGAGTATGCATTAAATTAATTAAAATATTCACTGAACATATTATTACAACGCTGAAAATATGTAAAATGATTTCAGCAATTTACTTGCCTTTAAATAAATACGAGAATTCCAGCCGTTTCTTCATCACAATGTTAATTAAAATACGGTACTATTTCATGCTTTGAGCCGTGTCTCTTGACCGAGAAAGAGGTAAAGTTTGTTTTTTGCTTGTTTGTTTGTATGTATGGGGTAATCTCTGGAAATACTGAACCGATTGAAAAAATAGTTTTACTAATAAAAAGCTACACTACCCCCCTGAGTAGTGTAACTACATAGGCTACAATTCATTTCGACAAAAACTTTTTTTATTTCAATATTTGTAAATTTTGTCAGAAAAAATTCTTAGGTTAGGCCTAGACTGATAAATCAACACATGCATATTTATTACCATAGCAACCAATTGAATAAAATAACTGATAACAGCTGTTTGCCGTAATATTTCCATTAATAGCTAATTTCAAACTTTGTATTTCTAACGTTTAGGTTAGGTTTTTATTAAAGTGTAGACCTGAGCCTTAATGGTTCTTATAACCTTTATTATAACTGCTGTTATAAAATATACGAAATAATTTGATTTGAACATTTAACATTATTTACCGTCTTAGCTTTGGGGTTATTATAATAAATCCTACACTTTTATTATAAAGAAAACATAACATGATTAAGTGTATAGAAGGTTCCAACGGGGTTGGCGTGCAGAGCACGCAGGGGTTTCCGCTAGTTTTTAATAATTTAAATATATGTAATTAAGTTGTATTATTTTATTTAGACTTACTTTATACTGTATCCTTATACATAACCGCTATGGAGTCACTTTCTGGCATAACAAAATGCACAGCCTAAACCAAAAATTTCTCTCCAACATGACATTTAACAAACATGTTGACCTGTTAGTGTTTGTTTTTTCCGAACTTAATAATATTTGGAACAGTAAAGTTTTGTACTGATAGCGAATATGGATTTTTCATGTCATATTTATTGCGATATACCTCGTGCTGCGAACGAAGCATTTAAAGTTGATTTTTTTTTACTTTTGCACAAATGGAATAAAACTGAGGCCACATTTGGTTCAATCGCGTTGTATAGGCAACTGTAATTTTAAACTTATACAGCTGCCTAACATACACAAGTGCGTCTATGACATGTACTAGGCACGACTTTTTGCTGGGTGATTCGAAACTTCTTTTCTTAATGGTACATTAAAAATAAAAAATATTTGTGTTTTGCAGTTTTTATTTTTCTCTTCTTTTTAAGAATTTTGATATATAATACATATATATTATATTTGCCACACATTTCCAAAACTAAAAATGTTTTAAATACACTTTGCTTCGTTTGTTGCATCCGAGAGGGTATGAGGGTTTATTCATACCCATAGTTGAATTATATAGTTTAACTTGTATCGTGTATTTTTGAAAATGAAATTACGTTTTAACTTAAAGCAAATATTTCTTTCTACATATTTTTGCTAAAATAGAAAGAAATTGTATGTTGTGTGCGAAACACTTCAAAGGCAGTTGATTAAGTTTAATATTAGACCTGTGCATTACAAAAACTTCTTGTTCATTCATTAGAAGGGAAAAAGCAAATTGTACTACTAGGCTTTAACTTAGGTCTTATTAGGGGCCCTTATAATTTGTTTATAAGTGTTTTACGGCCGCGAAGAAGGTGTGTTATGTATCTCTAAACCTAGAACATCATAATATTTTGGAAAATATAGCCTACTGAACATATACAAAATATAAGAAACGTGTTGCTTTTCTTACTCCAGTTTCTATATACATTTTAAAGATCATTGAACGACTCCAAAGATATTAAACATGCACCACTTCCTAAATTTCCAACTAAAAATCTGTAAAACTCTTAAAATGGCACAATTCATTCTTTCCCAATGTGTTTCCCAACGTCAATTTCAAAACTATAAATCTAATTATCCTTTAATTATAATGGCCAGGGTGTAATAATAAGTTTGTTATAATTCAACAGAACCTGAAAATGGATTCCTTTTAGCGTTATTTTTCTTAGAAGGGAAAAATCTGAATCGTTTTCATTTGTCAGACTGTTTCTCAGTATGGATAAAGAACCAAAGCATTTTTTTGTAAAATACTAAACAATATTTTTCTGTAAATTTGTGGGGCAAAGTTTTAATACCCCACAAAAAATTTGGGGTGTGAAATTTTTAAAATATTTCCGAAAATGTAGCTAAAAATTATCCTCTCTATTTCTCAAGTAATGAGCCTAAATTGAGGAATTTTCTTTACTTGGCGTATTTATTTTATGCCGGACTATTGACGCGTAAACAGCGTATAGAGCGGGTAAATCGTTAGCTTGTAGCTACGTTAAAAATATACAATCAATGCTGGAGCTTCTAAATGTAGCAGATTAGACTAGGGTCTTTAGGGGACCTTGATTTTGGTTTGTAGTTTTTATTATTCGACACTCATTTCCGAACATTTTGATATGACTGTAATACATGCACATCTATAAAACAAACAATGTAAACTATTCTTTGTCACTTGAGTTTTTCGTTCAAAAGTTCATCCTCAGCATGAACAGCAAAGGAGAACTATCATTGTGCAAATACCAAAAGTCCTTAATTTTCAGAAGAGAAATATACTCACAACCTGAGGCCATTATGCTAGAAATATAACATAAATTTCAGAATCCATCAGACCAGAATAATGCCTGCACGGACAAACCCAAACCCAATTGAACCCTTTAACATTATCTGAACCAGAATCCCTAAACACAACTTTGTTTGTATAAAAACACTAGCTGGCCCATACGGCGTTGCCCGTGGTGGTTGGTATTTTCAGTCTTTTTAACGTAATTGTATTC
Source organism: Philaenus spumarius (assembly GCA_018207615.1). Lineage (NCBI taxonomy): Eukaryota > Metazoa > Arthropoda > Insecta > Hemiptera > Aphrophoridae > Philaenus > Philaenus spumarius. Next base: position 22,472 of record JAGFPH010000197.1, on the reverse strand, counting down.
TTTTTAAGTGTTCAGTCAGTCAGTGGTATTTGGCTTTTATATATATAGGTCTTAAATAATAAAAGCACTTGTCGTAATAATAAAAAAACTGAAATTATGATTTTAGTAACTTTAATCCCCCAAAACCCCTTCTAAAATTTCGAATTTTTTGAAACCCTTTGTTAGCGAGCGCCTATGGCCCTAGAGGAAGCTACGTACCAAATTTCATTCCAATCTGTTCGGTAGTTTTGGAGAAATCGTGATTTAGTCATTTTTACCCTCCGAACGCCCCTAAAATTTCCAATATTTTAAAACCCATTTTTAGTGAACACTTATGACCCTAGAGGAAGCTACATACCAAATTTAATTTCAATCCGTTCGGTAGTTTTTGAGAAATCGTGATGAGTGAGTGAGTGGTATTTCGCTTTTATATATATATAGATTGAAAATTGGAGTGTTAGATGCTATCATTACATTCAACACTTGATAAAGTGTAAGTGATACAGAAACTATGTGCTGATGCTGGAAGTAATTGGTAGTAGGCCTAAAACAAAGTGTTAATAAAAGAGCTTTAGATGCAAATAAAACAGCTTTGCAATATGAAACATAAACTAAATGTAAGAAGAAAAATGGAATACACGAAGGAAGGCAGAACTGTTTAGTATGGTGCTGGAATGTTTTAGTGTGATAGACACGACTTGTTGACAGTTTTCTAGCTCTAAATCACCAAAAAATCACATTTTTGATGGACAGGTACACCTTTTCTAATAAACCTCGTGTATTATGAGCTCTGAATTTTCTTTACTGTTGTCATATTAGTCTTTAACCTACAATAATTTAGATTAAGTTATGAGGTGTAAAAAATATGTTTAAATTTTTTTTTAAACCCCTAATTTTATAACGTTTAAATACACTCAGTACAATATGGTTTATTTTAAAAATTTCTTTAAAAAATAAGTTAACATTGTTCAAAAAAGTATCAAATAAACGTATACTAAATTTAAGGTCTCTATACTTTTAGTTTTTTTCATGCTAACCAAAGTTCATGTTTTTAACATGGGCCATACAGTCTCTCGGCCACACAGCTTCCCTCAAACTAAAAAACGGGCTTATATACTTTACAGAACAATTATAGAGAACTTAACTTTTGTAAAAATGCGAATTCCACCCTCTAAAACAAACTAAAAAAATGCGAATAATAGTTACATAGGCCTAAATAGTGAAATTAAAATTATTAAAAAAAAATCAACTACTCTGTAGGAAAACTATACCGGATCAGAACTGTTGTGAAACAATATAAACTTTACATTCAAGCAGTGTAAGGCTTGTGAGTCGTCATCACCTTTCACCGGTCGCCACCTGGTCGCCACTACCAACATAACATAGGGCGAATTGCGAGTAACCAGGAGATAATAAAAAGGACTTAAAATAAGCAAACGAAATCTGAACACAATTCCGGGAACTCTTTATTTTCCGTCTGTTGGCGATATTTTATTTTAAAAAAATTAATTATAACTTTTTAAATTAGTATGATTAAGTTAATATATGCGTTTGATATATGCGTATGCGTTGTTTGTATCGGCATACCAAGATCCAGATATTTACTATGTAAATATTGAATATGGCGACAGTTTGAATCGTAAATTGTACGATAATGTTATAAGAGACCAAATAGGCTACTTATATTGTTTAATGAAAAAACAAAATTATTTTTTTTATTGTTCTGTGGCTTGAAAAATAAAAAAGTTGTAAAGGAACTAAAACGTAAAAATGGGTAATTGTTAAGAACTCATCAAACATTATGATAGGGTTAACAGTTATTTCTTATTAAATCAATAATTCAGCTGTTGCAACACAAACATAAAATTCCACTTATATGAATGTATTCAAGCCATGGGTATATTCAGTATTTGACGTGTTAATGCGTTGTTATTAATACACAGTTTTGGTATAATGTTCGGGACTGTTGGTGTGTGCAACCCTTTGCGTGTGTGTCTCGCACTTCTCTCTATGTAATCATGCACTCATTTTGAGTTTATTTAACAAAAAAAAAAAAAAAGCAGAGTGTGGAATAACAAACGAAAAAACAAAGTCAATAGCCGGATTCAAACCTAAGATATACCGAATTTGTTGCGTATCGAAACGCCGTTTTACCAAATGAGTTATTGCCGTGCGTCTGTTCTATTTACAACCAAAATGGTTACGCTATTAGGCCGGCCACACACATAATCAGACACAGACAGTCTTAGTCAAAGACGCCTTTATATATTCGTTTCTGTCTGTTTGACTAATAGTGACTGATCCTGTGTGTGGGGGTTTTAGTCACTGGCGTCAAAAACATATGAGTTACAGAACTAATGTATGCTATACGTTGTAATATTTGCTTTGAGGTTATAAACTGTATATAAATACAACGTTTTATCATCAATATAATATTTGTTTAAATATAATATATTTAAATATAATAACGTATGTAAATAAAAATGTTTAACAAGTAGGCCAACAGTTTTATAATCCATATTATTGTACACATTTACTGAGTTAAAAATCTCTGTCAGCATAGTTAAGTAGGCCTAGGTAAGTATTCCATGTTGTTTTTTAATTATGTACAGTATTTCTGATGTGTATCTAATTAATCAGCCTGTGATTTTTTACGGGACTTACTAGTATTTTAATAGGAATCTTCTTACTTTTTACATATTTAACGTTCAGTACCAACATTCCCTACAGAGCGGGAAGAAAATACCGCGTGACCACGCATGCGCAAGTGGCTCTGACGGACAGTGTCTGATAGCTTTTGACTAAAGGTGTCTTTTTTTTATTTCGAGAGAGTTGCGTCAGTCAAGGAAAAAACGTCTTTAGGAGTCTAATTGTGTCTGTTCGTCTAGTTCGATGCAGTGTGTGGCGATCCCATAACCACCCTTGCTAAACCCCTCGTTTTAGTCACGTTTAGTCAAAATGACCGTGTCTGATTATGTGTGTGGCCGGCCTTAGTGTTTTGAAATATAACACAGTTACGGAGCGTTATTATAACGCGGGTTCGCATTTGGCTCGTTTTATATACAACTGGAGAATGTCCACAACTACTACAAGCATGCGCATATCTCTGTAAGGTATTTGTGGTCAAGGACAGGTTAAAAGGTTATGTTTTATTAATAAGCTTAGCCTACGTTGTGTCAAAAGTAAATAATGGTAATTTAATTTCGTTTAACTACAGTACATGCACAAGTAAGTAACCCACGCAAATATTTGTTAAGTAGGACAAATACTATTACTAGAGAAAACCAATGAGTGCATCGCACGTCCATTCCCATGCAAGCACATTGTAGGCTAAGCTAAATAATTTAAGGTAGCCTTTGTTTGAAGTAGAACTGTAGGCGTTAAATAAACATTAAATAATTTACTACTAAAATCGGAAGGCAGTTTAATAATGTGGTAAAGAGCCTTTTCAACAATTTATATTTGGCAAAAGTACCCAATATATAACCAGAATATTTTATAATGTATTTTGTTTCGGATAACCATCCTAGGCCTAAACTAATTTCCTTTTTAAAATTGAATAATCGTCACACAATCTTAAAGGTTCTTCCATTGAAATTAATTAGATAATGTTTTTACAAAATAAAATCTAAATGAATATCAGATTGTTGAACATTTTACAATATATTACAATATAGTACGAACATTTAGTTGATGATACTTGACATTTATTTTGCTGAAAACATTTTGTTAAACAATCCTTGTAAAGCTAAGTACACAGGCCTACAGTAGAAAGCATAGCTCAAATCAGAATCACCCATATTATTAAATATTTAAGAAATGGGACTGAGCAGTGGTTTCGAAAAACATCTGCCGTTTGGTTGTATTTTTTGGTTTATGTTTATGTTTATTGCCGCACCTTTAGTAGGTTAGTGTAGGTAGTGCTGTGAATACGCCCTAAAATATTTCAACGCTATTGCTGATTGTTGACATCGTTGAACGAGAGTAATCAAATTGTATTACTGAAATTTTTGACATCTTAATAAAATAGTATTTTTACATAGAGTAGGTTTCTCAATCACCCATATCCGTTCTCAGAATTTTCACCCGCCCTGTATATAACATATAATATTTAATACGAGCTACGTAAATAGAGCGTTGTAGATGTCTAATACAACAATGTGTAAGATGTAATGCATACATATTAACGTACTTACAAAAATGATGAGTAATAGTCAAAGGAAACATCAGCAGTCGAACTTACCTGCAAACAAACAAAATATTAAGTTATACAGTTAAAACTAAAGGTTAAAAGAAAGTAAAACAGACTGAACATCACATCAACAACGCACTACACTTCTTGTCTCGGTAACAGTCGATTCATGATTATTGTTACTAAAATAACATAGTAATATTTATATTAAAATATGTATAAATGAAGAATATTTTAAGAAAATCAATTCAAATGCGGTATATTGTAAATTAGAAAAGAAGGCAATTTCAAGTAACGAAGAAGTTTGAATTTATATAAACGGAAAAGCGTTTTTATAAAATTTGAAAGTAAGAAACTTTAAGGACCTACCAGGAAACTTCGCAAAAATCAGATACTGATTAAAACCAGCTTTGTTCTATGAGATAAGAGAGCGCTGCACGACTGCACTGTTTTACCACATTTAACTTTATGCTTCAGTGTTTTTTTAACCTTAAAGAAGTAGATTATACACGTAGAAAACCCAACAGGGTAGGTAACTAAATCTTTAAAGATACCATTGCAACCCAAGTAAGTACAACTAAGTTTACATATTAGAAAAAAAGACGTTGTTTACTTCCTGTAGGTAGAGAGTCACTCATTGCAGTTAAGTAGAGTTGGTTTTTAATTCAAACGGGAAAACATTTATTTTCCAGTTAAGGGTAGGTAACTCCCTTCGAATAAATGCATCGAACTCAGTAAGCGAAGTCCACCTTGAGAAAGCTGACCGTACGCTAGGTTGTTCGAGAGCGCCTAGAATATCTCTTGTAAGCACTTGCGTTATTATTAATAATGATCTATGTTATATTTTCGCCTATACACCAATTAATTCTTGCCGAAAACTCTAATGTTTGATCAGTAGATAACAAAATTCGTGCCTTTTTTAAATATATTTTCAAGTAATTGAAAACATGTTTTTCGTGTGGTTTACTATAGACAAACATAAGTTTAAGAAACATTGTTATTTACTATATCTGTCCTCCACGAATTATAGTTTAGATCTTCATTATTAACTTCCCACCGATTACAACAATTTATCTTCAAAATTCGATAAAAGGGTACGTAAGACTGTATAGATAGCTGTGTGGAACCGTTTCGTGTTGGTATTGCACATCGTTAAACAGCACACCAGTGAAGCATATCTGTTCATGTACGCAACTAAAGTGAGAAGTGTTTTGACTCAAAGCGTTAGAACGTTTTGTATTTCAGTTGGACAAGCGGGTAGAATTTATATGATTTGTGATTCAGACCATCCACAATTGTAGTGTTTTCCAAATCGATCGAACATTTTCGGTGCTTACCTCGGACAATTTCAGAAACTTAAATCCCTTAAAGGTGCTCAACATTCAAAAACCGTTGGACGTAACCAAACGTCACGGTTCACAATATCCAGAAGTATGATTCCTTACAAGGAACCGGAAACAAGAAGCGGAACTGTTTCCATTGTTGCCACTTGACTTCCGTTTCCCTCCATCATCAACTTCCATGTTCACGAGTTTCTACGGCCTTGGCCCAATATAACATCTGACTAGATGCATTATATAAATAACACATTATTTTTGTCCATTATAAATACACATCAATTTAAAAAAAAATCAGTGATGCAATATTTTTGATTCGGCCGTAAACGTATTGTCTAACATAAACAATCATTGTCTGTTTAATCTAAAAATGAATCATTATACAGAGCACAATATAAATAACACTCGAACACAATTGTTTCCAATTTATATGATTCAGTAATGATAACAGGATGTGTACTGCACGGCTGAGAGATAATATACATCTAGAAGTGTATAATTTTATTATTTCTTCTAAACTTTTACTCTCCTTATTCCGGGTATTGTTCCTTGGATTACCAGGACCAGGGGACCTATTTGTTTCATTTTACATCCGTATTTGTCTTTTACAAAATCAATTCTTTTATACAAAAAAAAAACCTGTACAAATTGTGATATGCTTTTGCTATAGTTAGTTTCAGTTAGTATGTTAAGATTCAATATTGGTAACCCAAAATGGTGAAATTCTAAATCTTACAAACAGCCTTTTTCGTCAATTTTAAGACAAATTCTTGAGGGGTATCCCGCCAAAGCATCAATTTAGTTTCAATTTCAACTTATTTGAATGACAATAAACTTAAAGTATGACTTAACCTAATTTTGTTTATATATAGGCCTACTTCTTGTATTTTGCATTGACATTTTTATAGAAAACTATATAACCCTCTTTTTCGTGTGAGTTTTGGAGAGTTGCCTGCTGCTAAAGCATATTCTATAGCAGCAATTCAATTCAGTTTTAAAGCCGTGATAATATGGAGAATTTACCGCTGATTAAATTAACGCCCGAAATTCAACATGCACGACTTTGAGCGTGTATAGCCCTAAAAGTGTTAGAGATATCGAAAATGCTGCTTCTGATTACATAACTTTGTCCTGTACATACTATTATAATTTAAACAGAAACCTCTGCTGAACCCTACAAACTTGACACTATTTAAAAAAATACAGTATAGGCCTATCTAATTAATTTTGAGAAAAAATTCGACAATGTTTTTCTTAACAGACTTTGTAGTTGACAAATATATATTTCGCAATTGTACACTTCTTTTCGATAATTTGTAGTTTTTAATTATATATAATAAAATACAGGGGTGCTGAAAAGTCTGAAGACGGTTTAATTAAGATTTCAAAAAAATGTATCCGCCATTTTGAATGTAACTTTGTTTTTTTAAATGGGAAGGTGGTCTTGTGATTCATCATTTTGATGTATAATTTCAAGAGAAAACCAACGGTGAAATTTGCACATTAATATCTTTAACCGATTAAAAATGGCGGCTAAAAACAACGAAATAGTGAATTCCTATTTTGCCGTAGTACTATTAAAAAAAAATTATTATTATTCTTTTTGGATTTGCCACACAACGATATTTTCAATTTTGAGTTACAGCCATTTTGATTTTTTTTAAAATTATTTATTTCGAGTGGTTCGCCCAAATCCTCCCAAATGTTATCGTTTTATGGCATATCGTTTGAAAGCTTATTTAATTCTAAATCCAAACAGAATAATAATTAATATTAAAAAATATATAGTGCAGCAAAATCGGAAAACACGATTTCGTTGGGTTTTTCGCCACTATTTTTCAGTTAAAGATGTGGATTTGCAAATTTCGCCGTTAGTTTTCTCTTAAAATTCTATATCGAAATGATGTATTATATGACCACCTTCCTATTTTAAAAAACAAAATTACATTAAAGATGACAGATGACTTTTTTGAAATCTTAAAAAATAGTATTTTTACCTACGTCAGTAGGTTCCTCCAATCACATCTACTTTCAAATTTTACTTATAATATACGAAATATTAAACCGTCTCCAGACTTTTCAGCACCCCTGTATATTAATCCACACATTTGAATTAGAAAAATGTAAACTGTATTCTGTCGGTTGGGTTCTTTTTCTCTCGTTATAGCTCAAATTAGTTCAAACCTAAAAAGATGTTTAACCACTTCTGGAAGGTACTGCTGTATTAGAGTTCTTAATAATGTGTCATATAAAGTAAACCTTGCAAAAAAAGTAACTAAACACTTTTAAGTCTATCAGGATTCTCCGAGAATTCTGAATTGATCACAAGTTAGAATCTCGGTGAGACCAGATGAGGTAGCTTTTTATATCTACGGAAGAAGAAAAGCAAACTGTGGTTGGCTCGCTTCCAAGCTGATGCGTTATGTCTAGAAACGTGGTTCCGGCTTGAGATGTTTTGCAAAATTTAACTGGAGTAAAAATTTATTTTATGAATGATCAAGAAAAGGAGCTTTGGAATGAAAGGGAAACGCTCTTGGCATTAGGCTGAAAGTGTCTTACCGTTGTACGTTATTATATAACCTACAATGTTAACCTAATTTCTTTGCGTAAAAACTCTTTATTAGATGTTGCCCGAATCATACGTTTTATAAAAAAAAAACTAATTTGGACGTTTTTCAAACATTAAGACCAAGTACAAAATGATTTATTTAAAAAAAATGTAATAGGTTAACACAGTTTAAAAAGGTCTAATGTAAGCATGGAATTAATTTATGTTCTGTAAACTACGTAGTTTTCTAAACTTAGAGAATTTCTCGCTTATAACAACACAATATAAGCACTACGAGATCCCCAGACAGTAACGTCAAATGTATGTGTAAAAAAACGTACACAAATTATTTTAAGTGTTATATTATGTTGGCCAAAATAACCTCTGACTAGAAGCACTATAAAACATTATTATTGTACATTCTAAATACTGTATTATGTCGTTAATTAAAAATAATTAACGACGGAACATGTGCAGTAGTGATGCAACATTAGTAATTTGCTCGTCAGTTGTACTAATCAGTTGTGTAATTTAAATCTCAGAATTATAATTTTGGACTTGTTTTTTTAGATAGTGCGAAACCCACTTAGACTTTAGATCCTATTTAATACAGTAACGTGAGGAGAATTTTCTGTTATGGAAATTTAACCCAGAAAGAGAGCATACAATCTAAAACTTAATACTTATTACACATTTTACTCGTTCACAAATATCAAAAGTAGCTGTTTAGGTAGTCCTGTGCAAAGTAAATATCTTGTGGTAGTAAATAGAAGATTTTAAAGAACTGTGGTCATCGCTCGCCGCTCGCTAGGCTCGCACAATTGTGTACCAAGTAACTCATCCTAAATGTTATAGGACAAACAATTAAATTTACTATTTCAGACACAATAAAAAGCTGCACTTTATTTAATTTCATTTAAAACGTCCTTAATCTAGCGCACGATGATGAAGCATTCAACAAAAGAGAAATTCTGAATGTGTGTTTAATTGAGGGTGTAAATGGGGTTCAGGTTTTTCTAGGGTAATAGGGTAATTTACTTTCAGCTATTTCTAAAAGTAAAATAAAAATACAGAACTCGTTTATTGGTCAAACGCGTTTCAACGACAAAGTCGTCATATTCATTGACACATGAGCTACAATTAAATTATAACTAAATTATACTTTTAGCTACATTTTACTTCCTAAAGATAAATGTGTGTATTTACTTTTGATACTTTTTGTTATGTTTTCGGAGTGATTATTATTATTTTATAATCTGTCTTTGTTTATGTAGTTTTTGTTGCTTTTATTATTTTTGATGATTTTTTATTTTATTCGTATAATGTAATTCAAGGTTTGAAGAGACGACCCGATGGATTTAACAGCTAATAATAGTATAATGACTTTATTGTAATTACTTTACGGACGATTCACTTTTAAATAATCTTGTCAGATCGCCCTTATTTTAACCGATCTAATCTACCCTCAGGGAAGGCCTACAAAGTATAACTGCGAGGGGACAGCTAATAGTCAAGTGAAAGTACCCATTAAGTATTATATAGGCTAACTTGTCGTCTACGATTAGGCTATTTATGATGTAGGCTATTATAAACACTGTTATTACAAAATTTACATAGTAAATAAGCAAGACGCCAAGGCGTTCGACTTAAATGGATTTGGTCATTCACATTTACGTTTGCTTCAAATAATGTCAATAAGAGAAAGTGTAGTGGGGATGAATATATTAAATAAATAGGGCTACAAACAAATCATGTTGATCAGATTTTAAAAAAAGTTAGAAAAATTCAATTTGATTAACAATAGTCACGAATGAATTATATTAACTAAGCAACACGTTAAATACTCAATACACAGAGCTAATCAATAACAATAAACTCTACTTTGTACTTGGAGAGCAATGAAATAAGGAGGCATTTTTAAGCTGAGTTAGCTTAGAGAGAATAAAAATCGCAACAAAAAGGTGTCTTGACATTTTTTGTTAAAATGTACGTGTTTTGAGTAATTTAGGTTTGACATTTTCAAACAGCCGTCATTTTGAAACGCACGATTGGATAGTATTGCTTACTTTTCTTCAGGTAGATAGTTTTTAGATTACATTTCATGCCAAATTTGAACTCAAACAGTCAAACATTTCTCTAGAAATGAATTATTTTGTAAACAAAAGCAAAACAGTGGATATCTGGAAAACGAAGCGTTTAGGACACATGTTTATAGGAACTTTTTATTTATTTTTATGCAAGGAAACCACTTCAGAAGTTTGGCGTCCTATTTAAGAAACACTCTGTATATTTAAAATGTACGAAATGGTTCAATATGGTAGGCAAGTGTAAAAAACATTTCATTTGTCGTTATTTATATCATATACAAATTTAAAAACACTTTAATCGAGCTCGATCATCAAAATGTTTAAGTGGTATGAAAATAGCGAATTTCAATAAGCACAAAATAAGGGGTTCGCTCTGTGAGCAGTTTTGTGGAACAATAAAAATTGCAAACATCCTGCGGATGTTATTCCATGCATTTTGGGTTACGTTCACACACTATTCAACTCTTTCTCTTTAATTGCTTCAGTGGAGAAGTATTGAGTGGAATATAGGCCTAAATAGTGTTTAGGGTTAACGTATTTAAAAGCATGGTCCGACAAGATAGCTTAGCATCCAGTAAAAATCTACCTTTACTCATTTTCTTTCTCACAACTCTTTCTTTCGTTAATCGTGGGATTGTCAAAAGATTTGTTTACAATTTAAGGGCCCGAAGTAGTCACGCTGTACCGTATATCCGCTTTAAATGCACCGGAAGTAGTACCTGCTCATGCGCAGAAACAAGTTCGTGTTATATTACACTTTACCTTGAAGGGTAAGGAATTGATTGTCCTACATTCACATTGCTTATGTTCTGTTCTCTACCTTTGTGTATCTACATCCTGTGATTAGAGCTGCCTGAACCCTTTACCTGTCTTTAATCCAGATTATTTCGCTATACATGGACTATTTTCATGTCTAGAAACTGTTAGAAAAAGAAATTTTGGATTTAATTAGCAGTAATTACTCAGAAAACATTGCATATAATTAGGTAAAATAAAGCGACTATTATACCATGACGAGACTTTTGGAAAATATGTACCTAAGCCAACACAAAGCTTAACATAAAATAATACATAAATTATAGAAATGAAAAACATCGGTCGAGTTTTATACAAAACTTAAAATCACTAAAACTCCTGTATTATAAAAAAATGTTACGTTTAAAGTTATTATTCCACCAAAAAATAAGATTAAGCAGAATTTTATGACAGTATATGTTTTGTACGAAACGTATATATAGTGATCGCAAAAAAAAATGTTGAGATTTTTGTGGAAATATCCGTTTTGGGACCACCTGAGTCCAAAAAAATGTGTTTTTACAAAATGTCTGTCTGTATGTATGTAAAGCTATAGAGAATACTATTCGATCGATTTTGAACAAATTTGCACCAAACATGTCAATTACGCGTATAGATGAACGAAAAAAACTGAAACATATTGAAAACAACCCCTTTTTTGGCCAAATAATCCCAAAACCTGTTATTATTTCTTTATAAAAAACCGGTTCTAACGGTTTTGATAAAATTTGGCTTATTTGTAGAGCTTAATGTACCCTACCATATGCAAAAAACCGAACCTTTCTAAAAATTCTCGTTTAGATAATAATAATAATAATAACTGTTTTTTGGGAGGTTTTTTGGCCAAAAAGGTTACGAATAATAACCTATTTTCGTGCATCTATGTTTGGTGCAAATTTGTTCGAAATCGATCGAATAGTTTTCTCTCTAGCTAATAATAATATTTATTAGTTACTCTCCTACTTTAATGTATTCCCTCTCCTACTTTAATACAAGTACCGGGGGACCGAGCCATGCTCGGTGTTTGCTTGGGTGGTTAAAACAATACCTATAAAATAAACACATGTATAATTTTAAAAACAAATATTTTTTTATTTTGAACATTCTAACACTGTTAAACATATGTAATAAAACAAAATGTAAGGAAACATAAAAAAATTATTTTACGATACTCATTGCCTATGATAAAAATGTTAAGCAATCAAAATGTCATGGCAATGTTTAAGCTGGCAATCAAACAAACTTTGAATTTAATTGTAAGATACTGTTCTAGTATTGTTCAGCACTTCTGTCCATACAATATTACGGCTACAACGTGCATTTTCTGGAGGTAGATGTACTTTCAGTCCACTTTTACGCTTGACTCGTGAACATGCAACGTAGAGCATACCGTGCATGAACACTGGAGAAAGTAGATTCACCCCCACAAACTCCAGTGTTTGGCCTTGGGATTTGTGTATCGTCATTGCAAAAGCTGCTCGCACTGGAAACTGATGACGTTGCATCGTGCATCCTAGCTGTGACTTGCTGGAGTCGAGGGTAATCCTTGGAATGTGAACTTCGCGACCTGCCATTTCGCCGGTGATGATTTTGGCTTTGATTAGATTATTACACATCTCAGTAACTATAAGCCTAGTTCCATTACACATTCCTTCGGACACATCCAAGTTACGCAGAAGCATAATTATAGAGTTGATCTTTAATTTGAGCTTGTGCGGAGGTAGATCGGCAATATTAATTGAGTTTAGAAACTCCGTAGTGAATTGAAGCGCTCCATCTGGCTGGTCCTTCACGGTATCAAAACTTGCATAAATCTTTTCTTCCCCTGGTAGCATGTCAATTATTTTATTGTTTATATTGTCTACATCCTTGTTGAGTGGTGCAAGAATAGCTCGTTTCGCCATAGCTTCATAGTCACCCATTGAAAAACAAATCCCGTATACTTCTTTGATAAGGTTTCCATTCGAGACTACATCCTCTTGAAATTCGATTTCTCCCATTTCATTAGTCGGCAAGGTTCCATCTCCTAAATTAATTAAGAACTTTGCAAATTCTTCTTCTCTGTCGAGGCGCATGTTTTGGTCCAGTGTAAATATTGTAAAATTCAGCCATAAGTTACTTCTCTTTATTGACAGGTCGAGTATTTCACTTTTATTCGCTCTGGTCTGGACGGGCAAGCACTGTCTGAAGTCGCCTCCTAGTACCATAATCTTTCCGCCAAACGGAACATTGTTTTGTTCGATTACTCGCAACAACTGGTCCATATTTTCTAACCCATATTTAGGCAGCATTGGTGCTTCATCTAGCATAAATACATCGATTGATGATAGCTCGTTTGCCTTTTCGGATCCTGGCTTTATGGATGAGATGGATTCGAAAGTAAGTGGTACTTGGAGACCGAATGTCTTGTGAGAAGTACGTCCTTCGGGAAGATTTATTGCTGCAATGCCTGTAAATGCCATGCACTTTACTGTCCTAAGTTTACCTCGAATGAGGTGATAAAGACAAATGTACACAAAGGTTTTGCCGGTACCACCAGGTCCATCAACAAAGAAGCACTTCGCAGTATGCTGTTGGTTGTCAAGTGCAAACATGATGGCATCGACAATTTCACGTTGCTTTTCATTCATACGTAGGTACATTCGTTCTCCAAGCGAAGTTGACTCATCGGCCTCAAATAACTCTGGGTTTATAGGATTGTCGTACTGTTCGATGTCATCCATTCCAAATTGAGTAACCCAATATTTAAAATTTCGGCCTTCAGTCGCTTCGTTGTTCAACTTGTAGGCGATAATCCTGTATGCTTGATTAATTCCTTCTGCAATACAGTTAACTTTATTCCGAGCTTCGTGAATAAAGTCCTCAGCCAATTCGTACTTAAACATCTCCCATAGTCGTTTTGGGTCTTCTGGCGAGCCTAGAATCAAGATCTGTGCAAAAAGTGTACGCATGGCTCGAGGCATCTTGGAGGAAGCAGATTCTATAAGGCCTTCAATCCACTGTTGGTCGTCATAAGTGAGTCCTCTGGCCAAACATGCTTGCTTGTATGTTGCATGATGTACTCCATTCACAAAATATAGGTCATTGAAGCTTGTCGCGTTATGCACGTGAAATAGCAACATTCGCATAAAATATAGCTCGGGTTGAGCGATGAGGCAAACGGTGTGGATTCGGCCTATGCAATTTGAGCATCGCAAACGCTCTTGCCACTTGCTGTCTTTTCCAATCCATCTGTAATGCTCGGGCATCTGCCAGTAATAATAGTAGTTTACTGGATCTCCTTGGCGTTCTTTCTCTTTCATCGACGCGTTGTGATGAAAGTACGCTTCAAGTGTCGAGCCCTTTTGACCAATATCAGTTAAATCTTCTTCGGGTTGAGCCATGTTGATAGGTCGGTAATGACATTTCAAGTGGATGGCTAAGCGCTGGACGGAGTGGCTCTTCTTTTGTATTTCAAACCCAAATAGTCTCCAGCATGCTTCTGGGGGGGAGATATATCTCGTTTCGACATAGGTTTCTGCTTCATTATACATGATCTGTTTACCGTTCTCGGTAATCTTTATTCTAGCACAATCGTGTCCCTTGTAAATGTACTTATTATGGCAGTTGTACTTCTTTAACATATATCCATTGTAGGGAGCGACATGGCGGTTATCTCTAGTCACTCTGCGCCCTTGACTGTCTTTGCGGTATACAGCTTGATCGTGTGAAAATTCCTCATTGTGTGGGTCCAATGTTGGGATGTATCGGCGTCGGTACTTGGGTTTTTTATCGTCCACGAGAGACGTAAACTCCTGGTGTTCCATCGGATAGCCAAAGCGACATTTATATCGTCCATTTTTTACGACCATGCATGGTGCCTTGTTGTTGTGTTCACCGAAAGGATTATGGGTCATCCATTTTAGAACTAATTGTCGGAGTTCTTCATTGTTTTCGGGAATTTCTGCACATATGATGTCGTCGATCTCCTCGGCACTTTGTATTTTATCGTCCCTTGCCATAATTATTAGTAAATGCATGTGCGGCAAACCACGCTACTGAAACTCGATCGTATAGACATACGCAGTTGCCCTTCCAAGTATTTGGTTCTTCATAATGTCGTCAACAATATGTCCAAATTTTAGCTTGGCAATTCGTGCAACGAGGTCTGGACGGTCTTGTGCCAACTGCTGAACAATGTTTCCATTGCCTAATTCAATTTGCGCTGCTTGTCGGAGTTCTGGCCATTCTGGATTACATGTCACTGTTATGAAGTAGTCAGGTGATCCGTGCCTTCGCACAATAGCCATTGCATCTTCGAAGTGCTCTGTGTAAAAACGCGTAGATCCAGGAAATGAAGACGGAAGAATTACCTTTGCGCCAATAGTTGCATCCTGTTTAGCAGCCAAGTCATAGAGCAAGCGAGACACCCCGGCATAAGATTCAGCCATGAGCTTCTTTCGGTTGTTTTTTATAAATAGGATTCTGTCACGCTCCACGCGTATGTAGGTGTCGACGACATACTGCTGAAAAAGACGGCCGCCAAAATGAAGTGCGTTAAAGGTCACGAGCCGTAAGTCTAGGTCAGTTCCTGCACAATCCACTGGAAGAGGCTTTGCATGATTTGGACGAAAAGCTAGACGGTGTTGAGCAAATTCTAATCGAGTCATACTCAGTCGGCTTGGATACGGCCTCTGCAGCAGTTGTCCAACAGACCATCCAAAATTCCCTTGTGGATAAAAAAGTGGGTAGCTAAACGGCTCTATTCGGCTGTCAGTGTTCTTAAGCGTGATAATATCCTTTCCTCTTTCTCTCACTACCATTTCGTTTTCTGGAAAGCTTTGGTCAGCATTTAGTGTGATGACAGCTGCTACCTCGTTAAACGTTGATGAGTTGAAACGTCTTGGGTCGTCACCTTCACGGGCTGTAATCAACATGTGCACTTTTGGAGGTACAATTCCGGAAGCAATTGACAGTTGGTTAGCTTCGTCGACTACTTCCCGCATCATCATAAATCCTCGTACAAACGGGTTCTGGTCACGCATAATTTTTTCCAAAAGTTTAAGAAGATCCTGGTTTATTCCACCACTGATCGGATGGTTTGTTCGTTCTGCTACCGCTTCGTTTGCATCTAGAAAATACATTTGTCCATAGCGGGGCTGTTCGGTATTTCCGGACGCATCTAGTGCAGGTTGGGCCGCAACATTCATCTTGTGGTATATAAGTCCGCAAGCCGTAAAGCTGTAGATTCCGCGATTGTTAAATGTTCTGTCACCAGCTACATTAAATGATGACAGAGCGAAACACGCATCAATATTACGGATTCTAGAGTGAAATTCTGAAGAAAGGGGATGTTGCCGAA
>JAGFPH010000196.1:866969-880936 GCA_018207615.1 Philaenus spumarius | reverse complement strand
TAACTTGAGAAGCGTTCAAGATAAAACATTGAAAAAAGCGGCAATATACTCCATAAAATATGAGCTTTAAAAAATGATATTACGTTCATAGTCGTATAGATGTTGATTTATGAGTAAAGAGCATTTTTATTGGTAAATGAACAAAAATAGTGATTCAAATAAGCAAAACCAATAGTTTTGTACTAAGAAAATCACTAAATATGTCAAATATGAACATTTAAGTTATTAAAAGTGCTTCAATAAATTTAAGAAAGCATTTTGAACAGTTAATGCTACTGTAGAGGTGTTTTATACGTAGCACTAATTATACAAATGCTCCGCGCGCGCCACCGCGAGGAAAACCCCCACATTTTATACCTTGTTCTAGTTTTTTTCTAAAGTTTAGTATGAAGGACTGGTTTGACAAAATAAATCGTAAAATCCTTTTTTAAAGAACAGTAAATTTACCACAATTTAAAATGAAAATCATCTTCCTGAGGATAAGACTTTTCAAATTGCAGCCATTCAAATTTCAATCAAATTTAAAACATTTTCAAAAATTGTTAGTTTTTAGATAGCATTTGTGTTTGTTCACCGTGAAACAAGGGTTTTTCAGTAAAACTGATAAGGAATAACTTTAAAGTAGAGAAATATAACTTTAATATGTGACAAAAATGGGATTTCTACCATGTATAGCTTCTGAGATACAGCTGTTTGAATTTCGGGTACACTTCCAAGAAATAAGTAATATTATGGAATGTAAAAAAAAACTAAAGTAGTTGAAAAATTAAAGTGTTAGTACTAGGGTACAGTCACATACAATAACATCAAATTACATTACATTAAAAAATTTATAGTTTTGCAAAATAAAAAATGTTATATAACATAATAAATACATAAATATTATATCCGGCACCTCTTTGAAGGGCCTGGGATTGAAGTAAGTTCTTTGTCTAATTCACTGACCTTTCCTCCTCAGATGGTTGAAACTTGTCAACATTGAAAAGCGGAACCACGCAAACACTCTCTAGTACAGTCAAATTAGACCCAATCTGTAGAATAAAAAAAAAGCAAAGGTTTCATTGTTTGAAGTTGTTCATTACCCTTTGCTCTAAATGTGGTAAAAGTCTCCTCCGATATAGATTCAGGTTTGGGGTGGGAGAAAAAAAATGGGTAAAAAATGTGTGTTTTTAAAGTTTTTTAGGGCGTATTTCGAAACATTACCCCCTAATGTTAGTTGTGTGGTAAATCACCGAGAAATTTTCAATTTAAACACGTTTTCACCCAAACCTAGAGAAATACCTTACTTTTACCCCTCCATATCTCCAAAACTATCGATCGCAGCAAAAAAGGAGTACAGAACCATTTCTGTAGAGAATTTAATTTACTTTAAAAAGTCATTGAACAAACTAAGCTCTAAAGTGAAGGGTTTATGAAATATTTTAAAAAACCCTAAAAAAAACACACATTTTTTACCGTTCTTCCCCTCCCATCCCCAAACCCGACGCTATATCGGTGGAGACTTTTTACCACATTTAGAGCAAAGGGTAATGAACAACTTCCAACAATCAGACCTTTTTTTTGGATTCTCCAGTTTGGGTATTTTTTTATCTAATTTTACTGTACGATTCACCACAGAAAAACGAACATATGGCTAAACATTTCAATCCTGCTTTCCGACATTCACACGAACGAAGGTATCATTGTAACTGGATGAGAATCCTAGAGTTGACTGTAGTTCAATGAGGTGCTTTGATCCAAATTTGTGGTACAAATACACAACAACTCCAAGAAAAACGAGGATAAAAATGAGCAAGGTCGAACTGCAGATATTAGGGCATGTGACATTGCGACATAAAGAATAGAGAATACAAGGGTGGAAAGAGATGAAAATGCAACTTATTATTAAATTTATAAATGAACAAGACAACCCTTTAGAGTTGAGAAACATAGTGAGTGGAGTTATTATCACAGAAGAAATATCGAAATTCCTATTTAACTTACAAGAAAATGGGAAAATTCTGTTAAAAAATTTTAAGACGCAAAGAATTGTTGACAAAATAAAAGGTTTGTACGAGCCAATCAGGAGGAGCCCAGTGATGACAATGTCTTCAACAATGCCTGAAAACCAGCTAAGGAAACAAAGAAAACCCCTTCACCAACAAACATTAACTCAAAAGTAGTACTAGCAAATCAAAGGGATATTCACATCTAGGATCTGTTAATCCATGAGTTATTAGGCTATCCGAAAAGTTTAGCTCACCCAAATTAACATTTCAAGAAAAGTGGTAATACGTCTGACTTGATACTCACTATTAGATATCACTAAAAGTAAAGTATTGTTAAATGAAAAAGCAAAAATAACCACTGTAATATTTTACTGTAAAAGAAGTTTATAACATTTTTTATTTTCCTAAATATAAAGTCTTTCATTTAATGTAATGTTATGTTATTTTGTATGTAACTGTAACCTTTTCCAACAATTTACATTTTGCAATTCTTTTGGTTTTTTTACATTCCATATTATTTATTTCTTTGAAGTGTGCCCAAAATATAAACAGCTGTAGCTTAGAAGTTATTCATGGTAGAAATACCATTTCGGTCACATATTAAAGTTATATTTCTCTACTTTAAAATTAGTCCTTATCAGTTTTGCTGAAAATCCTTGTTTCACGGTGAAAAAACACAAATTCTATCTAAAAACTAACAATTTTTGAAAATTTTTAAAATTTGATTGAAATTTGAATGGCTGCAACTTGAAAAGTATTATACACAGGAAGATGATTTTCATTTTAAATAGTAGCAAATTTACTGTTCTTTAAAATAGGATTTAATGACTTTTTTTGTCAAACCAATCCTTCATACTAAACATTAAAAAAAACTAGAACAAGGTATAAAATGTTGGGTTTTTCGTCGCCGGTGGCGCGCGCGGAGCACTTGTATATATTAGTGCTACGTATAAAACATCTCTATAGTAGCATTAACTGTTCAACATGATTTCTTAAATTTATTGAAGCACTTTTAATAACATAAATGTCTATATTTGACCTATTTAGTGATTTTCTTAGTACAAAACTATTGGTTTTGCTTATTTGAATCACCATTGTTGTTCATTTACCAATAAAAATTCTCTTTACTCATAAACCAACAACTATACGACTATAAACGTAATAACCTTTTTAAAGCTCATATTTTATGGAGTATATTACCGCTTTTTTCCATGTTCTATCTTGAACGGTTCTCAAGTTATAAGCGTTTTAATAAACGGCGCCCCCGCCATATTTCCCCCTCCCCCTGGCGATGTCGAGTACGCTAGGGTTTGACAACGTAGCTTTTCATGGTCACTATAGTACCTACAACAATAATCAGAAATCAAATTGTGTCAGGCTTTCCGTGCATACTCAACCCCCTTCAGATCCTGGACTAAATAAGGAGAACATTGTAAACGAAGTAATGGCTTTAGTAGGTGACGATAGCGCTATATTACACATTTATCCAGAACTATCAAATAAACAAAACTATTCTATTTAATTTAAGAACATAATTATTATATTTATTCGTAACATGTGTATAAATAGATATACACATCCTGTGAAAAAAAAGATTTTCTACGATTAAATGTTATTATTTTAAATTAAAACTGTATGTCACAGTCCTTTGATTATTTTTGGTTATGGTGGTGTCGGTTGGATACATTTTTCTTGTAATTTAATTGAAAATTAACACACGTATAAATAAGGCATATAATAATACGCATTTTGTGAAAAAATGAGACTTCTACGATCAAATTTAATTATTTTATTTGTAAAACTGTATAACTGTAAAACTGTCCTTCGGTTATGTTTTGTTATGAGTGGTGTCGGTAAAATCCATTTAATTAATATATTTAAATTAAAATTAACACACGTATAAATAAAATATGTATGCACATTCTGTGAAAAATTCAGCTAGATACGATAAAATGTCATTATTGTATTTATTTGTAAAACTCTATTATCCATATATGAATAAACCATAATTATTTACATTTATATTAGTGCTAGCGTGTAGTCGGTTAAATGTATTTTTCTTGTAAATTAGTTAATAGATCTAAATGAAATATAATACACGTATAAATGAAGTACATTCGGTGAAAAAATTTGACCCATCACACATTTTATCAGGATGTTAAATGCGGTTGTCAAATACTGGGATTTGAATGAATTAGTTATTGCATACTGGGTTTTGATAGGTTTGTTTTGTATACAACGGTTAGTTTGCATATTTAAATATTAAAGTATTGTGTTAATTTTGATATATCATATTAATACATACATTGTTTATAAGTACATACAATTGGTAAATAGTTTTAGAGAAAATAAGGTTTTACTAAACACGCGTTTTCAATAACTGAAAGTGTACATTTCTTCGGTAAAAATAAAATTTCTTTTAAAATATTCAACTGATTTTAATAAAATGTATACTACAAATACACAACATGTTTATAGGTATAACATAAAATAACATAAACACTTTTTTAACCATTTAACGATTAGGCCTATACAAAGTTATACATATTAAATTAGAGCAACAGTAATTCTCTGTCTTCAGTAAAAACAGAATTCCTTTAAAAATAATTAAATGATTTTAATAAAATGTATACTAAATAAATATAGATAACATATATCTATAAGTATAATGTAAAAAATGAGGTTACTAGAACAATAAAATTGTTAGACCATTTAACGATTATGGCTATACAAAGTTACGCATAAAGTTTATAGTAAATTAGAGCGATATCGTTACATCTTGTTGGAAAATCTTTTGTATAGTGCGAAGCGTTTATCGGATCTTAAATATTAAAACGTTTTTAAATTCAGGACGAAATTCTCTATAGAGTATCAGAATTTTATTAATTCGTATGCAAATTTACTTGGTTAATGCACGTTATATCGTAAATATTAATCTGAAAATAGTTCTTCTGTGGACGGTTGTTTCAAAAATCCTTTAATTTTATTAATTATCGTTAAAATTTTACATAGTCGTCATATATTACTATATGAATAACTTATTACAATTTCAAAACGATCAGATAATACGTACACGAGTTATTAACACATGAAAGTGAGTAATCTTACAACTAGTCAAATCGATTTTTTTTTATTTTCAAAGAGTGACTACAACTTCAAAAACGATTATACAAATATGAAATTATATTTTATTATTGACCATTTTATTTATTAAGAATCCAAATCTATTTTAATATTTAAAATCTGTTCAACAGTTCGTAAGATATAAGAATTTTACTAAAACCTTGTAACAATTTTGAATCAAATTCCTATACGAAATCTGTATGTGTTAAAAAAAAACTAAAGTAGGTACCGGTATGATCCGATAGTTTTAAAATTTTAATACGTTGTTTATATAGTAATATACGGCGACTTTGTAAAATATTAACGAGATTGAATAAAAAATAAAGGATTTTTGAAACAACCGTCCACCGAAGAACTATTTTCAGATTAATATTTACGATATAATTTAAGTATATTGATGAAGTAAATTTTCATACGAATTAATCAAAATCTGGTATTTTATAGAGAATTTTGTCTTAATTTGAAATACGTTTTAACATTTAAGATTCAACTACCAGTTCTTAAGATACAAGCGTTTACTATCTAACATAACGTAACGTTTTTGAGCTTTCCAATACACTTTTTTCAAAACCCATCTAGTTATAATTATCTAAAAGATCAAGTTCATAATTTATACAATCGTCGCATATGACAGTATAAAGTACATATTAAAAATTCAGAACCATCGTAACATTAATACTCGAGTTATTAGCAATAATGATGTTTTACACAAACAGTCAAATCGAAATTATATTTTTTTTAACGGTAACTACAAATCCAAAAATAGATAAATAAACTAGGGGAGACCCCAGCGTGCTCCGTACGCCAACCCCCGATGGAGCCTTCTAAAATGATATGTTATGTTTTATTTATAATAGAGGTTTAGGATTAATAATAACCTCAAAACTAAGATGATAAATAATGTTAAATGTATAAATCAAATTATTTCGAATATTTTATAACAGCAGTTATAATACAAGTTAAAAGAACCAGTAAGGCTCAGGTGTAGGCCTACATTTAATCAAAACCCTTACCAAAAAGTTACCATCAATTACCGTATATTATCAATAATTAGGCCTACTATAATATGTCTTATTTATTTTTAATTAAGGTGTAACATAGTTTTTTCTTATTACTTTCTCACTATACTATGGTATAGAGAAAGTATAGTGATCGCAAAAAAAATCGATGTTGAGATTTTTGTGGAAATATCCGTTTTGGGACCCTCTGAGTCCAAAAAAGTGGTTTTTACAAAATGTCTGTCTGTATGTATGTCTGTATGTCTGTAAGTATACAAAGCTAGAGAGAAAACTATTTAATCGATTTCAACCAAATTTGCACCAGACATGTCAAGTAGACCTGTATAGATGCACGAAAAAGGGTTTTGAACAATTTTGAAAAACAACCAACTTTTTGGCCAAAAAACCCCCAAAAAACCAGTTATAATTTTTTTATAAAAAAACGGCTTTAACGATTTTGATAAAATTTTGCTTATTTGTAGCCTTTAATGTGCCCCGCCATATGCAAAAACCGCATCTTTCTAAATATTCTCGTTTAGCTAATAATAATAATAATAACTGATTTTGGGGGGTTTGGCCATAAAGGGGGTTGTTTTTCAAAAATTTTCAAAACCTTTTTTCGTGCATCTATAAAGACCTAATTGACGTGTTTGGTGCAAATTTGTTCGAAATCGATCGAATTGTTTTCTCTCTAGATAATAATAATAATATTTATTAGTTAATCTCCAACTTTAATAAAAAATCACCTCTCCTACCCCACCCTACAAGTCAAAGTGAATCTGTTTAATAATTTAAATATGTTTGTGAGAAAGTATGTGCCAGTTCCTGGTACCGTTTATTTTTAAATTCCTTAAAGCCTTAAAGCAAGTTTTTATTGGTTTGTGTGTGTTGAAACATGTGTTGGTTGAGCCTAGGCCTAACTTAAAATATTATTTTGTACTATAAGCTGGACATCCGAATCAACTGTTTTATCTATTATTTTAATCAATTGGTTGCTATGGCAATGAATGTAAAAACATTCGAGAAGTTGTTTCTTCAGTCTAGGCCTAACCTAAAATTATGTTTAATCTGTGGTTTAATTTATTTTACCTGTCTTAATGGCAACATACACACATTGAAATATTTCAATATTTCAACTCCAATAAGGATTTGGCCTAATGTGGTCAAAACCAAAACTACTGTGAAATAAAATGGAAGCAGCAGAAGAAATAAATTAATAGAAAGTGCAATATACCAAAAACAGATGTTCTCCATTCAGTGAAACTGCCAGATGTTCAACAAAAAGATTTTGTTGGATGAGAAAAATATATAGAGAAAAGGTCATGGTGAAATAATTTTTCTAAAAGTTCCAAGAGAAGTAATGGCAAGAAAAGAACATTAGAAAATTATTCAACTTTGTTAAAAGGAATAAATCATAAGTATATAAAAAAAAAAGGTTAATAGAAATAACACTAGATAAAATACTTATTCAGAAACTATCCTTCAGAAAAATGGGTGAGATCTAACCTTACTTTTAAGTGCTCCATAATTTTTTGTGTATAATTACCATATTTTAAAAGCAAGTGTTAATTCGAACTATATAGGTGACTTGAATAAATAAACACTAAATGATAAATAAATGAACAGAGACTTTATTAAGTGGATATAATAATTTCGAATTTCAAATAATAATTTGATTTGACTTTTGACAAACAATATTTCATGCATAAATTTAAATTTTCTTTAAGACTTTATGAATGAAGATTATATGTTTATTTATGTTTTTATAGTTTTTAGGTTATGTACATAGTTTTCATTTTATAAATATTCTTTAATTTATCCTAGTAATGAACAAAAGGGAAAATAATCCTTCCTATTGAATGAACCGGCACGAGTCTCCACCCGAGATGAATTCCCGATTTTTTTATCTAAATGAGCTCATTCCGCGCTTCTATTCACAAACTAAAATTCAGTAGCTTGGGATATCATTAAATTAATTTTCTTATTCTAACCCAAAGAGCTTCTGTATTTCTATAAATAATTTTGTTTTCAAATATTCAATTTGATTTTTTATGTTATACAATAACAAAAGGGATAATTAAATACTATTGTAAAATATAACCTGAGATCTTTATTCCTTTATATATATAAAGATAAAATAGTTATGTTGTAAAATGGCGCCCAACGCACGGCTCATTCAAAAGGAATAATTCTTGTAAACCTAAATTAAAACTTAATTTCAGATATTCAAACGACCGAAGAATATTCAAAATAAGATAAATATATTAAATAACTTTATTCATTTGAATCACATTAAACTAGGCCTAACTAATGGAACGAGATCACGAACACAATTTACGAAAACAAATCCGGAAAACCACAAGAGCGCGAGAATCGTACGACTTGCCTAATATTACTGCATCACGGTCTGAAACCTTGGATCCGGGTCAACAAGAAGTAGGCTAGGCGATGGAGGGGGCGTATTCCCGGGATGAAACCATCCGTCGGCAAGAAGACGTGATCAGTGAGGAATACGGATCTGAAGAAGAAGAACTAGGACAACTTCCGTTTTTTTATTGCGAGGGAGAATCACACCCCACGGAGGCAAGGTCATACGTAAACGAAAGCAAAACACCGAACGCCACAAATACGCCAACTGAGGAAGAACAACCGCCATGGTTAAGCCTTATCATGCAACAATTTAATGATATAAACAAACAATTTGAATACCAGAATTCCAAGTTTGACAAGCGATTCGACGATCAAAACTCAAAACTCGACGACTTAAGACAACATTCTGAAGATACCAAAGAACAACTCGACAGATTCAAACGAGATGTAAAACAGGAGCTGAACGAAATCAAAAAGCAATACCAGGAGTTAAGAGAAGAACACATCCAACAACGAGACCGGCTGAGAGAAGATACCCAAAAGCAACTGATAGTACAAACCGAAAAGATGCAGGGACAGATGATGGCTCACCGAGAAGAAGCACAAATACAAGCAAGACGATACACCGATCAGGAATGCAGACGAATGATAACGACAGTCACCCAGAAGATTGAAAAGTCCCAGGAAAACATGGAGGAGGCATTCTCAAAGCAAGGGGCAAGGATCAATACATTGGAGAAAGACTTTAGAGAAAATCGATATGCAACAACGCAACCAATTATCATATCATGCAACGGGCAAGGTATAGGAGGCGGTGTGACACCACCGAAGTTCCATGGCCGTGAATACAATCCAAGAGAATATCTACTGAAAATTCAAAAATATGTCGAAAAGAGGAAAAGCTTACAAAACCAGGGAGATGCAACCGAACAAATGAGCGACCTCATCGAAACATGTTTGGAGTCACACGCAGCGAGATGGTTTGCTTTGGTGAAGGAGGACATAAAAACATGGGAAGAATTTGCGGTAGCCTTCGAACGGAAGTATTGGAGTAGGGATGTGCAACGAGGCATACGACAACGTTTAGACATCGAAAAATACCGTCCCAATGGTAATTTAAGACGTGCCGAATACTTCACAGAAAGAGTGATCACCCTAAGAGCAATATAACCACCCCTAACGGAGGACGAAATTGTAACGTGTTTAGCGGAGCACTTCGAAAACATCATCCAGGATGCAAGAAGGGTGCAAAACATCGATAGCATCACAGAGTTCGAACTATTACTGCAAAGAGAGGATATGAAGGAAATGAATAACCACTCGAAAAGAATACATAGACCCACAACACCGCCGAACGCATTTTCTCGACTTAACACCAAACCTCGATTTTCTCCACCGATGAACGGATACCAGAACCAACATCAACCTTACTGGAGAGGACCACCAAATTTTGGCAACACCAATCATTCTCGGCCACCAACAAATTATTCAAGTTATCGCCCTCAAGGAAACATAACTTTTCGACCTCCAGGACTACAATTCCAGCAAAATTATGTCAATCGAAATCAAAACGGAAACAGAAATTACCAGAGTGGAACGAACATACGGCCACCAGTACATGAACCAGAAAAAAGAACATACCCTACCAGGGAACAAATAAATGTATGTCAAGCGATCACGGAGAATACCCGGACAAGTCAACCGAATCAGATTCCAATTAAAAAGGAAACCACGTGTCGGCAGGAAAACTGTTGAGCACAGTAGATATACCAGGCCGAAAATCTCAGGACCGACCACAGGAACACCCGCCGGCTCCTGACGAAAATATAACTACTGTGCAAATACCTAATCACAAAGGAAACAGGCCCAAAAATAATAGAGAAATAAATATAATAAAACCAATATACGACTTCGTAATTAGCAATATGTTCTGCGATGAAGAATTTTTATTAGACGAAAAACCAAACAACCACGATTTATATAACAATACAGTACACAAAAAATGTCCTGAAATTAATTTATATATAGGAAATATCGAAATAACCGCACTAATAGATACAGGCGCAAATATGACATGTTTCTCCGATCAATGGTTCCAGGAAAATAAAGTTAATATAGGAAAATATGAAGAGATACCAGCTACCAGTTTACACATTACTACAGCTGTGGGAGCAAAAACCAAACGCATTCAAAGAATCATTATGGTCCCAGTCAAAATTAACAAACAAATGACGTGGATTCAAGCGTTAGTTGTGCCGAATTTAATTAGGCCTATGATATTAGGAATGGATATGATTAACAAATGGAAGATGGGTTTAGACTTTGAAAATAATGAATTAAAGATAAATATAAATGATAATATAATAATTTTAAAGTTTGTAGAGGCAGTATATGATGGAATCATATGTCACATTACTAATGAAGATAAATGGAGTACAGATGACGAAATAATATATAATACAGATAGTCAAGGAGAGATACCACGAATTTATAGAAATAACGTAGATGGTGCCAAATTCAAATCCACAACTTTAGACGATCAGACCATAAAAGAGACAATGAGCGAAAGTAGCTTGGAACCAGAACAGAAATCAATACTAACATCACTATTACACGATTACAAACACATTTTTACAGATCAACCAGGACTTTGCAACAAATACATCCATCAATTACGGGTCAAAGACGACAGAACATTTAAATGCCAAAGCTACCCAGTCCCATTAGTGCACCAAGAAGCTGTCGCACAAGAAATCAACAGGATGATCCAATTAGGGGTAATAGAAAGATCATACAGCGTATATGTCAATCCGATAATTCCGGTTATTAAAAGGACAGGAGAAATACGACTGTGTTTAGATGCCAGGAGGGCGAACGAAATCATCATTCCAGATTGGGAGTGTAATCGAAGTATTAATGAGGTTATTTCAAAAGGAAGACATTGCAAATACTTAAGCACCATCGATCTTACAGCATCATATTGGCAGATACCTTTAGACCACGAATCCAGGAAATATACCGCTTTTCAATTCAAAGGGAAAACATATCAGTACACTGTAACACCATTCGGAATTTCCACTTCACAAGCCGCATTAGTTCGAGCCTTTGATAAAATATTTGACGATCACATCGAGTCGTTCACTCTAATCTATATAGACGACATATGTGTAATATCTGCAAGCTTCGAACAGCACATACAACACTTAAATTATATCTTTCGGAAACTAGAAGACGCAAACATGACCATTAATTTTCAAAAATCAAAATTTTGTCGAGACTCAGTACCCTTTCTCGGATACGTCATGACTGCCACAGGATTACAAATGGACCAAAGCAAAATACAACCGATACTAGATTTCCCAGCACCAAAAACACGAAAACAATTAAAATCATTTTTAGGCTGCATAAACTATTACAATAAATTTATCAATAAATTCTCCGAAACTGTACAACCCCTACTACGTTTAACGTCTAAAAAAGTTTAGAGCATTTGGACTGAAACCGAATGTCAGATTTTCAAAAACATCAAACAAACTTTCCTGCAAACCCAAATTTTACATCACCCCGATCCAAAGAGAACCTTTTACTTACAAACGGATGCGTCCGACTACGCAATTGGAGGACATCTATACCAGATAAATGATGAAGGAAATAAGGGTGCGATAGTATTTATTTCAAGAGCATTAAAAGCCAACGAGCGAAGTTTTACTACAACCGAAAAAGAATTATTAGCCGTCGTATATTGTTTACAAAAAACCAGATATTTAATTCACGGAGCAGAACTAACCATTATAACCGACAATCAAGCCTTAACCTTCATAAAAACCTGCAAACTATTAAATGCCCGATTGACGAGATGGATACTCGCAATACAAGATTACAATTTCAAAATTATCCATTGCAAAGGAAATGAAAACGGAATGGCCGACGCCCTCAGTCGTATAACTTTAAACGCCAAGGAAAACGAATCATCCCAAGAAATCATTCTCGCGTATCTTGAGAGAGTGCAAGACATAACTCTAAGGAACGAATTAGAAAACCTTTCGATACACCAGAGGAATGATCCAAATTTTAAACTAATTTTCGACACATTACAAGGAGAAATTAATTCCACACCCAATCCGAACATAATTTCCAATTATAAAATCCACGAAAACCTTTTATACCAAAATCTAAATAATAACTGGCTAATCGTAATGCCGACCGAACTGATAGAACGAATGATTTGGGAATGCCATTTCTATTATCTACATTGTGGACCTAAAAAATGCCTCGACATTTTACAAGAGAATTTTGTATTCAAGAACATGGGTCGTAGAATTCGAACGATCTTATCAACGTGCGATTCTTGCCAGAGGTGTAAATGTAACCCACATCCTTCCGAAGGTTTAGCCAAAGGAATAACCTGCCAAGACAAAAACCATCAACTCGCGGTCGATATTATTGGACCTTTACCGATTAGCACCGGCCAAACTAAATATATTCTCATAGTCTTGGATATTTTCACAAAATTCGTAAAACTATATAATATGCGTAGAGCCACAACCAAAATTATCCTCTCAAAATTATTTGACTTACATTTCCCAGAACACGGATTCCCAAAAAAAATTCAAAGCGATAACGGAACGCAATTCCGAAGTAAAGACTGGGTTAACAAACTAAAAGAACATAACATAATACCTATTTTCAACCCTTATTATCATCCACAATCAAATATGGCCGAACGTCCCATTCGAGAAGTAAAAAGATGTCTAAGAACTTATTGCGCAGGGAATCACAGAAATTGGGCAAGGTGCATCTCCGACATTAACGCAATGTTAAATGAAGTAAACAACGAGACGACGGGATTTACGGCCAACGAACTTCAATTTGGACGTAAAGATAAACGATTTTGGGAACCATACATTAGAAATTTTTACCAAAAGGAAATTCCACCAGAAATAAAACTAAAATTAGCCAGAAAACGAATTCGAATCAAACAGGAAAAGCGATCTTCAAAATGTAATTCTCATCACAAGTACAGTACATTCCAAATAGGGGATCTAATTCTTATTAAAAATCATACCCTATCAAACGCGGCCTATGGAGAAACGGCAAAATTATTCGAATTATATGAGGGACCGTATAAAATCAGTCGGATTGCAGGGACATCGACGTATTACATTAGTGAACCAGATGAGGAAAACTATTATGGGCCATATCATATAAATTCTATCAAACGATACAAGACTGCAGCCGATATTACAATATGACCTAGTTCAGAGCGAGATTATTCAACCCGACTATGTAATCGAGACAGATGGTCCAAGACAAAAAAAGAAAACTCTTCAAATAAATAAACAATAATAACGGATGAGTACTGTATAACACAAGAGGGGAACAGTCCTTGTTTGGAAAATTACAAGTTCAGATTTAAAATTTTCCAAAAGTAGCTTTGGGATATTGAAATATTTCAATATTTCAACTCCAATAAGGATTTGGCCTAATG
>JAGFPH010000196.1:847885-864270 GCA_018207615.1 Philaenus spumarius | reverse complement strand
GCAGGTTTTATTTGTATTTTGAAAATATTTATGTTAATTGGATCAAAAATGGAAAATAAACTTTTCTTATGGAGATTTAACATGGGGTAAAATTTCAACTTTGCACTTCTTTGAAGAGTTCACTGAATGTTTCCACTGAACCGTTTTACACGCGGTTCGTTTTAAATGAAAGATCAATCATCTATATTTGCACAATTTACTTACATTTTTGAAATAATTTCATTTAGAATGTAATAAAAGAACTTTTTAAAACGTATTTTATCATCAATTTAAGTTTCCTTATCAAGCTGATTATTTAAACACGTGATTGTGCATCTAAGAACAAACAATTGCAGCAAAAGGAATCAGTTGGCTTAGAGAAAGTCATTAGTTTCCAGTATTTTTCAAGGAAAAAAATTCACAGGATCGAGTTGAACGTTAAACACATAGTGCCTAACAGCTGTAGACCTAATACCAATAAATAAGCAACATTATGAAAAACTAAAAAACAACAATTGAAAGATGAAACTTATATCATTTAAAGATGTGCACAAAAACATAAATCATGTGTGTATGTTGCCATTAAGACAGGTAAAATAAATTAAACATAATTTTAAGTTAGGCCTAGACTGAAGAAACAACTTCTCGAATGTTTTTACATTCATTGCCATAGCAACCAATTGATTAAAATAACAGATAAAACAGTTGATTCGGATGTCCAGCTTTTAGTACAAAATAATATTTTAAGTTATTCCTAGGCTCAACCAACACGTGTTTCAACACACACAAACCAATAAAAACTTGCTTTAAGGGATTTAAAAATAAGAAAAAACTATGTTACATCTTAATTAAAAATAAATAAGACATATTATAGTAGGCCTAATTATTGATAATATACGGTAATTGATAGTAACGTTTTGGTAAGGGTTTTGATTAAATGTAGGCCTACACCTGAGCCTTACTGGTTCTTTTAACTTTTATCATAACTGCTGTTATAAAATATACGAAATAATTTGATTTGAACATTTAACATTATTTATCATCTTAGTTTTGAGGTTATTATTAATCCTACACCTCTATTATAAATAAAACATAACATATCTCTTAGAAGGATCCATCGGGGGTTGGCGTGCGGAGTAAGCAGAGGTCTCCCCTAGTTTCTTTTAAAATATTTTACTGATTTTAATCAAATGTATACTACATAAATAAACAACATGTCTGCAAATATAGTATAAAAAAAAAATGAAATTCTTATACCAGTTTTTAGACCATTTAACGATTAGGCCTATTATAAAAAGTTACGCATAAAGTTTACGCAAAATTAGAGAAAGAGTTAATGCTCTGTCTCCGGTAAAAATATAATTTCTTTTAAAATATTTAAATGATTTTAATGTAACGTATACTACATACAAACAACAAGTCTATAAGTATAATATTAAAAAATGAGGTTCCTATAAAAAATGTTCAGATCATTTAACGATTAGTGCTATAAAGAGTTACGCATCAAGTTTATGGTAAATTAGAACGATAATCTTGTTAGATACAATCTTTTGTATCATGCGAACCGTTATTCGGATCTTAAATATAAAAACGTTATAAAATTCAGGACGAAATTCTCTGTAAGCTACCAGATTCGCATTAATTCGTATAAAAATTTACTTGATCAATGCACGTTATATCGTAAATATTAATCTGAAAATAGTTCTTCTGTGGACGGTCGTTTCAAAGATCCTTTATTTTTATTCATTCTCGTTAAAATTTTACACAGTCGTCGTATATTTCTATATAAACAACGCATGGAAATTTCTAAACTATCGGATAATAACTACTCGAGTTATTAAAACATAAATATGATTTACGACAACCAACCAAATGAATTTTTTTTCTATTTTCAAACAGTAACTACACATTCAAAAATGATAATGGAAATATGAAATTATAGTTTATTGTTGACAATGTTATTATGAATCCAAATCTACTTTGATATTTAAAACCCGTTTAATGGTTCGTAAAATATAAGTATTCTAATGAAACCTTGTAAACATTTTGAATCAAAACTGCTAGACGAGATCTTTATGTGTTAATAGCTCGAGTATGTATAATCCGATAGTTTTGAAATTTTAATACGTTGTTTATATAGAAATATACAACGATTGTGTACAATTTAAACAAGATTGAAGTCATTATAAATAATTTTTTTTAAACCGTCTACTGAAGAACTATTTTCAGATTAATATTATTATATAACGTGCACTGATCAATTAAATTTGCATAGGAATTAAAAAATCTGATACTCTCTAAGGAATTTCGTCCTGATTTTAAGTACGTTTTAATATTTATTTAAGATCCGACAACCCGTTCTTAAGATACAAGCTTTTATCTTACATAGTGTAACGTTTTTTGAGCTTTTCGATTTTTCAAAAACCATCTAATTATTATTATCTAATCGATCAAGTTTATATCATACTAGGGGCTCTGCCCCTGGACGCTTCGCGTCCCAACCCAATAATATGACGGTATAAAGAACATATTAAAATTCAGAACGATCATAACATTAATAATACTCAATTGTTATTAGCAATAAACAATGTTTTACGGCAAGCAATCAAACCAAAATTTGTTTTATTTTCAAACGGTAACTACAAATCCAAAAATAATGATACATACATGAAATTATGGTATATTGTTGACAATCGCATTGTGAATCCAAACCCGTTTTAATATAAAAATCCGTTAAACTGTTCGTATGATGTAAACATCTGCTGGAACCTTGTACTTTTTTTGAAGCAAATTCGTCATATTATTCGTCTTTTTTTGGGGAGGGGGTGGGGGGTTTAAAGGCGAAAAACCTGGGTGGTTATCATTGCCTGCATATTATTCGTCGTAAATGGACTGGTTTTTGAGGCGATGTTTAAATTTTCAATCGTGGATATGAACAGATCTTCTTGCTTCCCGTTGGTTAGAAGTACCGTTTTTTCTGTATTTATCACTAGCCGGCTCGGCTACCCTCTCGGTCCAAGTCCTATAAAATATTCTCCACTTCTGTGGGCGATTTTGCATAAAGAATGACATCATTAGCAAATCTTATATTAGATATAGTTATTCCTTCATTTCCATTCCAAAATTATGCCAATTTAACTTACTGAAAACTTTTTCTAGTTTTCTAGTATCGCATTAAAAGATCAGGTGAGAGTGCCCTGCCTAACGACTTTCATCACAGGCAAATTTTTTCCTGGTTTCTCCAAGACAACACAAGCCATGCTATTGATGTAAGATTGCTATAATACTTGAGTCAAACTTTAAAATGGAAACTTGTGAAATATTTGTGAATGACCATCATTTTCTAATATGGCGCTCAACTTTCAAATTTCTTATGGAACACCCAGTATTTTACAATGAATTTGGATTCTACAAGTTATTTTAAGACTTTTTTGTTCTTAGTGTTAGCGTTTTCATAAGTTCAAAACTTTCCATACAAAAATATCTTCCGCTTAGTTAGGGTGTTTTTAAAATTTGATACCCCTCTAATTTTTGAACGGTTAGACGTATAAAAAAAACACAAAGAAGAAAAAAGTCTTAAAATAACTTGTAGAATCCAAAATTATCATAACATACAGGGCGTGTCATAAGAAATTCGAAATTTTAGCACCATATTGGAAAATGGCGGCCATTTACAAATATTTTAACTACACATTTTTAATGTATCAAAAAACAATTATTTTAGTTACCAAAGTATTTTTTTTTGTCTATTTGTAACGTAATTTTTCGTATGTGGTGAAGTAGAAAATTCAACTACACTGAAATGTTTTCTATGGTTTTCTGAACAAGAAAATGTATAATAGTTTATACTTTACTCAAATGGATTGGATTCTATAAATATTTAAATGACAATGTACACGAGTAGTAAAAAAGTACCTGCCGGTATAGAAATATCAACTGCCAGATGGAGGGCTAAAATCACTAATATTAAAACTAATGAAAGTGGATCACGAAATGAGAAATATTTACATTTCGTATGTAGGAAGAGGAAACATGTTGTTGGCTTTAGATTCCAGGAAAAACTTCCCGCCTCCGGCTGTCAGGCTTATTCGCCGATTCCAAGTACTATTATTCTAATACGCTTACAAAACAAGTAATCTACACGAATCATTCATCAAGTGAGCAGCCTCACAGTGGTCGAATACAAAGAACAGTGTTGCCAAATCGTGGAAGTGGGTAACGCGACAGCTTAAACTTGAGTATACACTACGTGTATATTGAAACTAGACTGCAGCGAATCTAGCGGCAAGAGTCAGAACTGCACAATGAATATCACAGTATAAAAGACGCCCTCTAAGACGTCCACGTTGCTCGTCTATTTAATTTATTTTGTCCAAATGGAATGGAATAGAAATATTCCGAGGCAATAGGGGGTTAGTTCTTAGTACGTCTAACAGCTAGGATTTCTTTGTGTGATATCAGACCATAATAGTCGGAATTAACATAGGGTGTCATTATCACGTCCGTATACGGACGTGATAAATCACTGGACGTGGTAATATATGAATGCAAAGTAATACATGGACGTGACAAAGATGGTAGCATATATATATATATATTTGTCTTATTGTAACGTGTGAATAATTTAATGTTAAAATAAGTATTACCACTGAACCACGATGCATTGTTATTGATCTGTCCCTTTGTTATTAACATATTGTAGTATTTTGAACCCTAATAAAGGTAATAATAACTTTGATTTTTTACAATTTCTAACTGAGCCTATTATATCAAGGAAGGCTTAAGGTTAAAGTTTATCAGGTATTCTGGCAGTGGCGGCTCGTGCTTAGGTTCACTGGTTCAGTGAACCCCCAAGCAAATTGCGTTAATAAAATAATATTTTAACAACTATAAATATTTAGTTCTTGGTTTCATAAATCTAACAATATAGTGTGCAAAGTTGTTAAAATATGACAGAGAGTTACAACGCGCAGCTCTACTACATCGTTTTCAGCTGCCTGGTTCAATCCAAAAAATGAACCTCCTGGCCTAGGCGAGGGGGTATAGGGGAACAGCGGGGGAATAGCGTTTCTAGCATTGCTTTTCGCTGAACGCTAAATGCAGCGACTCCCGACTCCTTCCGAAGATAGCCGAAGCTGCGCAGTTCACAACTATGTTATGGTGTTTGTAGTTGGTTTGTTTACTTCTTTGATTTATAGGTTGTGTCAGTTATGCATTCTATGAAGTTCATGGATTAAGTTTGTGTTAGTGTGGGCATATTTTTATTATTGATAAATAATATTATTGCATTTCAGTGTTATTATTAGCGTTGTGTTAAGGAGAATGAACATTGTTACATCTTTGCTAAGGGTAACTTTTCTTCTTTACCTCTTGGGAAAAGTGTGCAATTAAAGTGTACAGGTCACTTCATTATTATTATTAAAGTATCATTTCATTGTTTAATTTATGAGTCACTTTATAAACTAAAAACTTAATTAAACTAATGAATAAAGTAAAGGCTACTATGTAAGACAACATTGTTCTCAATTTTCCATTTATAATAATTAATATGTATATGGTACTCAAATCTATCATGAAAAGTGTAACCCGATTTATCTCATTGCATGTTCAGAAATTTGCAGGAACCCCCCCCCCCCCCTATGGGGAATCTATGGGGAATAGATTTGAACCCCCAAGGTAATAATTCACCAGCCGCCACTGTATTCTGGTACAGGTATTTAATAGTAATACCGGTATATTAAAGAAATGTTAATACAAATTTTAGATACATAATCTCTCTTGGCTACATACCTGCAGAGCAGAAGGACTTTCATCCACAATGTCTGATGCTAGTTTAAGAGACTTGGATGCTTTCATTTCTCCTTCAGCAGCAATTACTTTTGCTCTTGCCTCCCTAGTAGCTTCTGCTTCAGCTGCCATTGCTCTTTGCATATTTATTGGTAGACTAACATCTTTTCTAGACAAATAAAAAAGCACACATTTTAATCCATGTACTCTTTCACTTGGAATATTCGAAAACGCCAAAGTTTTCCTGGTATTTGGTGTTTTAATAGAAAATAGCTGTAATTCAAGAAATACAAAAAGATAACAAATCATCTCAACACTACAATACTAAAATAAATGTTAGTTTAAGACTAGGGTAGATCCCTGCTAGTGACCTTCTGACTCATATGTCATGATTTTATTTCAACAAAGCTGTTTAGGATTAATCATAACCTCAAAGGTAAAACTACAATAATAAATGTAAAAAAAAAAATGAAGTCATGATGCAACAGTTAAAAAGAACTAGCATGACTTCGGCCAAGCATACCTAAACAAAAACCTCACCTTAAAATTAGAGATACGAATTATTTCAAAATATGAAACTAGTTGTTACTGAGAAAAAGCCTACTGTGTTAGATTTGAGGTGAAACCACCTAACTATTGTACCAGCACTTATTTATTTATTTTATTTTCAACGGCAATGCCAATACAGCCATATATATATATACATACGAGATGGTGGATATTATAACAGCACAATATACATAATAAACATAACAGATATAGAATATAATACAGATATCATAACAGCAAAAACACAAAACAGACATAACAGGAAAGGACAATTAAATAGATTAGTGCAGATAACAATAAGATGCTTGAGATACATAACAACACAATAATACAACAATTAACAATCAATGGATATTGAAGGTAGATTTAACTTTCCTTTTAAAAAAAGGAAGACTATTGTGATGTATGCAATTGTACAAGAGTGGGAGATCGCGTGATATCGTATGATCTGGACGTCATATCGTACGATATGTCATTTGAGATATAATAATTGGCTGCAAACCAGTACATTTTCCCGCCAGCCCTAACTGACGCTTTCCTTTTTACATATTCACAAGCCAGTCTTGAACTTACTTTCCTACCAAGGGCACGCAGTCATAGCGTAAGCAAATATAATGTGTTTCATTTAGTGAACCCAACCTAGTAATATACATCCAATATATTACAACTATTATGGAAGAAGTCGATCTCAGCAGAGACAGAATTTCCCAGGCTATGAAATCTGGCAATTGGGCCAGACCTCAAGTAGTTCGTCCTGTAATAGCTGCGATGGAAAAGTTCCGTAGATTTTGAGGGTCCTGGTGTTCTCAAATTTATTCTTCCCAGAAGAGATGGACAATTAATTGAACCATTGAGAAGCTTGAAGAGGGAGATCAAGTCGGCACAATCGAAGTGAACTCCAAGTGGGAGAAACCTAACCTCCTCATTATGTCAGAAACGGGCACATCAATATATCTGAGACCCATTTTAACACCAACCAACCTGGTGAACCTACTCTGTATCCTTTCCAATCTTGTTAAGTGACTGCGGTAAGAAGGCTTCCACACTACCGAGGCGTATTCCAGGATAGGTCGTAAAAGAGATTTAAAGAGAACGACAATGGAGTTGATGGAGAGGCCACTGGACGCACCTTGCCAAAGAAGACCCAACAGTCTGCTAGTTCTTCTACAGACAGCCTCAATGTGGTGATCAGGATTTAGTGATGTATTCAGTAAAACCCCAAGATCCTAGACAGTCTCACAACATTGGATATGCATGCCCTGAATTTCATATTCAGTCCGCGAGAAGGCCTCTTTCCGGCAAAAGGAAATAGCCATGCACTTACTGGTATTGAGTTGCATCCCATTATTAGTACACCAACACAAACATTATCAAGAGAGCGTTGCAGTATAATGCCATCCTCCAAAACCCTTAGAACATATCATCAGCAAACATCAAAAACCTCAAAAACATCAATTGCCTCACCAATATCATTATTGAACAAGTAGGATCAGAGCAGCCTGCAAACCTGACCACCGAGTGTCTTCCAGATATATAGCTTCTCATAAATGATAACAGAAGGTCCATAACACCATAGGATCCTAGTTTGGATATTAGGACAGCGTGGTCATCCTTATCGAAAGCTTTGCTACAATCAAGATACAACGCATCCACCGACAGACCCCTTGAGAAGGCGGACATTGTGAAATCCTCAAAAGCTACAAGATTGGTTACAGTAGAGCGACCCGCAGTGAACCCATGCTGCTCCGGGATGAGAACCGAGTTGATTAGAGGCTTCAGCCTGTCAAGTACAATTGACTCAAAGATTTTTCCTATTGGAGATTGAATTGTGATAGGATGATAATTATTGGCAAAGTCACGGTTCCCATCCTTGAATATAGGGACAACAAAACTGGTCTTTAGTGATGAGGGGAACATGCTATCTAAAAGACATTGGTTGAAGAGACTGGCCAAGGTGTCACTTAGGAGATCGCTACAGTGTTGGTGGGATGCCATCAGGGCCACAGCCCTTATGACTGTCTAAAGCAACTAACTTCTTCTTGACCTCATCGGAAGTATACTGTATTACAGAGAGAGAAAAGGAGTTGTCCCTCAAAGGGAGATCAGGTTCAGTCGCCAGAGGTGCCGAGTAAACACTAGAGAATATCTAGCGAACAGGTTGCAGATGCCATGGGGGTCAGTAGCCTCATCATCAAGTCGCAAGTTTGAAGGAATGATGTCTGTCCTTCTAAGATTATTGATATGACTCCAAAAAATCTTAGGGTTTGTTAAGATAGTCTTATAGTCAACATGTGACACATAATCTCTATAACAATCCGCAGCAAGAGATTTACAAGTAGCTCGTGCCCTCGAGAAGGCCGAGTAATCGCTGTCGAAACCCGGTCCTTTGAAGATCCTATGCAACCTTTTCTCATTGATTACCACACATTTTAGTTCATTACTGAACCAACGAGGGAAAGGCGAGATTCTGACTCTTACCAATGGCATATTGTTCTTTACTAGGCTGCTAAGGCCATGGATATAGTAATCAAAAGCATCCACCGAACATATAGGGGATCGATATAGATTATCATTAAGGGTGAGTTTAGATTATCATTATCCGATCTAAGTTTGGTTATATTGCACTTAAAAAAGTTAGGAACTAACCTCAGCTTCGATGATGAGCCCAAAACAGGGAGAGTCAAAGCCACTTCCAAAGCTATCCTATTCCTATCCTCGCTGACAAGAGGGTCTAATGAGTGAGAGGCAATGCATGGCAAGTCGGTGTAAACAAGGTTGAGTTCAGAGCCCATAAAATTTGCCACATCACTCTTCTGTTGCATTCCAAGAGTGTCACTTGTGTAGTTTAGCAGGTCAAGTGAGGCTGTAGGACTACCAGAACTATTAAGATTAAAATCTCCCATCAGGAGGAAGATTGAGCCATATCCAGATTGTTTGAGCCATAAGCGAAGTTGTTCAAGGGAGCTACAGAGTGATTGATATTTACAGAGGGGCTGATTGGGAGGAATATAGACTGCACACAAGACCAGTTGAATAAGGCCACGTTTAACTGTAACTGCCAAAGCCTCAACATCTTCACCCAACAGATCAAGAGAAGATGCCTTCAAAGATTTATGAGAAACAATCAAGTCACCACCCCCACTACTCTTTAATCTTTCATCAGCTTAGCTATGTATTTTAATTGGACAAATGATATTTGTTTAATAATTTCTTTATATCTTATATAGATGACTAGTAAACCCCCGTGAAAAATCACAGGCTGATTAATTAGATACACATTTAAAAAACAAACTATTTACAAACAACATTAAGGCCTATTTATCTAGGCCTACCTAAACATAACCCCAAACTATAATTTACACTGCGTATGTTTAAGTATTACAGATGATATGTGAAATCAGCTGTTCCACGAATAGGTAGGCCTAATTCTTTTTTAAATTTGTATAAGCAAATAATATATTGATGATAAAAGGTTGTATTTGTACTTATTTTATAGCCTCAAAGCAAATATTATAACGTTTATTATAGTATTCATTAGTTCTATAACTCATATTAAAAAAAAATAACTTCACAAGAAATTATAACGATTGTAGTTGTAAACATAACCCCAAACTATAATCTACACTGGGTTTACAGATGATGGGTGAAATCCGCTTTTATATTATATGTTACTCATAGAGGTACGTATGTACCACGCTCGTGCACTCGCTTTTATAGGAGTTGATTTTAAATATGTTACACATTTTAAGTGTGACCACAGTTTTGGAACTTGGTGAAAATTCATTATAAGGTAAAAAATAAAACTTATACAAAAAAGAACAATAATATAATTAATTGCAACAGGTGTTTCATCGCTAAACATCATTAGATAACTAAAATGTACAGAACAATATAAGACTGACATCTATGTTATGAGGGTGGGGTAGAATAGCAAGGGAAGGGGCTGATCTTGGAGGTACCTGAGAAGGACAATGAACTGACATTTTGTGAAAATACAATGAGTTTTAACAAAGGAGTTGGGTTATGTACCTGCTCATTTATTTTAGAAGCATGGCAATTGAAAACGGATCTGTTTACAATTGTAATGACTGTAATTGTGAATATATAGTTGAAACAGGTATATCCATTAAAACAAGATTAAAATAACACTTATTATATTGTTGAAAGCATGGTAAAACAAATTTGTGCCAACCACTTATCAGATACATTCCATACTCTTGATCTCATTGATAATGTTAAAGTCTTACATATCGAACAAAAAAGTAGAAAATTAAATAGTTTGGAAATTTTAGAAGTAATCAGATCTGATCTCAATTGCATGCTTCTAACCTAAATGAACAGGTACATAATCGATCTCCTTTATTAAAACAAACTGTATTTTCACAACCTGTCAGTTAATTATCCTTCTCAGGTATTAATGGTACTTCAGTTTCCGAGGTCAGCCTCTTCCCTTGCTATTTCACCCATTCTCATAACATGGATGTCAGTCTTAAGATGTTCTGTACATTTTAATTTTTAGTTGTCTGATGATGATGCTTAGCATCGAAACAGCTGTTACCGGTACAATTATATTGTTGTTTTTTCTAAAATTTTATGTAGGTTTTATTTTTTACCTAATATTACACATTAATGATCTTGATCTATAAAACTCTACAAATTAACCCTTTGGGATCGGATAGAGTATGTATAAGTTGTCTTTATCGGTCGAGTGGCCAGTTGCATCGGCCGTTTTGCGCAACAACTCGGATTTAATTAAACATCAGTTATCAACCACTTAGATGGCCAGTGGTACTGGCCAAGATAAAAACCACCGAACGCTCGGAAGGCCAGCATCACTGATCAAGAAACACATGTTGCATTTTAACAATATATTTTTGTGTTTTGTTGTAATGAAAGCAAGTGGCACCTGCCCTCTCAACTGCCGGGTGGAAAACAAAAGACTGCGCTGTTTGTAGCGGTAAACGACTTGAAAAGAAAGGAAAATAACAGTTTTCTTTTTTAAAACATGCTTCAATAATCCCGGACTCCATCTCGGTGAATCTTGCAAAAAATATCACAGTATACAAAAATTATAAATGTGTTAAATAAAAAAACTGACAAGGTGTTTGCTTAAGTTGTAAATATATGTGATTTTTTTAGTTAATTAGGCGTAATTTTCACTTTTAACTTTAAACATACTGGCCACGCGAGTGGCAGATACAACTCATGTCGAAACAATTCTGCGCTGTCCACGACAAGGACGTGGCCAGTAAGTATGTCTGTCCAACCGAGCGCAAAGGGTTAAGGATGAATGCTTAGTATAAATTTACATTTCAACTCTTTCAACATCAACTCCCCAAAAAGCAGTAGCAGATTCTAAAATGTGAAGAATAGCTAGTGAAATTTCTTCTCTGTTAGTTAGCACCTCTGTAAGATTGTGAGCTCCTATAACATTCCGCAGTGTTGTAGTTGCTAGTAAGAGAGTAGAACCTCTGTAATTAAACAAAAATATAAAAGTCAGGAAGGCAACACATATAGTAGATTGAATATAATATTAACTAGAAAAACTTAATCCGGTGTAACTCTTTCCTTATTACTATATGTATGGTTTGATATAAATGGCTTTCCTTTTAAAATGGTTTGATGCATGTTTTTGTTTCTTTTATTAAATTAACACATTCACTGCTACGCAAATTTCGTATATCCTATGCTAGGAGTTGACCTTTTATTTTTTATATTTATAGCCTAAATGAGTAGAAATGACTTAATTTTGTATTTTTGAACCTTTCTTCGTAATAATCACTAATACTTTAAAGCAGACGCACATAGGCTTAAAATTGGTGAGTAAAGTACGCAATGCTCTGTGTATTGAAAATACTCCCAATACGGGGGTTGGCGTGCAAAGCACGCAATGCACTGTGCGTCGGCCGCTTCCCATAGTGTTCAGTGTCAAGCCCACATGTGCGTCCTTAGCAGTGAACGTGTTAAAACGATCAGACATACACATTTTTACCTCTTTGGTTATAGAATAGTTAAATATGTAGAATATACATATATTTTCTATGGGAAATTACTTGAAATAATTAATTGGGATGTTGAAATAAGCGTTTCTGAAACTTTCAGCGCTCCTAGCGGCTAAATGGTTAAGTTTATTAAAACAACACCAAGAATAAAAAAGCCTTAAAATTGCATGTAAAATCCAAATCCGTCATAAAATATAGGGGTTTCCATAAGAATTTCAACAATTGGCCACAATATTGGAAAATGGTGGCATATTTTCGAAATTTCAAATTGATATTTTTATTGGTCACTGAAAAGTAGGTGAAGTCCCCCATTTAAAATTTCCTGTAAATCTTGTCGCTTCTGATATACCAATGGTGGCACACTTAAAATAGTCACCCTGTATACAATTCATATTGAGATGAGTAAACGAATTATAGGCATTTATTATGGGCAGATTAGTGGATGATTAACAATAGTGAACTTAAACTAAAATAGGCTATTGAAATAAAGTAGAGCCCTTGTGTATTGTTTTGTTATTAAAGAGGTGAACAAATTTAATATTAGGTCAGTTGATAATTTTGGTGATTTTTAATTTGAAAGAGAGCTTGAACATCTGATGTGAAGTAATGGAAGCTTAATGTTAACTCACTAAATTGGCTTAAGGAGTATGTGATATTTACCAGTGTGTTAGTTTGATTTTCTTTAGTACAGAATTTTGTTAATCTCGCACGTAGGGTAATAGGTTGATTCTTCTGAAATCTTGGTGTAGTTTTGTGTATTTGATGATAGATTTGTCTGTGCCAATAAAAGTGAACTGCATCCATCCCAATAAAGTAACAACAAGACCTCTGG
Source organism: Philaenus spumarius (assembly GCA_018207615.1). Classification (NCBI taxonomy): domain Eukaryota; kingdom Metazoa; phylum Arthropoda; class Insecta; order Hemiptera; family Aphrophoridae; genus Philaenus; species Philaenus spumarius. The sequence goes on along the minus strand of JAGFPH010000196.1, from coordinate 851,121 downwards.
TCTAATCACCATCTCCTTACTCTTTACTCTAACATAGCTTTTTTATTGATTTCTCCTGTACCTCTTCGATAATGTCCTGCTATACTTGTGTCCTGCCTAAACTTAAAACTATATGACATTTACAATATTTTTGGTGTACATATGATATTATATTAAATGTTTTCAAATAGGGTATGATGATAACGGGTTATGTATGTTTTTCTTTAGTTGGTGATTATGAAGTCTTTGGGTGCTTTTAGGGATGGTGGTTTATGAAATGTTAACCTGATACATTCTGCTTATTGTACAAACTGAATTTTAGAATTTTGGTATCATTATTCTGAATACCAAAGAATGAGTTCATTTTGTTGTAGGCTATATTACATGATTATATTGAAAAGTAATTCTAAAATGACAAGATTCTAAAGTAGGTTAATCAATTACCAAACATATAATTTTGTGAATCATGACTTACCGATAATCTTCAATATTGTTCACAGCCTTGATTGGATCTAGAACACAATAAAATATTGCAGCATCTACTTGAACACTCACAGCATCTTTTGTTAATGCCTGAAATAAAATAAAATAATGGATTATACTTGATTACTTACAACTGATAGTATATACATGACAATAATACAAATTAGAGTTGACGAGGTTATAATAACTGTAATGTATCTCTTTTCCCCAAAGTTCTAATACACTCCCCAAAAATGTAAAAAAGTGAAACATTCTATATGATTTTAGAGGTTAAACCAGTTATTAGATTCCAACAATCAACAAAATATCAAACACTGTTAAAATAACAGAATACAAATTTAAACTTTAGGGTGAATTTAAACAAATTGGTGAATGCAGGGGTTTTCTTTTCATTGAAATAAGATGTTTTACGCTTTTTCATAAATTTAAATATTATTTGTTTTGATTCTCCTTCAATAACCTAAGTCTTAGTTAACAAATCTAAGGAAGCAGCCCACCTCTCTCCCAACTAAAAGTTTACATTGAGGATGTAGAGCTACCTGCTCTTTTTCTGTTTATGTTATTTGTGCAACTGAATAAAAGTGTTTTCGAAATATAGTACAATACTTCCATGTTGTGTAATAAATAACGTACATCCATCTGTACATCCGAGAGTAACAAAATAGTTGATTTCACCCACCACCTGTAATACTTAAACAAAACCTAGCCTAGATTATACTTCGGGGTTATGTATACAACTTCAATCAAAACAAAAATCTTATAATGTCTGGAAATTATATATTGTATATGAGTTATAAAACTAATGTAGGCTATAATCTGTTATGTGGTTGGCTTTAAAAATATAAAATTATTAAAGTGAAAGTTCTTTAGAGAGGGTAGAGGAAAAATTCTTTTCGCGTTCTCGTTAAGTGTTAAACGTAAGGCGGTCATGTGGACATGCATTGGTGTGTATGTGAATCTGTCTGTGTTTAGTAGAATACCAAAATGAGCAAAAAATGTGCAATTAAGTAGCCTATAGATACTACGGCACGTATTTAGGTTCGGGAAAACCGATTCTGTTATAGAAAGGTCCGTAGAGCTTTGAGACAACGATTTTGGTGTCAAAATTTTCCAAACACTGTGAGGGATATTATTTTATAAGTTTTTGGGTATGAATAAAACAATTTAATTATAAGAGTCCTAGTGTATCGGGGTAAACATTTTGAAAATACAGTTTGGGGTAATGTTTTACATGTTTTTGGATACGGGAAAACCAATTTTGACAGTTGTTGAAGAGTCGTAGCGTGTTAGGGCCACAATTTTGGGGTCAACATTTTGAAAATACCATGTGTGTATCGTTTTGTAAAGAAGTATCATTTCTTCCGCATGTACACACTTACTGATACACGCACCAGTATATATATATCCTTTTAATATTGATATATTAATTTATACAAAATTTAAAGAAGCAGTGGGCGTACTCATTCGTTTAGCTTTGTAAACATTCATATATCTTCGTATAACATATATTTCTAAAATCATGATGGCTAATATACTCATTTTAATGTACCAATCTAACTTACACATGAAACACTGATTGGATGATATATTTTGTGTTTTGTCATGACGACCTATATTTTTTCATGGACAATAAACATCTCCATTGAAAGAGGATTTGTTCAAAGCCATAACTGAGCTACTTACTCAAAATGGTGAGGTAGTTATTGGGTCTGACAGATTTTGTGGTTAATATGAAAAAAACATGCCTTCTTTTTTGATGACTAGGCTATCTAATGTTTTTAATGGTTTGTAAAGGGGGTCCAACTTGAACTAGAAAATAGAATGAAAAGCCAAATCACCTCATGTTTCACCAAATAATTTGATTTTGAAACAAAATTTACTTTTTTCAGATTTTAAAGTGGTCTTTTCAAATGGACAAATACATGGTAGCTATGTTTACCGTTAGTATAGCACAGTAGTTTTTTTTTTCTTGGCGTTCCACAAAACATCCGGTTTGTTGGATATTCATATCTACTTTATTACCTTTATATTTTCCATTTGATCCATCCAATATGATTATCTCCTTCATTTATGTCACAATAAGAAGTTGCAGCCTTATGATATCAAGTCAGTATGTGTTTAAATTTACTTAGTTTAACTTAAGGGGGCGCTTACCCTGCCGCCATATTGAATCTGATTCCCATAAGAGCAATGCTACAGAATAAATCATTTTTTTCTGTTAATTCATGGAATAAATTTAAAATTTTGGTTTCATTTTGAAGTACTATCATATGCGGATGTTGATTGCCGAATACATTTTCAAAACCCGTGTTATTGTTTTCATAAACGTATGATATAAATAGTAAAAAATAGTAAACTTTATTAATTTTTTACTCAGTTGCAAAAAGAGATATTGCAAAGAACTTTAGCAATCAACACCCACAATCTATTTTATCTTAAAATATGTTCTCTTTCTCTTCTTTACAGGCATCTTGATAATTAATAGGCATGAGATCAATTTATTTAGTTTCGATTGATTTTTCATTATTTAACTTTTAAATGTAGGCTAACCTGTATCCCCAATAATTGTTTTTTGACCTTCATTGTACTCTTTCAATATTTTCAATACTGCCTACAAATAGGTAGGCATAATTTTTCCCACATTTATTATAAAAGCTAACAGTATTTCTATAATTTGTTTCCTCTGGTAGGAACAAAAGCTTAAATTAAAAAGCCCTCTGGTATGTGTTTACTTTAACTTACTTCCTGTGGTGGAACCCTCATCGATAGAATCC
>JAGFPH010000196.1:823074-838109 GCA_018207615.1 Philaenus spumarius | reverse complement strand
AAACATCAAATTATCCATAATGTAAGTTTTTTAATTCATCATTAAGGTCACTACTGATTACAGTTTGCAACCCTTTTTCAGATTTCAGTAGGTTTTTGCCTACTCATTACTTGAAACCTTTATCCAGTTACAGTGTGTGAACTGATAGATTAAGAAGTTTAATTTTTGTTTTTAAACTTAAATTTTAATAAAATCATGTATTTTGCTCAGTAATTTATGTAGGCCCAAGGCACAAACAAGGTAATCGTTAAGTTCAATTTTTAATCAATCTATATTTTTATACAGATAAAAGAATGTATTATATATTAAGAATGTATTATAATATATATGTATTATGTATTATATATATTACAAGAATTTTGGCTTTTTGTTCGCCCAAACAGTAAAAGCGTATGTGTCTTTGGTCACGTATTTGTAAATAAATACCGAGGTATCTCAACTTAATGGTATGCAATTGATCAACCTACAAGGGCTTTGGCCTATATTGCCTGTAAAAGCTGGAATTATTGGTTCCACAATATTAGGCCTAATTCCAGCTTTTACGGGCAATATAGGCCAAAGCCCTTGTAGGTTGATTAATTGCACACCATTAAGTTGAGATACCTCGGTATTTATTTACAAATACGTGACCAAAGAAACATATGTTTTTACTGTTTGGGCGAACAAAAAAGCCAAAATTCTTGTAATATATATAATACATAGATAATACATTCTTGTATCTGTATAAAAATATAGATTGATTAAAAATTGAACTTAACGTTTACCTTGTTTGTGCCTTGGGCCTACATAAATTAGCCTATAATGGAGAATGATTTAAAGCAGATAATTGTAGTTGGTAACAGACGTAACAGTGGTAACTTATTTATACATAATACAAAAACAGAAGGTGCACGAGTAAAAACAGTTTAATATAAAACAATAATATTAGCATTTACCGTGGTGTAAATGCCTTTATTCAAAGTACGGTAAAAACTAGGCAGTGACGTTAACTGTAAAGTGTAGGCAAGACCTTAAGCGTAGCCTAAAATGAAAGTTTTTTATAACACAGATATGCCTATCCTTATTACAGTATAATATTTACATTAAAACGGTAAAAACTTACAATATGGAGAATTGAATTTAACATCACAATATTCACAATCACTAATCACACGATTCACACGCCACTATCACATCGAAAACACACTCTGTCACTACTCCACAAGAACATTAATACTGTGCCACTGCAGCCACATCACTCACTATCGCCAGACTCGCGGCGTTCAATTAGATTAGATTATATTGGGGTGGATTCCTCCTTTGAGAAGGCCTCCTTGCACGTCAACCTTTGGTTTATTGTGCCCCCTATGTACCGCGCCTAGCACGTTAGAAGCCTGTATCCCTTGTGAGGTCCAGGATTTTCTCCACCAAGTATGTGTCTTCTTCGTCTCCTGGTTGCTGGATTCCAAAGAGCCTCTTCCTCCTACGCTCCAGGATTTCGCACTCAAATATGACGTGGCTTGTTGACTCTTCTGCCTGATTACAAAGCCGACAGCGTTGGTCGCCTTCAAGGATTCCCACTGTTGCTAAGTGTTTCCTGAACTGGCCATGTCCAGTAATGAGTTCTACAACTCTTTTGAGTTGTGGTCGGTTTAACTTGATTAGGGATTTAGTAAGCTTGACGTTTGGTCCCTTGATCAGTCGTTTACTCTGAGTGTGCCCAGGTAATCTACACCATCTCTGGCGCTGCTCTTCCCTGGCCCAGTTTTTTACTGCGCTCTTTGCCATGCTACGGCTAATGCAGCACATTGGTTCTGGCCCCGTGAATGGTGTAGATGCTCCTTTCTTTGCAAGAGCATCCGCCATCTCATTTCCTGGAATGCCACGATGTCCTGGCACCCATCTCAATTCCACCATGTTTAATGTGGAGAGTCTGACTAGTGTTGAGAGGCACTCCTTCACCAGTTTGGATGTGACTTGTACTGAGTCCAGCGCTTTAAGTGCTGCTTGACTGTCAGAAAGTATTAGGATATGTCTGTTCCTGTATCCATTCGACAATCCTAAGTGAGCGCAAGCAGTAATTGCTAAGATTTCTGCTTGGAAGACTGTGCAGAACGTCCCAAGACTTGCACTAATGTTAGTCCTTGGTGAAGCGCTGTATACGCCATAGCCAGAATTGCTGCCCATCAAAGACCCGTCTGTGTACCAGACTAGAGTTCCTGTAGCAAATCCCGGTTTGATGTTTCCTTCCCAGTCTTCTCGGGTTCCGAGGGTTACTGTAAAGGGTCTATAAAAAAACGTACTCGGTATGCATTGCGTCAGTCACCATGTCTAACACCGAGTTTTTAAGTACAGTGTTCACAATGTCGGAATGTCCTGCTCCTGGCATGCCCCTCCGCCATTCGTTCACACTTATTAGTCTGTATGCCGACTTCCTTGCCTCCGACATTATGTGAATGTCTAGGGGCGGAAGTCCAAGGAGCACCTCCAAAGCTGCTGTAGGGCTACTTCTGAAAGCTCCAGTTATACATAAGCATGCAAGTCGTTGTAGACCAGTTAGCTTGATACCAGCAGCAGTTTGGCATGATTTCTTCCACCAAACCACCGCTCCATATGTAATTTGGGGTCTAATCACATATTCATACAGCCAAAGAGCCATATGAGGTTTGAGACCCCAGGTAGTTCCAATAAAGCGTCTGGTTGCCAGTAGCGCCCATTTTGCCTTAAGAATCAGATTGTCCAGGTGTGCATTCCATGTCAGCTTTTGATCAAGAATTACTCCAAGATACTTTACTGACGCGGAAATATTCAACCGGATGTTGTCCATGGATATCCTCTCCAGGGCTGTTAAGTTCCTTTTCCTTGTAAAGGGAACTATAGTGGTTTTGTTGGGATTGACGTTGAGGCCTTCCCTTGTACACCATGTTTTAACACATCTCAGATTTCTGTTTATGATATCCGAGACAGTGTCATCATTTTTACCAATAACCAAGATTGCTATGTCATCTGCATAGCCTTGGATGTATGTTCCTGACTGGCTAATTTCTGTAATGAGACCATCGACCACCAAGCTCCACAGCAGAGGTGAAAGAACTCCTCCCTGTGGACACCCTCTTGTAGCCGTGACCTCAATCAATTCACCAAGTAGGGAGCTTTGTATGCGCCTGCTTCGTAGCATGGAGTGCACCCACCTTGTTATGGCCATGTCCACATCTCGCTCTTGCAGTTTCCGCACTATTGAATCAAACGAAGTATTATCGAATGCGCCTTCTATATCCAAGAAAGCGCACAGGGCTATTTCCTTCCTTGCCAGGGTATCCTCGATTCTGCCCACCAGACTGTGTAGAGCAGTTTCACAGGATTTTCCCGGTTGGTAGGCGTGTTGATTTCGATGAAGAGGTACCTCAGAGAGCACCCCTTTTCTCAAGTATCTTTCCACTAGCCTCTCCACTGTTTTTAAGAGAAACGAGGATAAGCTGATAGGTCGATAAGCTTTGGCATCAGAATAATTTGTTCTGCCGCGCTTAGGAATGAATGTTACTCTGCTAGCTCTCCACGCCTTTGGAATGTAGCCATAGGCTACACTGGCTCTAGATAGCTTGCAGATTCATTGAATCAGGGAGTCTGGTCTTTCCTGCAATAATGCCGGATAGATTCCGTCTCCGCCAGGTGATTTAAATGGGCTGAATTTGTTTATCGCCCATTTTAGTTCAGAAATAGTGACAATGCTTCTGGCCAGTTTCCAATCAGCCCGGGATGCCCTCGGCCAAGAACTATCCCCAGCTTGACTCCGACTACCGTCTGCAGTGTCACTATTTATGCATCCAGGGAAGTGAGTTTCAAGTAGTACCTTGAGCGTCTCTTCCACTGTTTTAGTGTAACCTCCTGTCAGCTTCCTTAAGGTGCCCACAGGATTATGAGGTTTTGAAGCCATTACTTGTTGCAGTCTAGCTGCCTTCTTTTGGCTATTCACTTTGTTGGTGAATGCCTTCCAGGAATCAAGTTTGGCTTGCCTGATAGCTTTGCTGTATGATGTGAGAGCTAGATGGTACTCCCTCCAATCACTGCTCCGCTTGGAGGCATTAAACAGCCTTCTTAATTGTTTCCTTCTGCGACCAAGTTCCGGAGACCACCATCTGGTATTAGATCTACCAGTTTTAGATCGCAGAGGGCAGTTATCCAGATAGCAGTCCATTATGGCCTCCTGAAGTGAGGAGGCCACTCGGTCCACGTCTGGAAAGGTTGCAATCGTCCCCGTCATGGAGCCGAGTACCGCCGACAGCTGATCCGAATAGGACCCCCAGTCGGTAGCCCTCGGATCCCTGAATAGTGCTTTTGTGTTGTGTGTTTCTAGTTGAAACATTATGTACTTGTGATCTGACAGGGAGGCTTCTGTTGATACGTGCCAGTCCCTAATCAGATTTGCTGAATTTTCTGTACAAAAGGTAATGTCTATGACCTCACTCCTGATTTTATTAGAGAAGGTCGGTGTATCGCCTACATTAACAATTTGTAAGTTATTAGACAAGAGAAAATCTAGTAATGACTCACCCCTTGTATTGGTGTCAGTGCTGCCCCATCCTTGATGGTGATGCGCGTTGGCGTCGCACCCCACCAGAAGCTGCTGCCTTCTGACAGTTGAAGCCTCCACCAGGAGTTCCAGGTCTCTAGATGGAGGAGGTGTACTGGCATCGTATGGCAGGTAAGCGGAGCTCAAAATTAGGCCCTGTTTGTCCTTCCCATTCTGCCAGTGGATTATCACTGTAGTGGTGTCTCTGGAACAAAAATCGATTAAAGGCAAGAATTGTACTCCCGACCTTGCAAGAATGCAGGTTCGGTTGTTGTTAATCGAGTTACAAAAAATAAGCTTACCTTCGGCATCTCCCAGTCCTGCGATCCGACCTCGATGGAGCCAAGGCTCCTGGATCAGCGCCAGGTCGATGTGTTTTTGCCGGAATGTTTGGCAGAAGGAGGCCGAAGCCGCCTTACTGTGGTGAAGGTTTATCTGCAGGACTTTCAGCATTGTCTCTTCCTGACAACAAGACAAGAGAGACTTGCCACAGTCCTACATGCGCCTTGCATCCTGCTGCCTTGATGGCTGCAAGAGACGAGTCGTCAACCAGGAAGACAAAGGTACGGCCTTTGGGGTCCTCCTTTGTCGCCAAGGTTTTCCAGTCTTTGACCCTGAAGCTCGGGTTTTGCTTGTCAAGCATATCCCGGATCCTTTCTGGAGTCCCTGCCAGCTTGACAGGTGCTCTGAGGAACACCTTGGTAGCCCGCAGGATATCCTTTCGGTCACCAACGATAAGCTCAACATCCTCGCCCAGAGGTCTAATACTAGAAATGACTTTCGTCAACCAGAGTTTGGTATGAGAATTGGAGCTCGAGATAATGAGTGCTCCTTTCTCCATGTACGAGCCTGAGAAGACTGGGTATGAGCCGTCCTCCAGACACTCGAACTTATCCATAATGGCATTTTCTAATGTTGTGCCCTGTTCCTCGGAGAATTTTTCTTCGGGAAAACATTTGGGCACAACTGCCATTTTGATGGAGGAGAGAGCTTCCTTAAACGATGATCCAGGTTGCGCCGATGTCGATGCACCGTGCTCACCAGATTGTCTAGGTCGCTTCCTCTGTGTTTCAGTGGAAGGGGGAGTTGGAGCATCGGTTCTACCGCGCTTCTGACCCCCTTCCATGAGTGCGGGAACATTGGCAGCTGTCGAGGCAGCACCTTTGTTCTTACGCTTATCAAATTTTTTAGGGTCATACTCCCTGCCGTATTTGGCCTTGAGAGCACGCCTCCTATCTGATTTGGACATCCTAGGACGCCTCTGCTCCACCCTGAGCGAGACCAACTGCTTGGTAGCGTCTGTCAGCTCACCTGAGAAACCTGGGGTGTCAGGATTTTTCAGGAGGAGGTCTTCGTCCAGCTCAGAGCCCGACTCAACCTCCCCCTTACTAGGATCTACTTCCATGTCGACAGATCTAGAACCCTGCTCGATGGCTGGTTCTCGTCTGTCGACAAAAGAAGCAGATTCGGGTGCTTCTGTGTTTTGGACAAGGTGAGCATGCTCTGAGGCCGCTACCTGTCCTGAGTGACCGGCTGAGTTTACAGTTGTTGGCTGGTTCTCTGCCGTGTTTTGTTTTTTTGTTTTTTGTTTTGGGTCCATATGATTCCCACGAGTAGAGCAGGGTAGTAAAGAGGTCCGCCGCACAGAGCCCGCATGCACGGTAAGGCTAAGTTTCCCTGAGAGGTCGCCTGGTATCTCAGGTATCCCGTTTAATGCACCATTACCCTGGTACCATTCATCCTATCAGCACGGGTGAAAAACCTTCGGATTGGGGATTTTATTTCAGGGTTTACTCCCTTAGATCCGTTGAATTCAGCCTAGACCTTAGTCCAGCGCAGGGTCACCTCGTGCAGGATGCAACTCTTCATTGCATAGGCCCAACTCTTCAGTCGAGTGAGCCAACTCCAACGGTCTTGAGTGCAGATACACCCCTAAGGGCAAGGGAATGAGTGTCATGTCCCTTGTGACGCTCACCTCCTCAACCTCTCGACAACCAAGTTAAATAACTTGATCCCGCCGCAGCGGCCCTTAGTTTTATAACTCATATACAATATATAATTTCCAGACATTATAAGATGTTTGTTTTGATTGAAGTTGTATACATAACCCCGAAGTATAATCTAGGCTAGGTTTTGTTTAAGTATTACAGGTGGTGGGTGAAATCAACTATTTTGTTACTCTCGGATGTACAGATGGATGTACGTTATTTATTACACAACATGGAAGTATTGTACTATATTTCGAAAACACTTTTATTCAGTTGCACAAATAACATAAACAGACAAAGAGCAGGTAGCTCTACATCCTCAATGTAAACTTTTAGTTGGGAGAGAGTTGGGCTGCTTCCTTAGATTTGTTAACTAAGACTTAGGTTAGAGAAGGAGAATCAAAACAAATAATATTTAAATTTATGAAAAAGCGTAAAACATCTTATTTCAATGAAAAGAAAAACCCTGCATTCACCAATTTGTTTAAATTCACCCTAAAGTTTAAATTTGTATTCTGTTATTTTAACAGTGTTTGATATTTTGTTGATTGTTGGAATCTAATAACTGGTTTAACCTCTAAAATCATATAGAATGTTTCACTTTTTTACATTTTTGGGGAATGTATTAGAACTTTGGGGAAAAGAGATACATTACAGTTATTATAACCTCGTCAACTCTAATTTGTATTATTGTCATGTATATACTATCAGTTGTAAGTAATCAAGTATAATCCATTATTTTATTTTATTTCAGGCATTAACAAAAGATGCTGTGAGTGTTCAAGTAGATGCTGCAATATTTTATTGTGTTCTAGATCCAATCAAGGCTGTGAACAATATTGAAGATTATCGGTAAGTCATGATTCACAAAATTATATGTTTGGTAATTGATTAACCTACTTTAGAATCTTGTCATTTTAGAATTACTTTTCAATATAATCATGTAATATAGCCTACAACAAAATGAACTCATTCTTTGGTATTCAGAATAATGATACCAAAATTCTAAAATTCAGTTTGTACAATAAGCAGAATGTATCAGGTTAACATTTCATAAACCACCATCCCTAAAAGCACCCAAAGACTTCATAATCACCAACTAAAGAAAAACATACATAACCCGTTATCATCATACCCTATTTGAAAACATTTAATATAAAATATCATACACCAAAAATATTGTAAATGTCATATAGTTTTAAGTTTAGGCAGGACACAAGTATAGCAGGACATTATCGAAGAGGTACAGGAGAAATCAATAAAAAAGCTATGTTAGAGTAAAGAGTAAGGAGATGGTGATTAGACTAGAGGTCTTGTTACTTTATTGGGATGGATGCAGTTCACATTTATTGGCACAGACAAATCTATCATCAAATACACAAAACTACACCAAGATTTCAGAAGAATCAACCTATTACCCTACGTGCGAGATTAACAAAATTCTGTACTAAAGAAAATCAAACTAACACACTGGTAAATATCACATACTCCTTAAGCCAATTTAGTGAGTTAACATTAAGCTTCCATTACTTCACATCAGATGTTCAAGCTCTCTTTCAAATTAAAAATCACCAAAATTATCAACTGACCTAATATTAAATTTGTTCACCTCTTTAATAACAAAACAATACACAAGGGCTCTACTTTATTTCAATAGCCTATTTTAGTTTAAGTTCACTATTGTTAATCATCCACTAATCTGCCCATAATAAATGCCTATAATTCGTTTACTCATCTCAATATGAATTGTATACAGGGTGACTATTTTAAGTGTGCCACCATTGGCATATCAGAAGCGACAAGATTTACAGGAAATTTTAAATGTGGGACTTCGCCTACTTTTCAGTGACCAATAAAAATATCAATTTGAAATTTCGAAAATATGCCGCCATTTTCCAATATTGTGGCCAACTGTTGAAATTCTTATGGAAACCCCTATATTTTATGACGGATTTGGATTTTACATGCAATTTTAAGACTTTTTTATTCTTGGTGTTTTTTTAATAATCTTAACCATTTAGCCGCTAGGAGCGCTGAAAGTTTCAGAAACGCTTATTTCAACATCCCAATTAATTGTTTCAAGTAATTTCCCATAGAAAATATATGTATATTCTACATATTTAACTATTCTATAACCAAAGAGGTAAAAATGTGTATGTCTGATCGTTTTAACACGTTCACTGCTAAGGACGCACATGTGGGCTTGACACTGAACACTATGGGAAGCGGCCGACGCAGAGTGCATTGCGTGCTTTGCACGCCAACCCCCGTATTGGGAGTATTTTCAGTACACAGAGCATTGCTTACTTCGCTCACCAATTTTAAGCCTATGTGCGTCCGCTTTAAAATATTAGTGATTATTACGAAGAAAGGTTCAAAAATACAAAATAAAGTAATTTCTACTCATTTAGGCTATAAATATAAAAAATAAAAGGTGAACTCCTAGCATAGGATATAAGAAATTTGCATAGCAGTGAATGTGTTAATTTAATAAAAGAAACAAAAACATGCATCAAAATGGATACAGTAATAAGGAAAGAGTTACACCGGATTAAGTTTTTCTAGTTAATATTATATTCAATCTATTATATGTGTTGCCTTCCTGACTATTATATTTTTGTTTAATTCCAGAGGTTCTACTCTCTTACTAGCAACTACAACACTGCGGAATGTTATAGGAGCTCACAATCTTACAGAGGTGCTAACTAACAGAGAAGAAATTTCACTAGCTATTCTTCACATTTTAGAATCTGCCACTGCTTTTTGGGGAGTTGATGTTGAAAGAGTTGAAATGTAAAGTTATACTAAGCATTCATCCTTAACCCTTTGCGCTCGGTTGGACAGACATACTGGCCACGTCCTTGTCATGGACTGCGCAGAATTGTTTGACATGAGTTGTATCTGCCACTCGAGTGGCCAGTATGTTTAAAGTTAAAAGTGAAAATAACGCCTAATTAACTAATTAGGTACCCATATAAAAAAATCACATATATTTACAAATTAAGCAAACACCTTGTCAGTTTTTTTATTTAACACATTTAAAATTTTTGAATGCTATGATATTTTTTGAAAGATTCACCGATATGGAGTCCGGGATTATTAAAGCATGTTTAAAAAAAAACTGTTATTTTCCTTTCTTTTCAAGTCATCTACCGCTACAAACAGCGCAGTCTTTTGTTTTCCACCCAGCAGTTTATAGGGCAGGTGCCACTTGTTTTTAGTCTTTCATCACAACAAAACACAAAAATATATTGTTAAAATGCAACATATGTTTCTTGATCAGTGCTGCTGGCCTTCCTAGTGGTAGAGATAACTGATGTTTAATTAAATCCGCGTTCGGTGGTTTTTATCTTGGCCAGTATCACTGGCAATCTGAGTGGTAGATAACTGTTGTTTAATTAAATCCGAGTTGTTGCGCAAAAGGATGCGGCCAATGCAACTGGCCACTCGACCGATAAAGACAACTTATACATACTCTATCCGATCGCAAAGGGTTAATTTGTAGAGTTTTGTAGATCAAGATCATTAATGTGTAATATTAGGTAAACAATAAAACCTACATAAAATTTTAGAAAAAACAACAATATAATTGTACCGGTAACAGCTGTTTCGATGCTACGCATCATCATCAGACAACTAAAAATTAAAATGTACAGAACAACTTAAGACTGACATCCATGTTATGAGAATGGGTGAAATAGTAAGGGAAGGGGCTGACCTCGGAAACTGAAGTACCATTAATACCTGAGAAGGATAATTAACTGACAGGTTGTGAAAATACAGTTTGTTTTAATAAAGGAGATGGATTACGTACCTGTTTGTTTAGTTTAGAAGAATGCAATTGAGAACAGATCTGTTTACTTCTAAAATTTCCAAACTATTTAATTTTCTACTTTTTTGTTCGATATGTAAGATTTTAACATTATCAATGAGATCAAAAGTATGGAATGTATCTGGTAAGTGGTTGGCAAAAAATTGTTTTACCATGCTTTGAACAATATAATAAGTGCTATTTTAATCTTGTTTTAATGGATATACCTGTTTCAACTATATATTCACAATTACAGTCATTACAATTAATTGTAAACAGATCTGTTCTCAATTGCCATGCTTCTAACCTAAATGAGCAGGTACATAACGCAACTCCTTTGTTAAAAGTTAAAACCCATTGTATTTTCACAAAATGTCAGTTCATTGTCCTTCTCAGGTACCTCCAAGATCAGCCCTTTCCCTTGCTATTTTACCCCACCCTCATAATATAGATGTCAGTCTTATATTGTTCTGTACATTTTAGTTACCTATCTAATGATGTTTAGCGATGAAACAGCTGTTACAATTAATTACATTATTGTTCTTTTTTTGTACAAGTTTTATTTTTTACCTTATAATGAATTTTCACCAAGTACCAAAACTGTGGTCACACTTAAAATGTGTAACATATTTAAAATCAACTCCTATAAAAGCGAGTGTACGAGCGTACATACGTACCTCCGTGAGTAACATATAATATTATAGCGGATTCACCCATCATCTGTAAACCCAGTGTAGATTATAGTTTGGGGTTATGTTTAAAACTACAATCGTTATAATTTCTTGTGAAGTTATTTTTTTTAAATATGAGTTATAGAACTAATGAAAACTATAATAAAGGTTATAATATTTGCTTTGAGGCTTTAAACTATGTACAAATACAACCTTTTATCATCAATATATTAATTGCTTATACAAATTTAAAGAAGAATTAGGCCTACCTATTCGTTTAACAGCTGATTTCAACTATCATCTGTAATACTTAAATATACCCAGTGTAGATTATAGTTTGGGGTTATGTTTAGGTAGGCCTAGATAATTAGGCCTTAATGTTGTTTGTAAATAGTTTGTTTTTTAAATGTGTATCTAATTAATCAGCCTGTGATTTTTCACGGGGGTTTACTATAGTCATCTATGTAAGATATAAAGAAGTTAGTAAACAAATATTATTTATTTGTCCAATTAAAATACATAGCTAAGCTGATGAAAGATTAAAGAGTAGTGGGGGTGGTGTCTTGATTGCTTCTCATAAGTCTTTGAAGGCATCTTCTCTTAATCTGTTGGGTGAAGATGTTGAGGCTTTGGCAGTTACAGTTAAACATGGCTATAGTCAACTGGTCTTGTGTGCAGTCTATATTCCTCCCAATTAGCCTCTCTGTAAATATCACTCACTCTGTAGCTCCCTTGAACAACTTCGCTTATGGCTCATACAATCTGGATATGACTCAAACTTCCTGATGGAAGATTTTAATCTTAATAGTTCTGGTAGTCCTACAGCCTCACTTGACCTGCTAAATGACACAAGTGTGACACTCTTGGAATGCAACAGAAGAGTGATGTGGCAAATTTTATGGGCTCTGAACTCAACCTTGTTTACACCGACTTGCCATGCATTGCCTCTCGCTCATTAGACCCTCTTGTCAGCAAGGATAGGAATAGGATAGCTTTGGAAGTGGCTTTGACTCTCCCTGTTTTGGGCTCATCATCGAAGCTGAGGTTAGTCCCTAACTTTTTTAAGTGCAATATAACCAAACTTAAATCGGAAAATGATAATCTAAACTCACCCTTAATGATAATCTATATCGATCCCCTATACGTTCGGTGGATGCTTTTGATTACTATATCCATGGCCTTAACAGCCTAGTAAAGAACAATATGCCATTGATAAGAGTCAGAATCTCGCCTTTCCCTCGTTGGTTCAGTAATGAACTAAAATGTGTGGTAATCAATGAGAAAAGGTTGCATAGGATCTTCAAAGGACCGGGTTTCGACAGCGATTACTCGGCCTTCTCGAGGGCACGAGCTACTTGTAAATATCTTCCTGCTGATTGTTATAGAGATTATGTGTCACATGTTGATAAGACTATCTTAACAAACCCTAAGATTTTTGGAGTCATATCAATAATCTTAGAAGGACAGACATCACTCTTTCAAACTTGCGACTTGATGATGAGGCTACTGACCCCCATGGCATCTGCAACCTGTTCGCTAGATATTTCTCTAGTGTTTTCTCGGCACCTCTGGCTACTGAACCTGATCTCCCTTTGAGGGACAACTCCTTTTCTCTCTCTGTAATACAGTATACTTCCGATGAGGGAAGAAGTTAGTTGCTTTAGACATTCATAAGGGCTGTGGCCCTGATGGCATCCCACCTTTTGTATTGCAACACTGTAGCGATCTCCTAAGTGATACCTTGGCCAGTCTCTTCAACCAATGTCTTTTAGATAGCATGTTCCCCTCATCACTAAAGACCAGTTTTGTTGTCCCTATATTCAAGGATGGGAACTGTGACTTTGCCAATAATTATCATCCTATCACAATTCAATCTCCAATAGTAAAAATCTTTGAGCCCATTGAACTTGACAGGCTGAAGCCTCTAATCAACTCGGTTCTCATCCCGGAGCAGCATGGGTTCACGGCAGGTCACTCTACTGTAACCAATCTTGTAGCTTTTGAGGATTTCATACTGTCGGCCTCTCAAGGGGTCTGTCGGTGGATGCGTTGTATCTTGATTATAGCAAAGCTTTCGATAAGGTTGACCATGCTGTCCTAATATCCAAACTAGGATCCTATGGTGTTATGGACCTTCTGTTATCATTTATGAGAAGCTATACATCTGGAAGAAACTCGGTGGTCAGGTTTGCAGGCTGCTCTGATCCTACTTGTTCAACTTGTTCATTTATGATATTGGTGAGGCAATTGATGTTTTTGAGGTTTTTGATGTTTGCTGATGATATGTTCTAAGGGTTTTGGAAGATGGCATTATACTGCAACGCTCTCTTGATAATGTTTGTGTTGGTGTACTAATAATGGGATGCAACTCAATACCAGTAAGTGCATGGCTATTTCCTTTTGCCGGAAAGAGGCCTTCTCACGGACTGAATATGAAATTCAGGGCATGCATATCCAACGTTATGAGACTGTCTAGGATCTTGGGGTTTTACTGAATACATCACTAAATCCCGATCACCACATTGATGCTGTCTGTAGAAGAACTAGCAGACTGTTGGGTCTTCTTTGGCTAGGTGCGTCCAGTGGCCTCTCCATCAACTCCATTGTCGTTCTCTTTAAATATCTTTTATGACCTATCCTGGAATACGCCTCGGTAGTGTGGAAGCCTTCTTACCGCAGTCACTTAACAAGATTGGAAAGGATACAGAGTAGGTTCACCAGGTTGGTTGGTGTTAAAATGGGTCTCAGATATATTGATGTGCCCGTTTCTGACATAATGAGGAGGTTAGGTTTCTCCCACTTGGAGTTCACTTCGATTGTGCCGACTTGATCTTCCTCTTCAAGCTTCTCAATGGTTCAATTAATTGTCCATCTCTTCTGGGAAGAATACATTTGAGAACACCAGGACCCTCAAAATCTACGGAACTTTTCCATCGCAGCTATTACAGGACGAACTACTTGAGGTCTGGCCCAATTGCCAGATTTCATAGCCTGGGAAATTCTGTCTCTGCTGAGATCGACTTCTTCCATAATAGTTGTAATATATTGGATGTATATTACTAGGTTGGGTTCACTAAATGAAACACATTATATTTGCTTACGCTATGACTGCGTGCTCTTGGTAGGAAAGTAAGTTCAAGACTGGCTTGTGAATATGTAAAAAGGAAAGCGTCAGTTAGGGCTGGCGGGAAAATGTACTGGTTTGTAGCCAATTATTATATCTCAAATGACATATCGTACGATATGACGTCCAGATCATACGATATCACGCGATCTCCCACTCTTGTACAATTGCATACATCACAATAGTCTTCCTTTTTTTAAAAGGAAAGTTAAATCTACCTTCAATATCCATTGATTGTTAATTGTTGTATTATTGTGTTGTTATGTATCTCAAGCATCTTATTGTTATCTGCACTAATCTATTTAATTGTCCTTTCCTGTTATGTCTGTTTTGTGTTTTTGCTGTTATGATATCTGTATTATATTCTATATCTGTTATGTTTATTATGTTATATTGTGCTGTTATAATATCCACCATCTCGTATGTATATATATATGGCTGTATTGGCATTGCCGTTGAAAATAAAATAAATAAATAAGTGCTGGTACAATAGTTAGGTGGTTTCACCTCAAATCTAACACAGTAGGCTTTTTCTCAGTAACAACTAGTTTCATATTTTGAAATAATTCGTATCTCTAATTTTAAGGTGAGGTTTTTGTTTAGGTATGCTTGGCCGAAGTCATGCTAGTTCTTTTTAACTGTTGCATCATGACTTCATTTTTTTTTTTACATTTATTATTGTAGTTTTACCTTTGAGGTTATGATTAATCCTAAACAGCTTTGTTGAAATAAAATCATGACATATGAGTCAGAAGGTCACTAGCAGGGATCTACCCTAGTCTTAAACTAACATTTATTTTAGTATTGTAGTGTTGAGATGATTTGTTATCTTTTTGTATTTCTTGAATTACAGCTATTTTCTATTAAAACACCAAATACCAGGAAAACTTTG
>JAGFPH010000196.1:771125-813945 GCA_018207615.1 Philaenus spumarius | reverse complement strand
TATAATTAATTGTGAACAATTATTTATTTTAAAACAAGACAAGAACTAACCCCTGTTAGTATTTTTTTACTAATCTAAAATAAAAGTAAAATATATAAGTGCTGTACTTACTTGCAAAGAAAAAAATCAATCACTTCCACTTCACAAGGCCGAAGGACACAGACTTAGAACACACAATGGTGATAAAGTTTTTAAGAAAACAAATCATTTTCATTTGAAAATGCCAAATGACACAGACTTAATGAACACACAAGTCACAATGATGCTTGGCTGCTTGGTGCAAATGCA
This sequence comes from Philaenus spumarius, assembly GCA_018207615.1. Classification (NCBI taxonomy): domain Eukaryota; kingdom Metazoa; phylum Arthropoda; class Insecta; order Hemiptera; family Aphrophoridae; genus Philaenus; species Philaenus spumarius. Next base: position 813,657 of record JAGFPH010000196.1, on the reverse strand, counting down.
AAACTAGAACTTTGAGGATGAACAATGGATTTTTTGTAATGGCGGATGGAATAATGGCGGATTCTCGATGTCACCGATGCACGCTAAATGTTATAGAATCATGAACTTTATTAATAACTTTATATCACTTAATCTAACAATATAACCGATTTTTAAATAATGTTTATTACATGTTAATATTAATATAATAAGGAATTAATAAAGATAATTTTATACAGACTAACTCCCAACATTGGCCCAACAGAAAATGTCATTGTTGGCCCAACAGAAGGAATTATTGGTTGGGCCTCTGTTGGCAATATGTTGGCACCCCAACCCACCATTCCCCAACGGTGCCGACAATTCCCCAACGATGTGTGCTACTTGGGTAACCCGAACATCCAATTCACACTTTAGAAATGGAAAGGCAAAATCAACTTGTGACAGGTACCCCTTAACTCATAAATAATTATAAGTAATAAGTAAAGATATTAAATATTAAAGGGTCCACTATCAGCGGACATAGTATAGGCTGGCTAAAGGTACATTGCTGAGAAGACAATTCCTAGTTAACTAAGGGAAGGGGACGCTAGAGAAACGCATCCGGAGATGCATCAGTTAGTCTGGAAGTGAACGCGTCCGCGATTAGACTCAATATTAAATGGGGGATTAATCTTGCTTTGGCCTCATGGCGAAATGTTAGCTTTAGGATAGGAACCAACAGAGAGCCGTTGTAATCTAATGGTTGAATAAACGCTTTAATCGACCATGAGTTTACCGTTTCTTTAACGAACCTTCTCGCCATCCACCATCCTGACAACGCCCGTACGTCCGCACGAGGACAGAAAGGTACAACCCGACCAGGGAAAACGCCGCTTCAGGATTCGGACACAGGAGAGCCGAACCCAGCGAGGCGGGGCCCGTTACAAACTCAACTTCCTCGATTTAACATTAAAAAAAAACACAAACAGGTTAAAATATAAAATATATCGCAAACCTACTACCACAGACGCTACCATACACGCTGATTCACTCCACCCATATTCACAAAAGATGGCAGCTTTGCATAGTTTTGTCCACAGACTTATCACGGTACCTATGAACAAGGATGATTACCAAAGCGAAATTAATATCATTAAACATATAGCTGTGGCAAACGGGTACAATACTATAACTATAGACAAGTTAATCAATAACCATACCATGAAAAGGAACAAGAAACGCTCTGAGAACGTCACCACCATCAAAAACAGCTATATTAATTTTCTTCAGAATATACTAAATATTTACCCAATGTCTTACAAAACGTTTTCAAGAAACATAATATAACTATATTATCTTTCCGTACTAATAATAACTTATATGCTTTGTTAAAACCAAAAATGATCACCCCAATAGAGGAAAGGTCTGGAGTATACAGAATTAATTTCCAGGATTGTGACAAACATTATAGTGGTCAAACAGGGAGAACGTTTAAGGAACGTTATAAAGAACATCTCCCTAACAAGAGCTCTGTTATCAGTAGGTCTAATTATGCACGTCACCTCATTGAATCGGACCATAAGCCGGGAGACTTCAACTCGACAGTAGAAGCCTTATACACATGTACAAAAGGAAGAATAATTAATGCAGTAGAGGAGTTTGAAATATATAAAACAATAAAAAAAACCAGATGACGTATTAAATTACAAACTTACGTTCAACTCCCACTATTTGTACGACACGGCTATTAACCACTTGTATAAAACATACAGAGATAACGATCAGTAGGCTGCACTGCATTATACAGACCGGATGTTGAGATGCGCTACATCTTTATTCCGTATATTTATTTATGTGACGAACTGTGACTTGTTTGTTAGTGTCCGTGTAAATGTGTGTGTGTATAAAATTTTAATGGTTTTAATGTTCGACGAACTCACCAGAGGAATGACCAGATGATGAAGTTACGGCTCCGAAACGTGTCGTCTTAAACTTTAGTTCAAGGAGTCACAAGACAGATTTAAGGTAAATAATTAGTACTCGGACCAAAATAATGCAATCAATTTTAGAGCTAGATCAGGATGATGTGGATATTTCTTGTCCACATTTAAACTGGTAGAACATTACAATCCAACCTCAGAGATCATAAAAAAAATGTTGTCATTATTATAAAAAATTATGAAATGATATTTTTATTTCATCAATATTTTGATAAGGGCACTTTTTGAATTTTAGATTACAATCAATTGATACTTAATTCTGGAGATCTACCTGGATGATTTTCGTGCGGTTTGTTTTATCCATGAGTTACATTTTTAACCAAGATGATATTCGAGCAATTTCAAGCGACTCCCTTCATTGAGGAACAATTTCCTCCATCATTAATCGATTTGCGACTAATCGACCACTACCCAGAGGAAATATTACAGCATGTTTGGCAGGTCATCAGAATACCACGGGATTTCCAGCTTGTGACTCCCATTGAGAACCCTACTATACATTCCAACTTTAAATTGCAACACTACAGTGGAATATACGCCAACTCCCCAAAAAGCCACAGAACTACACCAGCAGCCAAACACCGGCAAAATAGAAGTTAACAATTTGAAAATCGTGTCATATGGACCTAACTTCGGGAGACAATCTCAGCTCAGCCCAAGACATGGCTATACAAACAACTAGTGTCAACTATAGCGGAGGTATGTAGCTACCCTTAAGTCATCTTCAACGTTAATTTCAATTGTGTATAGTTTTCAGTATTTTGTAAATCTGTGTAAATAAATGACGCACAGCGAGAGAGAGGGAACTTGGAAGGTACAAGACCAGGCAAAGGTGGCGACAATGCGCATGCTGCACCAGCTGTACTATAAGTACTGGCTCCCTTCAATCAGATTTTCATTCTGTACTGATAGACAGAGTAACTAAGTAACTAACTCTTTCTCTCTCTCTCTCATTGTCTGTCTCATATAAACTTCAAGTTTTCTTATTGGTCCTTATTCTATCTCCGAGTGGTCTGCTGTTCCCTCCAGGATAAGCTTTCCATCCTAACTCCTACCACGTCATTCCTATTAAAAACGCTTATTGTCGAGCCCTTCTGAACCATGAAACCTCTATTAAGTTTCCTAAATTATCAAACGCCTGACATTTATTATTCATTGCACTTTGTAACAAATCCAAAGCTTCACTTTGCTATTATTTAAAATCAATTATTCACCAAAAATAAAAATGTTTCTATAACCTCTAAATAAACTGCCAATTATGTGAAAACGATCATATGTGCAAAAAATTTAAACAAATGTGATTTATCAAGATGACGATCCACTGCTCACTTGAACAAAAGTCTCATCCATATGTTGTAACATCTGACGTCAGAGTCATAGATGAATATTTCAGCAGCAAAATCGACTGGCCACTTTCGCTCCATAGATTGATAATTCTGTTATCTGTGAAAGCACAGTTTGTCGCAAATTCTTCCCATTGAAACCCTCTGAGCTCTGAGTCATATTTTTATACCTATTGCACAATATTGTATTTAACCTAACTTTAGAATTTTTAATTTTTGGTTTGATTGTGGACATCAATGAAAGTTATACAGATGATAGCTGGTTTAAACTGCTTAATGATACATCTTATTAATACCGGTAATTAATTAATGATTTTTATAGAAATAAGAAATTCTTAATTTTATAAGTATTGAATTTGTTTGTTGGAAATTATAAATACATCTATGATTAAATTCAATTAAGACAAGATAATAGTTTTAAAAAAATATAAATGCAGACAGTACAGTAAAAACATTAAAATTGTGTACTTGCACAAGGTTTTCTTCTTAATTTGCACTTTTCAATCCTTAAGTAAAAAACACTGCACCTTAATTAATTAATGACTTCCCTTGTTCACCCTAATATAATAAGCAGATTTGAATCTTTCCATTCCAGAAAACTTCTTTCTTCACCTCAACTACGATGCATGGCGACGACTTACTTCTCACAGACCTAGTCTGTACTTAACGGAACATTTAAATACAACTTTCTAGACAAAACTGTCTAATTTTAATGAAGAAACAATTACATGATTTACAGGGCTACATGCACCCGTATACGACTTTTCCTTAGCGAATCTCACGACTGACACCTGCAGACTCCAACTTGTGACGTAACTTAACAACAGTGGCAAGCGCCGAACTGTTCACTATCAAGTCCTGTTTACGACTGACTTTTTGCAGCTGTTCATTATGGTTTTATGATTTCTATCTCACGTGATAATTGACCTCACATCTGTGAATGGTATTTTAGACCTTTCTCGCTAAAAATAGCCTCAATGTCATTTTCATTAAATTCAAGGTACGATGTACATGCAAGATATACTTTTGTATCAGCCTTGTAGCGGCATCTATCAGCATACACCACTCAAGATCGCTTCCACTAACATATCCGATAATTGAACTTAATAACCTTGAACTTATTTATTTCAGAGCTTTAACTCCTTCGGGATCGTGCCGTTTTGAGAGCAGTGACCTTTTATGTACCAAGCTGATATTCACACTTAAAGCTAACACACACAGATATCAATTGGCAGCAAGTTCAGGAACTAAATACAAGAAAATAAAAAGTATACTTGTTGCATAAACTAAAAATAAATTTTATGTTCAATTTCTTTTAAACAAGTTTACAACAATAGATATAACCAACTCAGTTATCTATATACCATTAACTTGAAATATCCTATCAAGTTTCCCTAAACAAGTTATAGTAGTAAAAGGTTTTAAGACAGGTTTTAATAAACTGGATTGTTGCGAGAGATAGCTTAGTTATTAAAAAACAAATTAAATTTATTAAAGCAAAAATCCCCAAAAATTAATCATTAAAAATGTTGAAAAATTTACTAATTAAGCGTTGTATAACGTAGAGGTGATGTCGACAATACCTGGACGTGTAAACAAGTGCGTTCCTACTATGTGTTTAGGTCGGTCTGAAAGACTTCTGGATCCGGGTTGCTGGTAGGTGCTGGAGCAAACTGATGTCCCTGGGCGTTGCTCGTCAGGATTCCTCCTGGGTTGTTGATATAAACCTTTTAGGTGGTCCTGAAGTTCCAATTGATACTATGGTGCTGCTGATATAACTGTATTAACTCATGGAATAGGCACTGGCACTCTTACGTATCCTTCGTGGGTTTCGATTAAGAATAACTTGGCACTATAAGACATTAATATCACAATTTCTTCCCCCAAGAAGTGTGGAAGATAATCCGGAGTTGTAAATCCGACTGACGATGTGAACGGTGCTTTTTGCGAACTCCTGATACAGGGTCGTAAATGTTACCAATTTTAGTTGAACCATATCCCTGACTTTCACTTCACTTATTTGCTTATAACTTTGTTGTTTATTAATGCATAATTTTTTTCTTTAATTTTCTCTTATTCAGGGTGGTTTTCTCTTTTATATTAAGTATTTAAATTCCTTTTAATTTTACTAATGTCCAGTTCCAAATTATTCCATATTTTATTGTTTCGAAGTTGATATGATATGCGCGACTTAGAAAGTTGCCCTTTGGGTAAGTGATGTTGTACCTTCTGCTGATTTTTCTTGTTAGAAATTGAGCTGGTGGTTTGGGACCTATTTCCGTGGAAAACGCATAACTTCTGTTCCCGTGAACCAATTTTCTTTCTGTTTACGGCAACGTCTTCTGTTTCTCTTCTGGACTCGCAACGAATTAGAGTCATAGCTGTATGATGACTCGTTCCGTTTTTACGGACGATCACAAACTCTTCTTTTTTTCGCCTCGTAGATTTTCCGATGTTCCGGCTTTCCCAAACTTTTCTTTCGTGTCTATTGAAGAGTAGATCCTGCAGAATTTACCTTTCATCATTTTCTTTTTATCTTTTCTTCTTCTGAAGTTTTTTTTTTCAAAGTTATGGTCGTTTTGGTTTTTTGTCATTTTTTTTCTTTACGGTTAATTACCCCTTATTACATTGATTATTATTTTTGATCTATCTCTTGTTAATCCTTACAGCTTATAGAATAGAATAGAATATGGTTTTATTCTTTTTGTTTTGGTTTTACATTTTCTTACAATTTGGTTCAAAAGAATAATCCCTACATGGGCTTACGCCTGTGTGTAGGTAATGAGTTGAGTGCACAAATGCAATGCGATCAAAACTATCATGCCAGACATGTAAATTATATTTTATAGTCATAATTATTTTATAAAGACTCATTTATATTGTTGTTCTGGTGGTGTCAGTGTAGTAGTTACTGAGATAAAACGCCAATAGACTATCACATACCACAAGAACACACACACAAGAACAAGATGAGAAGAGGAGAATAATAATAATAACCATTTATACAAAAGCATACATCCATAGATTACCATACAATCAAACTCATTCCACATATATATACTTACACTTAATCATCCATTGCAATACACTAGCATGCGAAAAAACCCAGCACTTTGTACACTCATAAATATTAGTATAGAGTTTTCGCCTTATAAAAAAAAAAAAAAACAAAAAACAAAAACACAACAATAATAATAATAAATAAATAAATCCACTCACCCTCATGTAAAATGCATATACAACGTGACACATACACTCCTGTATAATTATCTCAATTATAAATTTATACCCAAACATTCTTATACCTAAACACATACACTTTCATCTCAGACAATCTTACTTGTATCATACATTCCCATCCTGGTATATACACTCACTTATATTCTAATTATCTACAATTATACACCGACCTGAGGAGGTTTTCAGACTCATCCCTACCAATGTTAAGCAGCCATTGTGATATTGCGCACTTAGTTCTGACCTTTTATTGCGTAAACGAGATGTAGCAATCCCGAATCTTACAGCATTTCTCGTGCTGTACGTATGCCTAATATGTGTAAATAATTTACTTTTATTCTTAAATATATGCAATAGAATAGATTTAATATAAAGTTGTCTTATATCTAGCACTTGAATATTTTTAAATAGCATTTCAGTTGGATACATTCAAGACTTATTCATCATTGCTTTTAGAACAGCTTTTTGCGTAACTAGTATGCGCTCAATCTGAATTTTACGAGCACCTCCCCATGCAATAATACCAAACTGTAAAATTGATTGCACATATGCGTAGTACGCTTGTTTTAACTCGCTTTCATTCAAAATGCCAGCAAACCGTCTAAACACATATGTCAGTTTACGAACTTTACCTTTAATAAAGAGATATGCTCATTCCACTTTAATCGATCGTCAAACATAACTCCAAAATAATTATATTTGTCGACTCTTTCGAGCCGATTACAGCCGCAATGATTACTGATTATAGTGATTGTGTTTATCTTCCCTTATATACCCCTTTAGAACTTCAAAATTCAATATGATTTATTCACTTTAAAAGTGTTATTACCCCTTTAACTTAATAAAATTGACATTTTGCTAAAATTTTCCCCTGCATTTTAAACTTAATAATCTTTATAAATAAACTTTTATATTTATACTTCATTATTATAAAAAACCTTACGAGAATGATTTTAAAATGTACCTTTTTACATTAAAAAATGGATTTTCCAAAACTTTGTTTACTCTAAATAAATGTTGTAAGGTTCGTGGCTTATGGTATTTAAATTTCTGAAAAAGTTTATGTTTAAAATTTTAATTTTTTATTACCTTCATAATTTCATAAAAATGTTTGTTGACATTTTTTATAGTTAACTCTTTTTACGTATTTTGATTTATAAAAAGTAAATTTTAAGAATCTATTATTCTAATAGACAAGCACATGCTTGAAGCTGCAGTCTTTTGCTTATTTGGACTTCAGTCTGCTCACTTTATGCTTTGACTAGGATTGTCTGATAGACTTAGCTTAAGCTTTTTTTGAAAAAATAATATTCATTGAGCGAATAGCTCTGCTTAATCCATCTCAAAGGATGTCTGAATTTAAAATAGAATGTCAATATTAATAATAATTTGTATAACTATTTTGTCTGCTTTTATTGTTTAACCCTTTGCGCTTGAAAGGCCACTGCCAGTGGTCACACCCGACTCTTAGACAAATCGTATTATTCCCCGTGAACTTAGTCCTCTCAGGTCGCATGGCCACCGAGAGTGGCCACTCTTTTGTCAGCATGTACTTGGCTACCATTTTGACTGGGCAGCATCACCAGCTCGGAATTGTTTTGTTGAATTCACTTGACATGTAGGTTAGAGTAAACATGAATATTTTATAAATAAGCTCTGTTTGGTGACAAATATAACGTATTTTAAATAGAAAACACGGTATTGCTTAGTATTTTAAACCTTATAAAGACGTTATATTTATATTATATAAATATGCTAAGATATAAAAACCAAAGTGGGGTACAACCAATAGTCATGATTTTAAACGACAAACTACAATATAGAAAATGTTTTAAATTTGTACAAACTTACATTATAACTTAATTAATTTAAATTATCCATTTTCATAATTTTATAATTATCAACCATTTATCACGACACTAAAAATGACTAGTAAAGCACTGAGTGAAAATATAGAGGTTATATTATTGAGCTCAACACAGCTGTTATAAAAGGAGGGAAAGTAATCATGCGTTGTTCACTTAGTTCAATAGTTTCTCTACAGATTCCAGCACTTTTCACAAAAAAAAATATAATTTTGTAAAAAGAAATAGGTTTCCATAGATATGCAATGCTATGTCCACTCATGGTGGCCATACGAGTGTTAGCAGGATTTTGTATTGGGCACTCTGGGTGGCCATAAGAACTGAGAGGTACAATACTGTGAAAATAATTAAAAGCTGATACAGAAAATTGCGTGGCCACTCTCAGTGGCAATATGACTCCAGAGGAATGTTTTTAAAAACGCTTTTCGAGCGCAAAGAGTTAAATAATATGTATAATTAGTTTTCTGCTTACATCTCCTTTTAAATTCCATAAAAAATCTTTTATAATATTATAAATTTATCCTCCTAATTTAAATTTTATTTAGGGTTAAGTCTTATATATGCCTCCAATAGATTGCACATGTTACAACTTGCCCACAATGTAGACATCACTACTTTGATAGGTTGAATTTTTTGGGAGGTGGTCTTTAACTTGGGCCTTTTTTCAAGGTTAGGGTTTTGTTGGAGATTAATGATGATGAGAATAACATTTCTTTTATGTGGTATCACTGTTTTCACGGCAGGCCCACAAGAATGATCAGATGTGGTTTACTTTTCTGGGACTTTGGTTGGCCCCGGACTGACAACCGGGCAAGGAGGGTTAAGACGTCTTTATGTGGGCACAACGTTCCTCTCACCAAATGTCCATTCTTCATGCCTTCTGATCCAAAGAAGATGCGATGCGTTAAAGCTCCATGTGACATTTGATTTAAAAACCCCTTAATTTTCTTCCTCCCAAGTCCTATTGCCTTCAGAAAGTTGTACATACTTTTAGATGGTAATCCACGGGCACCAACTTTCACTACAAACAACTGAGGGCAAAAACCTTTCATTCTTGCAGCTGCTTCTAACTCATAGTATTTGTTCTTCTTCTTTAAATGCTGCCGAGGTATATTAGTTTCCCAGGGTACAGCAAGTTCAACCATGATGAACTGCTTTGCACTGATAGAGTAGGCAGTGATATCTGGATTTTTCAGATACAGCTATCACTTGCTGTGTTTTCATTAAATGTCAGCAATTTCAATTATAATTACTTTGAATAAATTTTAATTAAAAAATAATTATCAAAATATGTAATTTATTTATATTTATCATTGATACAAATCAAAGGGGTAGATATTTATTTCAGGAACTATTTTAACTAATCTATCGTGGATAAATATTTATTGACTGCTTCACACTTTGTCACTTATTCCTGTATTAAAGACACATTAAAATGATGAACCAATAATGTAATTACTATTTTTTCATAATATATTTTGTGACTTCCACAATATTAAAAGTCAGAAGTGATATTTTTTAAATAAAATATCATAATCAAAATATTTGAACATTTATTTTCATTTACTGAACTCAACACAGCAAACAAATATTTAAAACATATAATATATAATTATACTAAAAATATTTAATAGTATATTTTTATAAAAATCATACTTAAATTTTATCAGTTGAATTTGTATGAATATGTGATTGCACAAGACAATAACAATAAAGTTTAATTTGAAAATGTTTGACACAGTAACTTTGATTTCCGTACAAATTTATTCGACTAATTCCTCCGGCTAAATCAAAAGTATAAAAGTATGAATTGAACATAACAGTTGCTTCGAACAGGGCATTGCCTGGTACAGTTTGCATTGTCAATGTATAGTATTGAATACTAGCCTTATCAGTATTGTTTAAGGTGGCTATTCTAGCATTCATGATTTTACCAAGCTTTAGTCGAGAGCACATAGGGTACGGAATAAGTAGTTTATTGAGTTGCGTCATAACAAAGTTGACTGTTTGCTTGACATTAATATTATTTACAGAGACCATGACAGACTGATGACAGGTACACCAATGTAATTCAATCCCTGCTTTTTCACATGTTCTTTCCTTAAAAATAGGTAAAAATAAACTTATACCTCTTGGTACTTTCTTGTCTAAGTACAGTTTACGAGCTCTTCGTCGTATACTTATTCGGTTTAATGTGTCTAGGTTTGATAAATCAATTAACGTCTCATAAAGATCAAAGGTTGTTGTCAGCCTTCGAGCATTTTTCCGTAAGTTACCAATGGCAGTAACATACTTATTTTTAAACCAATCGGGATAAGCGATAAATAAAAACGGCAATCTATCTTCTAAATATCCCTGATATGTAGTCACAATTTCTCCATTTCTTATTCCATGATCACTCATAAATATTAACACTGTTTTGTTAAATACTCCAGCATTGAGAAGTTTTGTAAAAAGTTTAACATAATATTTGTCACCGTACTTAGATAAGTTTAGTATATCGTGAGAAAGGCTTGTACTCCAAACAAAACCAAATGAAAGTCTATCTAGCATTGTGATTGCAAACTTTTCTACATAATTTAATAATACTTCAAGTGACAAACGAACACCCATGCACAACCTTGGACAAACTCTAACTTCATGTCCAATTTCATTTCTACAAACATAATCAAATATTCTCGTGTAGTAATCTGTAGGTTGTTTTTTAAAACCATGTTTATCTAAATTAAACATACCTAATTCCGAAGAATCTTCTGAAAACATGGTGATATACTCTGAACTATAGTTTTTCCATACGAGAGGACAGTCGTCAAAAGTCACATTTAATGACTGCCAACAGACTTTGCTTAATTGTTCCACTGTCAAACCCGACAACATTGGTATTAAATTCTGAAATGTACTATAGTCTACTCTGTTATATCCCAACAGTTCCACAACATTCATGTTTTCTTTAATAAATGAAACTGTCTCAGGCATTTGTCTGTAGAGATTTAGACGAGATACAGCATCAACACCAATGATTAGCACGCTCACTGCATCTTTGGTTCGTGTTAACTTAACTCTGTCTTCTACATCTTTTTTAAATGGCACAAAAGCATGGTAGTCCTTGTAAATTTCTATGGAGTCGAGGTAGCAAACTACTCTAACAAATTCTTCTTTAACGTAAATGTTAGAAGTAAAACAATATTTTTCTTCGTGAAATCTGAAAAATAAGATCTTTAATTACTTTGGACTTACTGTCTCAACATTGTCTCCTGTGTTTCTCCTTAAGTTTATGACTCTAAAACTGCTGATCGGATTTCACACAATTTATATTTTGTAACATCTTCAATTTGAACAAGGAATATACCTTCAATGGTTAGTAAGGGTTTATAATAGAAAAGAGCAGGAAAAATAATTTAGTGAGTTGAATTAAAATAAATGTATTACAAAACACTTTGGATGGACTAAAATGAACACATATATGAAATAAAAGTGAATCACACAATTGTAAAGACTTGAAATTGTAATATCGACAAGAATAACATGAAGGCAATAAAAATCTGTATAAGGTTTCTGTATTATATTCTATGCTATAGAAAAATAAGCTATAAAAAGCCCACATGATCAAAATTGGACCAATCGGAAACTCCCAAGTAAAGGATGTTCATGATAAAAAAATATGCTTCCAAAGCTTGTAGAAAGATAACATCGATTTTACACAGGAACAGCTGGTAGAAAAAACGCCCGGGTAAGGTACGGACATGAATCGCCATTAAGGTAGACTTTTATATATGGCTTAGTCATGTATGGCTGGGAGCCTGCAGTGGCGGGGCTCTTTGCTGAAATTAATGGGGGTGCTGCACCAGAAAATGTTTAGCCTTTATTTTAAAATTGTGTAAAAGTAAACAAACGTGTAAAAAAAGAAAATTTATTCAGAAACTTGATAAAATCCTAAAAGGACAAAATCAAACATTGTTTGCTTACTTTAACCTAAATTGAAAAAGCTTGATCTATTCATTTTAAAATCAATTTCATTTTTCTTGCTTTAATTTGCACGAAAACATCAATAATTTTCGCCTTGGTCTCTGGATGACCTTTGTTAACAATACCTTAAGTAATTAAAATTCATGTTTTTTATTTAAATTTAAACTAAGATGTATTTTCACACTTTAATTAACAATTAAACAAAGTGTCATGTTCTGCTTATGCAAAGTAAATCTGTTACTTCACCTGTCTAATAAATGTCTAGTAAATAAATTTTTTCCTTCTGAAATCATAGCGTCATTACCAAATGCGGAGTAAAAAAAAACTACCTTCCACCAGGACGCCAGGGTCGGCACTGCGAGAGTGACAGAGCTCTCTCCCTCGGAACCTGTACAGTTTCCTTTGGGCCCATACGCACAACAGCCATACACCACTGTGAAGCGTAAGGTTTCATACAAAGGTTTTTGTATCTTTTTTATAAACTGGGGGATGGCTACTGACATTAAGCTCAACGATTATATTATATTGTTCAAGTATACAGAAAAAAGGACTCATTGTATTAAATGTGATTGATAATATCAAGTGGAAATAGGGGTGCTGCAGTTCCACAGTAAGCCCTAGCTATACGTGAGCCGCCACTGGCTGTGAATACTTAACTCTGTTATTTCGATTGAGATAGCTTAAGTTGCTTCAAGGATCCTAGTCGATGAACTAATTGAAATATTTGCACGTTTAACAGCAAACAGTGTTGTTTTAAATAATGACTTAAACTTCGTGTTTCAATCAGGTACTAAGCCTAGTCTAGGTACCTCGTGGTCAATTTTGCCGACAACCGCATCTTAATGAACTAACTGATAAATTGTGTGTTTCAATACGGACAAATTAATGTTTGAACTGTGGGGATAAATTTTTGGATAAATATTCAAATTTGATTACTGAGTTCCTGGATATGGTATGTAATAGAAGATATTTTCACTATTTCATGTTTTAGAGCACAGAATAGATTTAAATTGTATATCATATTTCATCTTTCATTTAGGCCTATTTTATGTTTTAAATAATAAAACTTAAGGGTTTAACAAGTAACAAAATTGGTTTGTCATTGTCTGTTAATCCAACCCAACCATCATTTGCTGAGTAGCTTTAAGTCTGTGAACCCTGCCCTATGAGGGATTTTAACCCTTTGCGCTCAAAAGGCCACTACCATTGGCCACACCCGACTCGTAGACAACTCGTATTATTTCCCGGGAACTTAGTCCTCTCAGGTCGCATAGCCACCGAGAGTGGCCGCTCTTTCGTCGGCATGTACTTGGCTACCTCTTTGACTGGACAGCATCACCGGATATTGTTTTGTTGAATTCACTTGACAATTGTAAGTAGGTTAGAGCAAACATGAATATTTTATAAATAAGCTCTGTTTAGTGACAACTATAACTTAATTGAAATAGAAAACATGGTATTGCTTGGTATTTTAAACCTCATAAAGACTTTATATTATATAAATAACATATGGAAACCAAAGTGGGATACAACCAATAGTCATGTTTTTAAATGATAAACTCTATAGAAAATGTTTTAAAATTGTATAAACTTACATTATAACGTAATTAATTTAAATTATCCATTTTTGTAATTTTATAATTATCAACCATTTAACAAGACACTAAAAACAACTAATAAAGCACCAAGGGATGAAATACAGAGGTTATATTATAAGCTCGACACAGCTGTTATAAAAGGGGGAAAGTAATCATGTGATATTCACGTAGTTCAATAGTTTCACTACAGATTCCAACACTTTACACAGAAAATGATATAATTATGTAAAAAGAAATAGGCTTCCATAGATACATAATGCTATGGAAACTCACGGTGGCCGTGCGAGTGTTCGCAGGATTTTGTCTGAGTGGCCATACAAGCTGGGAGGTACAATACTGCGAAAACAATTCCAAGCTGATACAGAAAATGGCGTGGCCATACGACTCCAGAGGAACTTTTTTTAAACGCTCTTCGAGCACAAAGGGTTAAAGGTAAGATAGCCTTTTTCAATAGTAAAATAATAAAATATAAATTATTTTTATATTTTATTTTTGGAATATATGTTGTAATTTTTATACATAGAGGTACTTTATTACGGCTGATCAAAAGTCTAAAAACATCCTAAATTTGTTTTTATTTAAACTTTCAGCGACAACGCTTTTTATTAGTAATTAAGTTTTTATATTATGTTTTGAATGCCAATTGATCAGATAACTTTTTCTAAATTGATGCGTTCATTTTCAAATTGTAACATGTATTGCGCTCCTAAAAAGTAATAAAATGACATATATCTCTTTCTCTTAGAACTATTAAACTGTTTGATAATGTTGGTTACAAAATTGTTAAAATTTAATATATTATAAGCTACAATCTAATGTAGTATAAACTATGGCTAACAAAATATGTATTTTAATCGATCTTCTGCCTCTCTTAAATTAAACCATAGCAAAAAACGAATTTAAAAAGTGCAATCACCTGTACAATAAATCAACAGCTTGTGTATCAATAAAGTAATCTTCTGTATCTTCAACTCTAAAGAAAGGTTGATAGCAACATCGTAGTCCAGATGTGTAATTCTTTTTATAATATGATATGGCTTCTTGATTAATATAAAGTGAAGTTGAATTGGACTCTATTAAGGGTAGTGGATGTGTTGCATTACATATTATTGGTTTTTCTTGATATATATATTTCTTAATTGAATCATCAAATGGATCCATGTCTGGAATCCTGCAAGCGATAGTATCTACAAGAAAACGTCCATGTTTCACTGTAAAAATTAAAATACAGAATTTAGTAAAACTAGGAAAGATTACCACCTTCTTCACACACCAAATACCTTCCTTTCTCACCACAATAAACTAAAGGAAAATCATATCAAATTGGATATATATATAGGCTATATATATATACTGTGGGGGAAAAAGTTAATAATAAGATAGCCCTGGAACATAAACCCACAACATCAACAAAAACATATGTAAATGCACTACAGCAAACATTTATTTAAATAATAAGTATTATATATATACCCGATTTATTCAAAATTTCTTAATGAGTACTTTATCATTACACCCAATTTTGCTTTTATAATTTCTTTTTAATAAAAATGTAGTAATAAAAACTAATTAGGTAAATAATATTAAAAATGTCAAAATAAAATTATTTATTTTACAATATTAGATGAATTATAACTTTTAAACAAAACCATAATCTAAAAATTAGAGATACAGTACTTATGTACGAGGTATGTCCAGAAATTAAGATCCATTTGGTAATAAAACAAAATCATGTACAGATATATTAAAACAATTGATTGAAAAAAAATACAACCCTTAAAATATTTTTCTACATAGTTCCCGTAATTTTCCAGGCATTTTTCATAGCATAGCACAAGTTTTTGTATGTCTTCTTCATAGAAGGTGTTTTTAACCATGTGGTGACATGTTCTTTCAGCTCATCATCGTTGTTGAAGCGTTGACCACCAAGGAAAGATGTCGATTCAAAAAGAGATAGAAGTCGCTAGAAGTGAGGTCAAGGCTGTACGAAGTATGTTCAAACATATTCTAGCCGAATTCCTTTAGGAGTTTTTTGTCACATTCGCAGTGTGTGGTCGAGTATTGTCGTGGAAGAAAACAACACCTTTTGAGAGCATTCCTCGGCGTTTGTTCTGTATTGCGCGGTGCAGTTTCTTAAGCGTCTCGCATTAAACATCTTTATTGGTTGTTTCACGGCAAAAAACCAATCAGTAAAATACCTTATCTATTCCAAAACACTGTGTACAGTACGATTTTTTTTAACCATGCCTTCGGCCATGATTGTACTAACCTGAATGATAACGTTAGAAATCGCTTCGTCTACTCTAGTTTTTTTCCACGAAAACTGAACCGAGCGGCTTGAAACAGCGAAAACCGAGCTTCAATAATACACTTAGCAGCGATGTAAAATTATGAAACTTTCACGGATACGCAGATAAGAACCATACGATTCGTATGATGTAAAAGAAAATCAATTACAAAACCTATTTCATATTTTTAAAATCAATATTACAACAATGTACTTTAATAATAAAATGAAACTTTCACACTGAAACTTTCAGAGACAAAGTGTTCGCGTGAAAGTTTTAGATAAAGGTCTAAATTAATTATTTTATTTGAAACATTTTTTCGTTTGACTTACGGTTTGCTCGGTACAGCAGTATAATGTGTGCGTTTCCGGGGAAAACTTCCTGCCTGGGGGAAGTAGGCCTGGCATTTACCTACTTGGTGTCTGGCATTTACACACCACAGTATTATTATTCAAATACTCGAACAAGAGACAAGTAGTCTATGACTCATTCAAGTAGTTTTTATTTCAATAATTATTCAATCAATTTTGTTTATTCGAAGTTTGTGGAACTGCCTTTACAATCCCTCCCTGCTACACCGCTAGCTCACTGCGTGCTAGCCGAGCCGAGGGCACGGTTAAAAAAATTGTACTGTACATGACTTTTTGAGATATCAAGATTGTCTTGGGATTTTGTGCTGCTGGGCACGAAGTATGCCTTCATTCTATCGAGTGCCGTTTAGTTTCAGGGGTGTCTTAAGCAACCCAAGTTTCATCCCCGTAACTATCTGAGACAGAAAAATATCAGAATCTTTGTCGCAACTTGTCAAAAACTGAAGTGCACCACCCATCCGTTTTTTTTTGTGTTTGATAGGGTTAGGACTTCTCGTTCCCTTAACACCCGGGTTCAAACTCTACACTTTACTATGTTAACATTTAAGGGACAGATCAATAACAATGCATCAGTGGTTCAGTGGCAATAATATATATATCTCTCTATATTATTCATACAATGCAATGATACAAATACATACGATCTGACACCTTAGCCTACACTTATACTACATACATCTCTTATACCAGGTATTGACCTTTATAAGACAGACTGGATTACGGTATTGGCAACTAGAGCGTGTTACTTTTATCTGAATAATCCCAAAACTCTGAATATAACGTGACTCTAACTAGACTGAAATACTTTGGTTTGCTCACTCAGTTTGATGTCTTCACAGGTATTTCGATGGTCCAAATCTCGGAAGCTGAATTCCAAGTCCCGATTTCCTGGCCGCACTTTGCACGACGAACCGGCCCAACTTTTTCCGGCCACACGCGCTAATAACAGACTGGCCTAGCTACCGGCCCAACACCTTAACAGACTGGCCCAACTCGCAGCCCCTCACTGGTCACCCGACCAGTCCACCCTGGCCCATCGACCACAATCCTCTGGCCTCGATTCTAGATTCGGATTATACTTTATAACCCGTCTAGCTTCCTTGTTGTCATCTTAAAACAAACCAAAGCAAAGCGAGTTCCGTGTTCCGCGTTTAACGAACTCTCCCGCGACCTCGCTACAATTTCCGTGTTTATACCGTACTTCCTTGTCCGTCTTACTGGTCAAAACCTTAACATTCAAAATACTATTTCTAATAACTAAAATACTAAAACATATTCCTGCAAAACATAACATGTTGTACCGTAAGAATGTAGGGCATTCATCAGGAGCAGGCCCGTTTTACCGAATAGGCACGGTAGGCACGTGCCTAGGGCGCTAGGCAATTGGCATTTTTGGAGGGCGCAAAGAATTTACGGGATATAGGTGTTATGGTAGGGCTGGTGGAGGGGGGGTGCGTAATCAGCTGGCAGGGGTATGAAAACGGCGCTACTCTTCGTTGTGCCTAGGGCGCTGGCAGGGTGTAAAACAGGCCTGATCAGGAGCATAGTTTTTGATAACCCAGTTTTTCACTAATAATTTCGTGAACTAGTGCTCGTAAAATTTGCAGAAATTCAGTAGCAAGAGCATTAATTGTAAACTTACGGTTGCCTTAATCTTTTCATCAACTGCACTAACCAGTTCATCAGTAACCAAAGATGGACGTCCACTGTCCATTTCGTTCTTCATTGTACACTTCACCACGTCGTTCATTGAACTGTCAGACCCATCTTCTCACCATTGAATCTCTCATTGCATTTTTTCCATAAACCTCACAGATTTGTCGATAAATGTCAATTGGTTTAACGTTTTTTGTATTCAAAAATGAATCGCAGATCTGATTTCACAAGCAGAGGGATTTTAAATCAACGCCGACATTATAAACAAGCACTAAAAAGCGTACACAACCAACAGTGATTTCAAGATGGTGTCATTTTCTTCTCCTTGACTCAGTGTGACGGAAACGGATGTGCGGAACTGCGATCCCAGTGCTGTTGCGGATAAAAATAGAAACAGAACTTACTTTCTGAACGTACCTTGTAAATCTTTCAATGATTGCAAGATATCACCAAATTATAATAAAAACTAAAGTTGTCCCCTCATCGACATCCATTTTATTACGTACTATGACAAAGTGAGTCAATACCAAAGGAAGTTAGAACCTTATTTACATAAGTTTAATATTCCTTAAATGAATAATTCAACAAACACAACAGTTGAATATTTTGCTTTAATGGGACATTTTATTTTAAAGGTTTATAATAAAACTAATAAATAAAAATGATTAATTTTGTGGAGAAAAACAGACAAGAAACAAATTTAATTTAGTTAACATTTGAAAGATTTTAATGCATGTCATTAAATTTACCAAGTGCCTCGTATATCCTTTAACAGTTCACCTTGTTTTGACAATACAATGTCCCTCCTAAGAAAAACTAAAACACAACACTCTCATTTATTGAAGATTTGATGTTTATTCCTTTTAACCGACGAAAACGTTCACAGTTACTTACTTGAACAAATTATTGCAACAAGACAATATCTTCACTTGTTTTAGGCTCCTTTCACACTATTCGAGTTTGATCGTGCAGAAAAAAACCGAAAGGCGAAATTCTTTTAGTGGAGAAAGCAGCCATCCAATGCCACTGCAATACACGGAGACCATCGCGACCGAAAATAAACCAAATAGTGTGAAAGGACCCTTTTGGTGATACCTTTTAAGATACAAGATACACAATCAATCAATCAATCTTTTATTCATCCTTTTTTTCAACAAATATTACATTTGTATAAGGCAGGTCCCATAATTTACAAGTAGGCATGCAATATAATAATAATGCTTGGTACACCAGCAACCCTACAAAGTTTATAAAATTTATAATTTTGATAGCAGAATGTACACATAAACACAACAATTTTTTTTTACATTAAAATTTAAAAATACAACTATACACAATTTAACAAAATATAAAATATGATCAAGACTACAAGCAACATTACAAAGCCCCGAACAATAGTCAATCTCTAAATTAAAATAACACACATAAATATAAAATATAGAAACATGGAGGCTCCACACACCCCTGTCAGTGCCCCACAAACTCCTCCACAGAGTAACAGGATCCAGACAACAGCAGTCGTCTCAGTCTGCCTTTAAAACATGAATAATCATTAATCTCTAGCAAGTCTGGAGGAAGGTTATTCATAAATAGCGCCCCAGCTTGCGAAGGTAACTTACTAAATAAACTTAGCCTGTGCTGTTTACCCCGATATTTGCAAGCCATTCTAGCATGGTAATCATGCAAACCCCTATTGCTTACACTTAAATTTAAAATAAAGGATTGTTTCAAATATATAAATGGACGGTAGGGTGAAAATCTTAAACAATTTAAATGTTTCTTTGCATGATTGAAGTTTAGAAAGTCCTCCAATTATCCTAATGGCTTTTTTTTGGAGAACAAATACTCTAGTCACATTCTGGAGTGAGGAATCTCCCCACAAAACGATTCCATATTTTAGAAAAGGATATATCAACCCATAGTACGCTGTTATAAGAACCTGAGCATTACAATATTGTTTCAGACTTCTCAGCACAAATAGACCACTACTAATTTTAGCACATATATAGTCTATATGATTTCTCCATGACAGTTTATTATCGATGAAGGGACCCAGGAATTTTGTTGATAATACTCCATTTAGTTCATTATCATCCAACCTAATATTAAGTTTTGGATTAAAAGATTCTTTTAAATTGAAATGTATATAATTAGTCTTACTAGAGTTTATAGATAACCCATTGCAACTGAGATACTGACTAATAGCATTAACTTGTGAGGAAGCCCTCTGCTCCAAGTCGTATAAAGATTCTGCTTGAACATCCAATGTCGTGTCGTCAGCAAACTGAATTAGTCTATCCACATGTACTGATGAAATACTATTTACATAAATTACAATATTGGGCCAAGCACTGAACCCTGAGGGACACCACTTGACAACTCTACTTTGTCAGATAGTTTACCCGCAACAATAACCTGTTGAGTTCTATTATTTAAATATGATTTTAACCATGACAATGGTTGTCCTCGAACACCTATTTTATCACATTTAACAAGCAATGATACAAAGTCCACACAATCAAAAGCTTTAGAGAGATCCAAAAACACACTCAAAACTTTATGCTTACCATCCAGACTCTCAACAATATATTCTATCAACTGGATTATAGCATCTATAGTAGATTTTCCTTTTTGAAAACTAAATTGGCCTTCATACAGGATATTACACCTTTGCAGATGGTTTAACAACTTCTCCAGAAACAATTTCTCGAAAACTTTACTAAACACAGGCATAACAGATATAGGCCTGTAGTTATTTATATCCTTAACGTTACCTTTTTTAAGCATAGGTGCTACCTTAGCTAACTTCAATCTCGATGGAAACATTCCAGTGGAGAAAGATGAATTTATCAAAACTGAGAGAGGCACAGAAAGTTCTTCGACACACTGTTTAATGAGCCATGTACTAAGCCCATCAATATCCATGGTTTTTTTATTAAGCAGGGCCGTCACTAAAGCATATTTTTTAGTGTGGAGGATACTAAATTTTGACAACTCATACAATTTTGCCAACTCATTATACAAATTTTTCAACCCAAGAAAGCACATGCAATAATGTAATCAAGAGAAAGAGTGATTTTCATCAACATGAAACAAATATTTAGCAGATTTTTTATTTATATGAAGCATTGACAACTGAAAAGAAATTGGATTCATCTACCAAGCTTAAATTACTCGGGGCCATTTACTACTATGTACAGTACTAGGCAAGAATATGAACAGGGCTGGATTTATCACTAGGCTCTGCCCAGAGGACCACAGTGCCAGAGGCTGCAAGCTAAAAACAATTTGTTTAAATAACAAAGAAAATGTTTATGATGAGTTAAGAAAAGTCTTTGTTTAATTGTTTTTTAATCAGTTTATTGTTGTACGTTATTATTGTTGATTGAAGTTTAGAGTAGTTTTGCAATATGTTACAGTAGGCGTGTTATGTTACAGAGCCAAATCGTAGAGCGTCTGACTCTGGTCTATCGAACTTCTTGGTTAATCGTACGCTTGGCTATCAGTGTGTCTCTACTGGCTAGGTCGAGACAGGTGCAAGCACAATGTTAATGTTTATAGCAGTCATCCCAGCAGAGTCTACAATAAGCCATAAAACCTAGTGGTAGCAGAGTCCTAAAATAACTTCCTTTTTTCATGCACTGCTGAATGTGCAATTGTGAATGACAATATAAATATTAGTAAAAATGTACTATCTGTTTCTCCTGTCACTTCATGAGGAAGCCTGTGAAACCGATTTGGCACAGTTTGTTTTTGAAAATCAGCCCAGAAGAAAGTGGGAGAACTGATGGGGTTTCATTTCAGATCCATCTTTAATGGAATGTAAATAAATGAACAACTATGAGGATATGTGCATTAGATGGAAATAAATATTTGTGATGGAAACTTAAAAAAAAAAATTATTTTCATCCAATTGTCATAAAGCGTAAATTATGTTGACTTTAGATGGGTTGCAAGTTTTTTTAAAGGTTGATGATGGATGAGCGCTCATTAAATAATTCTTCTGTGTTAATTGAGCCAGGTACCACACTGTATTAATAACTACCACAATCCTTTTGATCTCTTTCCAATTTTCTCATTTTAGTAGAAGTTATCTGTATTAACTTCAACTTTTTGTTTCAACTTTTTATTTAACGCTTCGCCTGTTATGAAATAAAGTTTTTAATACTTCCTTACATTATACACAATACTCCAGTTTGGGAATTGAAATTTGAAACATATTAACATATGGCCCTTTCTACGCACAACTAGGGATGTTGCAATATTATAGATATTAGTAAATTTCGATATTTTTGTTCCCATATTTCCGTTATTATATCGACATTATCGCAATATCGGAAGAATAATGTCAAGATTTCGATATTTTTTGCCTATACTGTAGCAATTATGTTCTTTTTTACAACCGAATCGCAACTCCTAAAAATAAAAACACAAAGCACTTACTTAACCTATACAATCACAGAATGTTTTTTAGTTTCTAAACATATCTATCTCGCATGTTTGTATTTAACCTACCTTAATATGAACTTAAAACACGCCTGATCATAGAGTAACCTACCGTCTACAACATAAAGTAACTTGTCGTCCTGAACATATACTTACTTCTTACTGCCGCTAGTATTTGAGGATGAGCCTATTTAGCGCACAATGTATTGTTAGAATGCCTACCACTCTTCTCATGTCCTTCTTTTATAATAATTACAGAAAACTTAAATAACTTTCTTGTATAACTTAAATACAATTTAGAAAAAAAATCAATTCTTAGATTTTTTTATATTTATTAACAAATTTTTTAATTTGAATTACAATGTGTTTTAGCCAGCATTAATTTGTTATTTTACCACAAAACCATCAAAATTTGAAACACTCCAAATAATTCTGTTTTTAACAAAAGTGTATGCTTATCTAAAAGCAGAAATAATGTTTCTTTCTACCTATATTGTTTGGGTAGTACAAGTTTTATCATATTAGAATTGTCAGCTTTAGTTGGGGAATCAGGTGAACCGACTAAAAGAAGTTAATTGTCATACAGAAGTGAAATTAGAGGCTGTTGGTACACTTTTTTTTCATATGGGGTTTAAATTATTATTAAATAATGTTTATAACTTTTTCTGGACTGTTGTGTTTTGTGGCATTTCATACATTTTTTTTAAGAGAAGTGAAGAAGCGATGTACCGTACTTTTGATATCAATATAGTATGATTGTGTAGTGCAACAAAGTTAATTCCCATGCAGTTACACTTGTCCTACTCCTTTCTAATCCACTATCTTGTTTGTAGGCAACACAATCTTGTCATCTGCTCATCTCAATATTGCTGGAAGTTAACTGTGGTCTATTATAATTCCTCCTCTCCTTGCTACTGCAATAAAGAACAGCATGTAAACTTGCAGTCTTTAGTAATGGTACTGGTAAGCAGAAAGTCAGGGAAACCTTCTTCGGATATAAAAAGGTCTTAATTTAGCACACTAGATCATACCACAAGTTTTGGGGATGCACACAAAAGGAAAATAAATGTTAAGAAATCAAATTTATTTTCAAGATTTAAGGTTAAAACAATATATTATTTTTACTTGAATATCAAACCATCAATTGTTTTAAATTTATATGTATAATTTTTAAATGTAGTATGTATTTTTCCTTCTCATTCTGCTCAAGTCGACATGCCACAAGCCTCATCACAATATTTTGGAACAATTCTGTTGTGACTACAGGATACAATCTGATAAATGTGTATGTACTTAAAATTATACGCAAATATATGCAGTTACGTTTAAAAGTAATACATAGTCAACTAATTTGATAGTCAAGTCAATGTAAGTTATTGTAGTTCAGTAGTTTCAAAAATAGAGAAATTTTATTTCAAAATTTTAATGTGATTATTGCTGCCTTAATCATAGAGTTGAAAAATACCTAATATTTATATCAAATTTTGATGTTTTGATGAGGTAATGTATTATAAATTTTTATGAGGTTTTTGCAAATTTCTGATAAACCTAAAATTTGATTTATTCGTAACCCTGTCAACTAATACTTAATACTTTTAATTTTTAATGAGTGTAGTGGTCATTTAAAGCCACTTTTATGGCCGAGAATTTTAAAATAGAAAGAATGTTTAAGAATGGTTGAAATCAGTATTTATTTTAGATAGGTACTGAGAAGTACAGACATGGCTGAAATGTATCCAAACAATGAATTAGCCCTTAGAATGGTGCTGATCATACCAGTTGTAAAAACTGCTCTGGAGAAAGTCTTTTCTTCTCTTTCACGTTTACAAAATTATAAAAAACTCAAATATTTTATAACAACTTCATTGAAACTTTCGATCAGACAAATTCCAGGGGAAGACTTTGGATTTGTAAGTCATTAATAAGAAACTTTTGATGGGACTTTTTTCTTTATAATATTGGCCAGCAATGAACTTTATACTAATTGGTTTCAATTGTATAAGTCTAGTAATAAGTACAGATTTTAAGGGTGTAAAAGGCACCCATTTTTAAGCTCTCAGAAAAAAAGAAACACAGGAGTTACAGAAATGAAATATACTTTTGGTTATGTAAATCATTTAGTTGGTTTCTTTAAATCTATAAAGTTTTAATATAAGTTATTTAATATTATTTTTGTTCACTGAGCAAAATTATTTAACATCTGAGCTCCACTTTATATTTTTATATCTTTCGGTAGCTACAATCTTTAATGTAAAATAAGTTTTGAAAAATACTAACCTTTATAACTTCGATGTAGGTGAAACGTTTTGAGAGCATGTCTCCATATGCTGAACTGGAAAAGGAACCAAACAGATGGCAAACATAACAATATTATAAATAACGACTTATTGCTGCAATTCTTGTTGAAAGGTTTAGCCACCGTAAAGGTCTGAAATTTCAAAATTTAAATTAAATTGGTTCTTTGTAATAACCTATGTTACAACAATGTAATCAGTGTTGGTCTCACATCCTCCGAAACCCTTAAGAAAATTCAGTAGCAGTGTACACTGCAAAACTTCTGTAGGGACTAGTGACTCAATCCCAAAAATATTAACGACATCATGTACTCAAAACATTATTTTTTTTTTGAAAATAAAGTATTATAATAATATTTGGTACAGTATATAGTTTTATAAAATACATTATACTTAAATAAACACACTTTTATTGTAATAAAATTTAATTTTGGGATCTAAAATAACACAATCTTTTAAAAAGTCTTTATTTAGAACAAACCGTACTTCAATGTTTTTCATATCACAGTTCAAAATATTCAAATTCAACATATTCAATTTCTGAGTTGAAGTAATAGGGCGAGATTCATCCTGTGCACGTTCTCCTAGTATTTTCATTGTTTTGCCAATTTTTTTTCATAAAAATCTTCCTCTGTTATTAGTACACTGTCTTTAATCTTGTTTGTATGCAGGGGCGGTCTGCCTCTCCGCAACATGGGCGTCCGCGGTTAACTTTGTGAATATAGTTTACGACAAGAGAAAACAAAACTGACAACACAAACTATTTGAGATAAATGAGTTAGTTTTTGTTTCGTCGGTTGCAGTTTTGCCAATTAAAATCAACCAACCAAAGTTATATAGGCCTATAAATTAAAATTTTAAAGAGGAATAAAATACAGCAGTACAAAGTACAATTTAACTAGTAGAGAATCACCACTCTACTTGTTTTGCTCAATTAAATTGTGACTGTGAACTAAGCCACCTGCTGCGGCCACAGCCACTCGAAGGTCGAAGGAAGCAAAGAGAGCTCATCTTTCAGCTTACACCTTACACCCCTTTCACTAGTGGAATAGACTACCCCTTTACTACCACTTTGATCTCATGGAAAACCACAGCGCAAGTTTCAAATTTATGTATGATATTTCAGGCCTGGAGAAGAATTTTAGTGACACAGAGTTGAAGAAATCGTGTAAACAACATGAAACCATTTTAAGCGGTGTAGTTGGAGGAGACTGCAACATCAATGGTGATGACCTTTACAACGAGCTTAAACTTTTTACGACTATCCTGCCCCCAAGAAGTCACCCTGCTGAAGCATCTTCCTTCATAACCAAGAGTGGTTACATAAATACTTTCCCCAACATTTTTGTTGCACTGCGAATATTGTTGCACTCTCCCACTCTCAGTTCCCAGCGTAGAAAGAAGCTTCTCCAAATTAAAACTAAAAACATATTTACGTTCATCTTTGGCTGGCAAAATTGGCAATTGAGAATGAATTGTTAAATGAAATGGACACTGACTTGCTACCATATTTAAGGAGTTTTCAAAAGTAAAAGCCTTGAAAATCCACTTTTAATTACAGGACTTTTAATTCTTAGTTTGATTCTAAAGACACGATTTATGTAATTGTATTGCAGTTGAATATCATTATGATAACCTGTAAATTGTAATGTAATTAATTATAATTCTTGCTTGTAAGGTTTTGTGTGTTGTAATAAGTTACCTTCTGCCTTTCAAATTTGGTCCAAATTACAATTCGATAAAAATGCACTAAATGGTTAGTTGAGTTATGAGGGGGAGGTGGATGGATACCAAAAAGTGGTTTGCTTACACTTAAAAAATACCTAGGGCCGCCACTGTTTGTATGTGAATGGTGTACATTTTACATATTGCATTAATTTATATAACTGAACCAATACGAAATTTACTGCGTAAAGATGTGAGCTTGATATGGGAACCTCACAATAAAGAAGCTTTGGGTAAAAGTAAAACATCTTTTGACTGTAGCACCATTCTAAAGTGTTTTCAACCAAACAAACCTATCACTATTCAAGTGGATGCACCATTAAAAGGTCTGGGAGCATAGGTATTCTACCAAAAAACATTCAGTGGCTTTTGTTATGTGGATGAAAAAAAAACTTGCACAAATTGAAAAAGAAATGACAGCTGTAGTTTATGGCTGTGAATGATTTCAAATACATATATTTGGTACTATGATAACATTTCAAACTGAACACAAGCCTTCAACAGGTATTATGAAAAAAACAATTCAGAAATTATCTACTAGATTACAGCAAATCAGACTTAGAATATTAAAATATGATTTTAAGTTAGAATATATTCTCGGAAGTCAAATGTTTATGGCTGATGCTTTATCCCGAGCAGCATTGATTGATACAGTCAGTGACTTAGAATCTCAATTAGTATTTTCAATTGATTCTAAACTCTCCAAAGAAAAAAAAATGCTAAAATACAGATCTGCTACAGAAAATGATAAATGTACAAAAAAAATCAAGTGTTATTTTGATGAAGGTTGGCCTAAATGTTATCAGAATGTAGACAATTTATTAAAGCCATATTGAATATACAAGATGAACTCTCGGAATATTACTTTTTTATTTTTTTGAGCTCAAAGAATAAATTCCAATTTGCAAAGGTAAAGAATTATTAAACATGATTCATGAAGGACATTTGGGAATGGAGAAATGTCGGAGGCGTATTAAATCAACTGTTTTTTGCCCTGGTATAAATGAAGACATCAAAATATTTACCGGTATATTAAAATGTTCAGCATGTAACAAATTTAAAACAAAAATAATAGAAGAAAGCCTATAGTAAAATTAATTGTGATCATACAATTCCTGAAAAACCGCGGATAAAACTGGAGCTGATATCGGTGAGTTTAAAGGAAATAATAATAATTTAATTATTGTTGACTACTTGTCCAAATTTCCAGAATAAATTTTGCTTAAAAGATAAACTTCTAAAAGTGTTGAGACTGCTTTTAAATCTATATTTTCTAATCATAGAATTACAAATATAAGGTTATTACATACAATATGCCTTTTTCATCACAAGAAGTTATAACATTTTCAAAAAATTGGGAATTATTATTACAACAACCTCTTCTTATTATCCTCAATCAAATGGACTAAGCGACAAAATGATCCAATCAATAAAACATGTGTTAAGAAAATGTCTAAGGTCAGATCAAGCTCCATATTTAGGATTACTTAGTATTAGAGATTCGTCTATTAATGGAGTTGACCTCTCACCAGCAGAGCCGTTAATGGGACGTAAGATCAGAACAAAACTGACATCCTTTACTCACATATAGAACAAAAATCACAAAGAAGCTGTTAATAAACTAAAACGTTGGAAAATTACCAGAATAAGTGGTCCAGATGTTCCAAAAATACATTGCCAGAAATTCAGAATAGTGATGAAGTGTATGTAAAAAAATTGGACTCAAAAGAAAATTATTTCAAAACATGAAGAGCCAAGTTCATATTTTGTTGTTAGAAATTGTTCAAGGCAAAGTGATTAGACAAAATCGTTGACATATCAATAAACAAAATAAATGAATGAAACTGTTGAAAGATCCAAAGCAAAAAGTAGGCCTAATGATCTTATGAATAATAATCAATAACAACAACAAAAATATTCTACTAGAAGTCCTTTTTTTTTATCTGAAGGACTATACTTCAAAATGAAAAAGGAAGATGTTATAATGTGATATATAGTTTAGTAATCAGATTATTGGACTATCAGATGATTACAGATTTAGGATTGTTGAAAATTAGGAAAACGTTGAACCTGTGATTGAATGGTTGGGTTTAATGTTAATAAATATGTGCTTAGCCTACTAATTTATATTTTTACTTTAACAGTGTAAGATTTGTACAAAAAAATGTACCGGTAAGCCTTTCTTAAAGCAATGGTCTTGTCTTTTTAGTAGAACCGTACACCACCTGTATTATTAACAAATCCTTGCTACTGCAATTTTTCAATGATAATATTAATAACGTTTTATTAATACCGTACATCATTTTAGGCTTCTTAAATGTTAGCAACCTACAAATAAATATGTTGTGCATTTGTCATTTTATTGCTTTCTAAGATAAAACTTTCCAAATTAAAAACAATATACCTCTGTCAAGGAGTAGTGACAGAAGTTATGTTGGAATTTCTTTTCTAAACCTTCTAGTTCAGGCACAGGCATAATATGTGGCTGAAATGAGACTAAAACTATGTGGGATGTGGGATAATGATTTTTCCTTTCGTAGATACAAGATACTATTTGGCCTACGCCAAACACTGAATGCCAGTTGGTTCATATGACTCCAAAAAAATAATTTTGTTAGCTGGCATCGCCCAGCTAGCTAAAAGATTGGGTGAACATAGTGAACAATGAAAAGATCTGATTTACCAATGGGTCATAAATAGTTAAGGCGAATGAATCAGGGACGTACAGTACATACATTATAGACTGAAGTTACAGACTAGATACTCAGTGAAGCTTGTCTTTCATGCCATTTTTCCAAACAAGTTCTATAGGTACCTACTTAAGTAGCACAGATATTACGATATATGCTAAAAGGCCAAAATGGCTTGATATTATTTTTGGGATGCCATCCTCTAACTAAATGAAATGACAATCCATAGGCAAGTTAAGCTCTCTGGATTTCTGCGCATTAAGGATTATAAGGTTTTGAGATCACTGATACACTGGTAAGGAAGGGAATTGTAAATCTACCTGTGGGTCCTGCCATAGGCGTCACATGGACTATTGTTTTAGGGGGGCGCAACCAGTCAACAGCCGATGCAAGAGTTTGATTGGGGGAGGCAAAATAGGGAACACACCCAGGCTAGAACAAATTTGGGTTTTGATAGTGTAAAACAGCTTTTAACATTACAATTTTCATTTTTAACCATTGACTGTTAAAGGAAAATCGGCAATGGTTAAACTGGTTTAACGGTCAATATTTTGGGGTTAAACTGGTCCGATGGTTAGCGCCAGGGCTTTCATAGCTAAACATTTTTGCTACAATTCTTATAAAAAATCTTTATGTACACATTAGTTGATCGTAAGCCTTCTTTCAGTTTGTTTAGAAAATCTTCCAACTATGGCACTTAGTTTTTTGTAAACTATTTACGGACTGCAGGGTGAAACGGTGGTGGAGGCCGGGGAGGGGGTGTCGCACAGGATTACAAACCTTCAACGGGTTAAAGAATAAAATGACATAGCCTACTTCATTCAGTCCGTAAGTTTAGCAAATGATATCTCATAGTAAGTATAAATGTAATAACGATTAAATTGGAAAATAATTTGACGTTAACCATAATAAGGTAAAATAAACAACGTATACCGCATTAAAACATCTTGTCATAAACGACTTATAAAAAGAGGAAGAACTTTACAAAATAGTAAAGTTATTAAATTATTTGTGTATTCGCCACAAACATAAACGAATGTTAAATTTATATACTGCATGTACCCCCCCCCCCCCCTTCCCTCAGCCTGACACCTAATATGGACTCTGCATTAGTTATTAGGATGACTCTACAGTCAGGTAATCAACTGCAAAAGTAGCAACATTGAAGATATATAGGCCTACATATATTTAATTATATCAAGTGATTCAGCCTAGTATACAAAATCTAACTTTTAAAATTAAAACATTATTATAGCTGTGAGATTTTGTAGCCGTCATATAGCAGGCAAAGAATATATATAAATATATTTTAGAAGATATCTTGATGAAAAACTGTAAATAAACTAAAAACTCAAACTGTAGATCCTGCTTGCAATCAATGCTGGTTTTTATAGAGCTCATGGAAGGATCGCTGTGTATTATTTCAATACTGAGTATAAAAACACATGCAAAGCATCAATGGTACCAATACAGTTGATACAAACATTTAAAAATTATTTTGACATAAAGGGATAGGCTACAGAAGATAAGTTATTGCAACAACAGATTAATTTTTATAATACTCAACAGAAAAGTTTGTAAATATTAATACAAACCATTTTCATAAGAAATAATATTCAACTAAATCACAATGTTTCTCACAAAACAATGTTCACTTACAAGTCCTTTGACAATGCATAGGCTATATTATTATTTATAATGTTTTTCCTAAATCATGGTCCTTACTATCTTAAATAGAAAACAACATATTATTCAATAATAGAGACAGCTGATTTCAAATAATTTCCAGATTTACAAACTTGATGGTTACATGCTGTTTTCTTTACTTATTATCCTAAGTTTTTTCCATTTTTTATCATCCTAATGATATTCAATTCAATATAATATCCCAATTCCAAATTAATTGGTGTTCTTGAATATTTAGTTATCTGTTCCTTGCCATGTTAAACAGAAAGAAACATAATATTAAACATTGGATACAGCTGATTTTCAAATATTTTTCAGATTTACAAACTTGATGGTTACACATGCTGTTTCTTTCACTTACTGTAAGTATGTAATCAACTCCTATAAAAGCGAGTGTACGTACGTACGAGGGGGAAGAGTTCAACCAGTCCACAGATCAATCAGCCCAAACACGGCGAGGGATCAACCAGTCCAAAGAAATAAATAAAATTAAAAGGTTTGGGTTAGTTGAGCTTTGGACCAATTGAACCGCTTATTTTAATAAAGGTTCAATTGGTCCAAAGTCTAAGCAACCGAATACAACGCACGGGTCAATCAGCCCAAACTAGCGTTCGGCTCAATCAGTCCAAAAGTGTAAACAAACTAATGCAACGCCCGGTTCACAACTACACTCAGCCAAATAAAGAATGACGTCCGAGTTGTTAGTCAAGTTCTTTGCATTTATATCATTCTAAACTAAATGGATATAAATTATAAATTTGTGTTATTATTAATGTATAGGCCTATACAATGTTTATTCGTTTATTTTTAACATCTTTGATAAGCAACAAATAGTTTTTTGTAAATAAAATACACATTACTTAGGCCTACTTCACTTGTTATTTTATAATCCAAATATTTCAATAATATTATTTATTTTTAACAACAACATGTGACTATCTTATCAGACATTTAAATCTGCTTTGAGAAATATATCAGATATATAATAAATAAATATGAATCTTTGATTAGATAATTATTTTTACTATAGCCGCCTTTCTGTAGAACTTATTTTTTAATTAATATTATTTTTTATGTAATTATTCCACTTTGCTGGATTTATAAATAACTTTATCTTATTTCTAAGACCAATTTTAAGGTAGTGAACAAACAAAAAGAGTTAGTTTTAGAAGTTTGCAAATTAGATAGTTTTGATTACCTATGTGGTTTTTTATACAAGTAATTTAAGGAATGTAACAAATATTAACTTACATGAACGTCTTTCGTTTTGTAATATTATTTTTGATGTAGGTATTCATACGCATTTGTAGTACTCAATTTCATTAATAAACGTTTTCGAGTAAGTTCACCTGCAATTTTCGTCGACCTAAACTAAATATCAGCTCTAAGTATTAAAAGGAAGGCCTAGTCGTATAACTAATAACGAAAACAGAAAATCGGCCAAACTAAATGTGCTACGCTTATGGAGGTGATGTTCATATTCGGTAAGGAGGTGATGCCAATTATTTATTCACCTTAACCTATGTTTTATTCTGGATTATTTTTTGGAAAATTTATTATTTAATCAGTGATATTTAGTGCATGCATAAACAGTAAATACCATTTTGATGCTGAATTTTAAACTGTAAAAAATGCTTTAAAATTAATATACCTTGTTATCACTTTCCATTGCCAGGTTTAAAAAAATATTTAATTTTGATTTTGCGTTAAAGCTCTCAGGATGGTTATTGTTTTCAAACATAATGCACATTCACAACTTAAATAGCTATGGTTTTGTTAATTTACAAGATAATGACTTTCAAATTCATTTCTCAAGTTAAGAGAAATAGTTATAACGGGCTGCTTTAGTTTGACCGATTTTCAATACATAGACTATATTTTAAACTCGTTATCGAAATTAAAATCATGAGTTTAACTTCTTCTATGTATAGTTTGAAGGCGTTATCTCATAAATTGACAAAATCTGCGATATTGAAGAATAAATGTGCGTTTTGTTCATAGAAAATGTCCATAAGTGTAGGTCTAATTTGGTCAATTTGCAATATATCGAATTCAAATGTAGCATAGCCATTAAAAGCATATTGTGAACGTATATAGCCTATACAAGTGATGGGCAAACTTTTGTAGAAGGGCCAGAGGGGAAATAATGTTACCTAGGAGAGACAACAAAGTTTAGCCTATTAAACATTATTGTCCACTGGAATTATTGTTTTTAGAATCGGGAAGTTTTTCTTAGCTAGCTTTTTTCAAATAGAACTAATTGATGAAACATTTAAGATGATCCCAGCTATCATCTTATAATTAAATTTAATACTAATTACAAATAAACATGGGATTTCAAACAGTCCAGAAACATCGGAGAACCAATCAGAATAGAGGGCAAACAGTATGCGTAACCGTGAACTTGTAGCAATGAAAATATCTGTGACAGTGACAAAAAATATCTGTAACTGTGTCTGGCTTGTCACATTTAGAAAATCACAGTCGCAGAAGTTTATAATAGTGGTTTCTTATTTAAGTGTATCACATAATATTATGTGGGTGTTTGAGTTAGTATTGTTTTACTACAAAAAATGTTTTGCTATTATAATCGTAAGGTTTTAAAAGACTAAATAAGAAATAATTTTTCAAAAGCCTATTGTTTTTGTTATGAAAGCATCTAAACACAATTTATGGATATGTTCAAGCAATTTGATTTTGTTTTAAGTTAAAATCTGATCTAAACAAATAAATACAATGTGGTATATTTGTAATAATAACAAATATATATATATTGATTGTTTACATTTTAGTATGACTAGGGGCTCTGCCCCTGGACGCTTCGCTCGCAGTTGGAAAATTCGCTAAAGAATCTCTTTAATCTTCTGTCAACTAAAATTATGAAACCAGGTTTAAATATATTAACAGTAATTGCAAGATTAAATATAACCTCAAATACATGCTTTAGAAACGTGAGAGGCTTTCATTACGATTTTAGTCCTAGTTCTACTATCTTCTGTCAACTAAAGTTTTGAAACCAGGCCTAAATATAGTAAAAATTATTATAGGATTAACATAACCTCAATACTATGTTTCAGAAATGAGCCTGGCCTATATTTCAAAATTGACTATTGAAATATATCCATCTTTGCCAAGTTTACCTTTGTTTTTAGAAAATAAATTGTTAAATTAGGCCCAATTTATTTTAATTCCAACGTGCTAAAACAGTATAAATTAGCTTGTTTTTAACAGTATTCAATGAACAGCTGATAAGACAGTATAAATTGGCTTGTTTTTAAACAGCTGTTTTTATCGCTTTATTTACTATTTCCTTGTTATTTTGTAACCACATGGCAACCCATAAGACCCTATGTTAAAATTTTTCAACTTTTAAATTGGATTTTATCAAAAATTGCGTTCTTACACGAAATACTACTATACCGGTATGGGTGTACTTAAAAATCAAAACTACACCTAAATACAAAATTTCTTTAAATTCGTTAGAGCCGTTTTCGAGATCCGCGACAGATACAAAGATAGATAGATATAAAGATAGGTACAAGAATTGCTCATTTAAAGTAACTAGGAGCTCTGCCCCTTGGACGCTACTCGTCCCAACCCCGCCTCAGATGGCTGCTTTGCTTCGCTCGCAGTTGTAAAATTCGCTAAAGAATCTCGTTAATCTTTGGCTCGTTTGTACATAGGTTTGTACAATTATGAAACCAGGTTTAAATATATTAACAGTAATTAATTATAACCTCAAATTCATGCTTTAGAAACACGAGAGGCTTTTATTACGATTTTAGTCCTAGTTCTACTATCTTCTGTCAACTAAAGTTTTGAAACCAGGCCTAAATATAGTAAAAATTATTGCAGGATTAACTCAATACTATGTTTCAGAAATGAGCCAGGCCTATATTACAAAATTGACTATTAGAATTTATCCATCTTTGCCAAGTTTACCTTTTTTTGACAAGAAAAATTGTTAAATCAGGCCCAATTTATTCTAATTCCAACGTGCTAAAACAGTATAAATTAGCTTGTTTTTTTAACCATAATTAAAAACTATCCAATGAACAGCTGATTTTAGTATAAATTGGCTTGTTTATAAACAGCTGTTTTGATCGCTTTATTTACTATTTCGTTGTTATTTTATTTTGTAACCAACATGGCAACCTATAAGACCCTATGTTAAAAATGTTCAACTTTTAAATTAGATTTTCTCAAAAAATTGTCTTTTTACACGAAGTACAACTATATGGGTGTACTTAAAAATCAAAACTACACCTAAATACAAAATTGCTTTGAATTCGTTAGAGCCGTTTTCGAGATCCGCGTCAGATACAAAGATAGATACAAGAATTGCTCATTTAAAGTAATAGGATAGGATAGGATAAACGATTGATATAATGTTTGTCAAATTATGAAAGCTTAACAATCCTGGAGTCACCCTGAAGTTAGCTAGGACATTTGGCAGTTATAATGCTACCAAGTCGTTTTTAAATTGATCTCTTCCAGTACAGGGCTGCTAGAAAGTGGGTCACCGTGTTTTGGTCTCAATCTACTAAAACCAGTGCTGGTTCTAGCCCGGAACAGGGGGCAACTGCCCTCCTCCCCAGTTTTGCCGGGATTTCAAGAAATTTTTATTAAGAGCTTAGTTTGGTGACAAAAAAATATTTAATATATTTTGACACTTGAGAGTTTTTATTCTGAAAGAAAAAGTCAATACCAAAACTCAGTCAGTTTTTATTGTCAATTGCTGATCCCTAAACACGATTGAACTGATGATTACAACTATTATTTTGATATTTTGGTTATTGCTTACTCGATCAATATAGTTTAGTACGCTACAAACTCTAATATAAATTTGTACATACATTTTTAATTATATCTGTCCTACCTGCTTATGAGCTTACCCTCATAAATTATTTTTTGGTACTGTGCAAATATGTATTTTACAATTGGATTTAATAGTCTCAAGGAGTGACAAAATATACATTTTGTATTGTGACAAAAATATTTTAATTTATATCCTGAGCCTGAGCTATAAAACAGTTGCTAGTGTAGGCCTACACACCACACACCTCTCAGTTCTATTTTGAATTTTTACAGTTTGTCAAAAACCTTAAAGACTACATTTGTAGGCTATATTGTGACAATCATGATAGAACATATTTTGAATTATTATATCTGTGCAATCAGACTTTGGGACACTGCAACACCTATCCCTTCAGTTTTATTTTGATTTTTTCCAGTTGGCTCAACTAAACGTTAAAATAGTCCAGTCCATGGACAAAGTATTGTTTAGCCTCCTAACCAACATTAGATCCATATTTAAAACAGTAATCCAATACAAGAAAACTCTTTTTTTTAACCAATAATTAGTAAAACATTTATTTAGGCTACATTTATCAAAATAGATTAGTAGACTATTGATTAAAGTAGGCTACCTATACTATAATGATAATATCCCACTCCAGTATAAAGGGTTATCGTTGTTTAAAAATTCACAAATTTTAGTTTTTTGGTATTTTTTGGTATTTTTTTTAACATATCTTCCAGATTTCTCAACCAATCAATATAAACCTGTACATTTTCTTTTTGTGCTTTAAAAACTGCGTAGAATGCTTTTTTAAAAATGAAAATCGAACGACGCATTCAAAAGTTATCGTTGTTTAAAAATTCACAAATTTTCGTTTTTTGGTATTTTAACAAATAAACTCATTTTTAAGCGTTTAAAATTCAAACTAAGCGGGAAGTTCTAGGGTTGGCCTGCACGGTCAACCAATTTCCAGATTTTTTAATTTATGAAAGTAATGGTAAATTTCATGCATTTGTTTTAAATCTATTGACGAATTTTCTTTGACTTAAGCCAATATTCAACCACATAATAACTATAACAAATGGGGTTTACTAATATAATCTTAATATTAAATTTATATTGAGGTATAGATAGCAATAACACATTATAATAGTAAACAATAATAATTATAACTTAATAATTAATTATTACTAAATCAAATTTGGTCAAGTTTCGATATAGCGAAACTAAATCTAGTTAGCATGTTAACCGTTAAACCAAGACCATCTTCTTGCCAAGATCGTGTGCTTGCCGCTTGCGACATGGGATCTAGCAGTGGCACATGGTAATACCAATAATCAATTATGGCTAAAGGATATTATGGTTAGTTAGCAGTTAGCACATGTGGTTTGTCGTAATCATCTTTTGTCTATATATTTTTTAAATCGCTTTCTTTCAAGAGAATTCTTTTGTTAACACTTCGTAACATACGTAATTTCTTTGTTAGCCTATTTAACAACGTTTTTTTAGATGCTGTTTATAAAGTCCTTAGCCTAACACACTTTGCAACACAATTATCCTTCAGCAGTTGTGATTTGAACTGAACATGTAACAGTTATTATCCAGGTAAGTTGCTTATTTATTTAAACATTCATAACAAGGTGTTAAAACAAATTAGTACTAGTTGTAATTTGCATATTCAAACCATTAGGCCCTATGTATGTCATAGGCTAATCAATTTGGGCGCAACTTTACTATTCGACTAACCTATACCTAACAGAAATGCAAAAATAATAATAAAAAATACCTAAAAGGTTCTAACCTAACCTAGGCCTATTTAGTCACAGTATGTTTGGCTAAAGGTTATCTTGGTTGGCAAATATTTAATAGGCTAATGCAATTTTATTCGGCGAAATTGTAGAATACCACTACTAGCCTACTCGCAGTACTTCAGCAGATGTGTCAACCTATGAGCTAAAAAATATCTAAGTAATCATATTGTTTAGGTTATATTTATAATATCAAATCAATGTTTTAAACTGAATGTAGGGCATAACTTTACTATTCGACTCTAGGCTAACCTAGAGCTAACAGAAATGCAAAAATAATAATTAAAAAAATACCTAAAAGCTTCTAACCTAACCTATTTAGTCACAGTATGATTACCTGTATTTAACATTTAACAGTAGAATGTGAAACAACGTCGTTGTCTGCCAAAATATTAGGTTAGAGTCAAATAGTAAAGTTACGCCCAAAAAATGTTTACATTTCATGTTAAAATGACACGATTCCCTATTCCAATGTGTTTAACTAAACTCAAAATTTTCTGTTTTCGACTGACAATAAATATAAATAGGCTAGGCCTACTAATGAAAAATTATCTGTATAATTTAATATAGGGTAACGCCTAAATATATCCCTAGGCCTACTTACATGCTAAAATATTCCTATTAACCTAAAATACTTTGTGAGAAGTCACTGCTTATGTATAATTTTAGTAAAGCCATAGGCCCACACATATTTTACATATTATAATTGATACATTTTTTTTGGGGGGGTTTAAAGGCGAAAACCTGGGTGGTTATTTCTCATCGCCTGTTATAATTGATACAAATAACCTATCTAAAGGATAGTCCTATATCCTACAAATTGAACAAAAATTTTAAAAAACCTATATCTTTAAAACAAACATAAATTTGTAGGGTATTTGCAAATTAATAGACCCACTAAACTTCGTCTACTATTCCACTAATTAAATGTTTTGTCATTGATTGGGTTGCGTAATAAAAGGAAAAACATTAATTTAAACTGAATTTTAAACTGTCTAGTCACAGTATGTTTCCAATTTGTAAGCCAATTATTTTAAATAATTGTAAACCAAACATGTAATTTAGTTGTAGGTTAATATATGTAACATTATTATTGTAGGCTAACCTTTATAATACCTTGTGTTTGCTTACGTTAGGTGGTGTTTACTGCAATTACATATAATTCATTCCTATTTTCAGATATATCTCATAAAATATGGAAGATGCAATTACTAATCTTGATTAAAGTCACATTCTTCAGACAGAATAAATAGTGATTAAATAGCCTCGGCTACAGAAGACAGCAAAAAAAAGAGAAATCCACAGCCTACAAATTTTGGCATGCATAACTTAGGTAAATTAAAGATGTTTATTTGTTTTGATGGCAACTCTCAATATGTTCATGTTTTTAAATAGGTTTGAACACTCATATTTTTGTAATTTTACCCTTCTATTTTTAGTTTTATTAGATACAGTGATTTCAGAATAAATAACAAATGCTTGCGGTAATTCTAAAAACAACTAATACCACTTTTAAAGGATAGGCATACCAGTAACCATTACTTTTAACGTTACCATATAGGCCTAAGCAGGCCCGGATTTAGAAATTTGACGCCCCTATGCAGTTGCCAAAATTGCCGCCCCTCCCCCACCCTTGAAATTTCTTAAGTGGTGGAATTAGTTTGTTTTATTCAATAGAATGCATTTTTCTGAAAGCAAATATTTTATTTTATTATAATCAGTAGCCTTATAATAATGAGGTATATGACTTAATGTCATTCAACAATACCATTATACATGCTATTGTCTTTTGTACAAAAATTATTGCTTATTGGCCCAAATTTTTACGTCTTGTTTTTAGAATGGCAAAATTATTGATAATGTCATCACAATCTAGAGACATGAGCAAATCTGATTCTATAGTTAACAAAGCAAGTGCATTTAATCGTTCCGCAACCAGTTTTGATCTCAAATAGTTTTTCACTCGCCGCAGCAAAAATATTAGGCTTAGAGTCGAATAGTAAAGTTACGCGTTTGCGATAACCCTTATCTAATATCAACAAAAACTGGAAACTTCCTTCCTTATATCCTTATATGTTATGGAGTAGTTATAAATAGTTATTTGGACATTCACACACACTGTAATAAATAGTGTATATATTTTTAGTCTGACCGCAGCTTTTATTTGCACTTTGGTGATGTATACTGTAATAATTAATTAAAATCTGTTTTCAGATAATTCTTGTTTTTAAAATTGGAGGATAAAACAAGTTCCAATTGATAGACTGATTAACTATCAAATATTGAATAGTTTTTATACAAAATATGATTTTACAGTATATATATTCAAGCATACAACTTCATTTGAACTCTCCGAGTTTAGGCTATTTATGTTTTTTCATTTTAGTAACCATTTGCAAAATCATAGAAAAATGCCATGAGTCTTAGCCTACCGTAAAAAGCTTAGTAAAAATTATTAGTTTAAGGAACACAAGCTTATAATAGTAAATCAAGTATGAATTATAGACTTAAAATAAAGCTTATATTATTTAAAAAAATTAAAATAACTGCATTTTATTGCAATTACTAAGCGTTTCATGTCAGGAGTGTCACCAATATGCCAAACATATATAGTTTATTTTAAAATTTGCCAAGCGTTTGTAAGAATTTTTCTTTACAAATTTTTTTATACATATATATCAAATCCTTTTCTAAACAAAATGTGTTTTAAACTATCATGCAATGATTTTTCAATTAGATAAATGTATATTTTAATGGATTAACTCTCATGACAGAAGGCAACACTCCTAGAAAATTATGTTTAGAGAATGAATTTATAGCCTACAAAACATGTTAATATCAAACTCAAAATTTAGTTGATTTTGACGACAAGCCGTACCAACACGTAATGTTTAGAAACTAAAAACATAGCATCAGCTGAAGAACATTTTATTAGAACATTAAAAATATCATCAAGCTATATGTTTACAAACTGGAAACATACTGTGACATACTGTGTAGAGACTGTAAGTTAATACTTCAGGCTATTTAAAAAAATGTTATTATTATAATTTTAGAAGTTTTATTCTGTTTTAGAAAAAACTTAGTTGATGTTACCGATTTATATATCATGTTTACTAACGGGGGGCGTAAGTTTACTATTCGACCCTAGCCTAATATTTTTGCAGGCAACGATGTTGTTTTACATTCTACTGTTAAATGTTGTATACAGGTAAACATACTATGACTAAATACTACGGTATAGGTTAGAACCTTTTAGGTTTTTTTAATTATTCTTGCATTTCTGTTGCCATAGGTTAGCCTAGGGTTGAATAGTAAATTTGTGCCCTAAGTGGAAACAAACTGTGACTAGAGACTGTAAGTTAATAAATCTGGCTTCTAACTTATAGTCTTTAGTCACAGTATGTTTACTTGTATTCAATATTTAACAGTTAAATGTAAAACAATGTCGTCGTCTGCAAAAATATCAGTTGAGGGTTGTATAGTAAATTTAAATGCCTAATGAGGAAAGTTTGTTTTTTTAATTCTTGCATTTCTGTTGGCGAAGGGTAATATAGTAAATTTTCTACAACTGGGCGCAAATTTACTATAGGGCCCTACGTCCAACAGAAATGCAAGATTAAAAAAATATTGTAGCCTGAAGTTCTAACTTATAGGGGCGGTTCAGGAGTTCGGGTTTATATAGTCCGCGTCTAACGTTAGTCCCGGCTTAAAATAGCCTGCGACTAAAAATTGGGTTCAAGAGTCCGAGCGTAAATGAGATAAGCTCGAGCTTAACGTAGCCCGAGCTTAAAGTAAGACTGAGCCTAAATGAGAGGGAAACGCTGGGAATTTGTTTGGTAACGTTGGCAGCGACAGAAAATACCTGCTAACACTGGGCGCATCGTGGCAGACTCTCCAGCGTATATCTGTCAGTTCGTTATCAAACAGCTCTTTAAACAATATGATGAGGGTGGGGGGAGGGTGTTTATAACCCTGCTGACATCTGTGTCTTTGTTTTGGGTCAGTTTCTTTAGAAAACCCGTAGACGTGAGATGGCGTTATTCTTGTAATATTGTTTACGCTATTTTAAGGAGAAGAGAGGAGCTACTGGGTGACAATGAAAGAAAATGCTCTTCAAAACTCACCTGTTCCAGTATCTTTCCCACTATCTATCGGCATTGAACCTAGAGAAACCTTGGAGCAAACAACTGTTCATCTACTGAGTGAATCTTTAACGCAATAAATGCCGTTAAACTAAAACGTTCTCAAATTCTCATTAAAAACTATGCTAATCACTTCAGTTTATTTATTATTTTGTTTCTTTAATATTATATTATCTACTAGGGGAGTCCCCTGCGTGCTTCGCACGCCAACACCCAATGGAACCTTCTAAAAACATATGTTATGTTTTATTTATAATACAGTTGTAGTATTAATAATAACCTCAAAACTAAGATGGTAAATAATGATAAATGTTCAAACCAAATTATTTCTTATATTTTATAACAGCAGTTAAAAGAACCAGCAAAGCTCAGGTCTACACTTTAAAACCCTAACCTAAAAGCTAGAAATACAAAAATAATTGCTTCAAATTTTGAAATCAGCTGTTCATGGAAATATTGAAGCAAACATCTAATTATCTGTTATTTTATTCAATTGGTTGCTATGGTAATAAATGTAAATACATGTGTTGGTTTATCATTCCAGGCCTAACCTAAGATTTTTTCCGACTAAATTTACAAATATTAAAATAAAAAAAGGTTTTTACCGAAATGAATTATAGCCTATGTTACTCAGGGATAGTGTAGCTTTTTA
>JAGFPH010000196.1:722342-739477 GCA_018207615.1 Philaenus spumarius | reverse complement strand
GAAGTCAAATTGTTGAACGTTGTGTACTTTATTTATTGTGTAGCATTTTTGTTGCTCGTTTACGAGGGCCTTTAGGCCTACTGTGATTGAAGCAGTGTTTGAAAGGATGGTAGCATGCAACACTACATTTTGTTTCTTCAATGGTAGCAGTAACACATCAGCATTCGTGATTCTTTAAGATAAGTTGTACATAATAATTCCGAGGTCAATCAGAAAACATTTTTAACTGAAGCATTAGTATTTTAGAAAATCAATCCAAAAACGTTACAGGCCTACTGATTTTCGTAAGCCGCAAATACCGTTTCAGACCTGTCCCATATTTAACGTATCTGTATACAACCATTCATCCATGTTCTCATACCTCTGACCGAGTGTAGTAAGGTTAAAAGTGATAACCAAATGCACATGAGTTTATTGTCTCACGATGGTTGCTACAGAAAATCGCGTGAGACGCCGTTTGATCTTAATTAGCTTACTTAAACATTAACAGTCACAAAATATATTAATGGAATTTTAGTGGTTAAATACATTTTTTTTCAAAATTGCTAGACATTTGGGAAAAATATAATTATATTTTTTGATTAGAGCTAGGCCTATAAGATTATATTTTCAGGCTTTGATGAATTTATAATATTTAGAAAAATATAAATTTTACTAGAGTACCAAATTCTAATTCGATGAGATCGCCAAATATTTTTAATTGTGGGAATTTACGAAAACATATCGACGCCAGTGAAACTTATACTGTGGGTTTAATAAACAGACAGGCGAGGATTACGATAACCATAATGAATTTCGAATTTTAACGACATTAATAAAGAAGTCATGCTCTGGCAACATCTACTTCAAAATGCAACCGCGTGTGCTTTATGGTTCAATGCATTTGTTAACCGTGCGCAGCTGCTCCGTATTTTAAGTTGGGTAGTTTAACATTAGTAGGCCCTTGTTTTAGTGGGGTCCTAATTTAATAAGTTTATAATTTAAAAAAATCAGCCGTATTGCAAATTACTGGTAGTTGTAACCTACACCGACTTGGCTATGACGATAATATCTGAACTACGCCGGACGGACCCGATCGTCTCTTAATTTAATTTGATGAACCCAAACACATGTTTCTTGAATGTATTCAGCAAAAAATTTGGTAACGCTTTGTTCGTTACTCGTACTTTATATTTGTCATTGCCATAGCAACCAATTAATAACACTTTTTTTCGTTACGCATTACATTTTCTATTTGTTAACTCCTACCGCAACCCGCGTTAAGGAACTTCGTTCCAATAGCGATTGTACGTGTGAGGTTTACCAGTGAAACACGATCGAGCGTTTGTGGGGCAACGAAAGCGTTTTAGTGTCAACGAAAGTTGTGCTAAACTCTTGGAATAACCACTCTTCCTAAACCTGTTTTGTTAAAGCTTCAGACATACCTCGGATTGCAGTATAGGCTAAATACATAATGTAGCTTGGAGAAACTATATTGCGACGTTTATATCATTTTAAACATTCAACTTATGTACTTTGGCTTTTGTTATACTCTCCC
Organism: Philaenus spumarius; assembly: GCA_018207615.1. NCBI lineage: Eukaryota > Metazoa > Arthropoda > Insecta > Hemiptera > Aphrophoridae > Philaenus > Philaenus spumarius. The sequence continues at coordinate 737,940 of JAGFPH010000196.1, read as the reverse complement.
GCTTAAGTACCTACTCTGTTAAACACATTATCGTCATGTCTACACGTTTTATGCCTGCAGTTATTTATACCTCCTATTTAAAAATAAACGTGGAAGCTGATGTTGTACTTTTGTATAATTAGGACATTTTTTGTGAATACATAATTGTCGGCAATACCGTTCATTATTTGAGTAGCCTTAGTAACTAATAATAGGCTATTGAGTTTTATTTTAAGGAAAACATTCGTAATGCACGATTTTTTCAAACGAATTTGTGAGCAGTACTAGTTCAGGTCCAGGCCTACCATTATTATTTTGAGCTATTCGTCAAATCAGTTTCATTACTAAACGTTAAATATCCTCTCTCAGAAATCAAAGTTACCCTAAGAGTTGATCTGTTTGTATAAATAATATTTTAGGCTTTTAGATTTGAATTACAAATTTGAGATTAGAATATCAGGCGATGATAACTGCACAGTTTTTTCGCCTTATATAGATAAACGGTACCAGATAACTGCCACATACTTTCTCCCAGTTGAACCTTTGTACCTTCCCAAGAGTAGCATAGGAGCTGGTTATTTAGAATTGCAAAAGTAGGACATACCATGGAAAATATTAGATGCATGTAACAACTATTCGATCGATTTCGAACAAATTTGCACCAAACATGTCAATCAGGCCTGTATAGATACACCAAAAAAGGTTTTAAACAATTTTGAAAAACAACCCCTTTTTTGGCCAAACCCCCAAAAAATAAGTTATTGTTATTACCTAAACGAGAATTTTTAGAAAGATGCGGTTTTTTGCATATGGTAAGGTACATTAAGGGCTACAAATAAGTCAAATTTTATCAAAATCGTTAGAGCCGTTTTTGAGAAATTTTGATTTTTCTCGTTTTTTTGCATTTTTGGGGGTTAAAACCCCATAAAAATCTAAAATTTAAAAAACGCCTGGAGATATTACAGAACTACACCTACATACCAAATTTCATTAAAAATCGGACCGTTGGTATGGTCTGCAGCTCTGTACACATTCTAACAGACACAGTAGACACACGGACAGACATAAAAAAAACACTTTTTTGGGTTAAGGGAGCACTAAAACAAATAATTCCACTAAAAATATTTTGGGGTTCAGGGAGCACCAACACAGATAATTCCACTAAACAATTTTTTTGGGTTCAGATGGAGCACCAAAACAGATAATTCCACTAAAAATTCAAATTCGAAAATTTGGACGAAAACAATACTTTCTCCATATACTACGTATACGGGGGAGAAAGTAAAAAATGAGATTAGAATACCTTGAAAGAGTTCGATTAATTGGTAAATTAATAAGATCGGCTGCAGTGCTAAGTCTAAAATAGCTCTCTTGATCCTGTTTGGCAGGATTTTGTCGGAAGAGGATATCAATGAACGATATCGTCGATTTTAATATTTATGCCTATATTTACATAAAAGGCGCAGCCCAGACAACTGGCAGATTGACCGATCTCGAATCTCTAATCCACAACAGATTGAAGTCAAATTTGGTATGGACGTTTTTTTACTTGATGTCACCCTCTAAGAAATATATTTTACATTATATCTCCACACGGCGGAAACATTACAGGAAACCACATTGCCATGTCTCTTAAACTGCTTGAATATGAAATTGGGTACTAGGCTAATGGTTCCTATTATGTTGTAGGCAAAGGCACAATGTGCGAATATTCCAAAATGGCGAGAAAGTGAAAACTCTCAGGAAAAGTCATTACTTAATCTCCGTATTTTTTCAAGCTAGAAGCTCGATCTTTAGTACTAATGGCTTAGGTCCAAGGAACGAGACGGTAAATTTGTTCAACTTATTCTTTCGGATGATTTCAGAATTGATTTCCTTCCTGAGCTTCTAGAATTTGACTCATAGATCTAAAAATGGCGGCATTAAACAATTGTTTTACTGAGAAAACTGTGGAATGTTTAATCAAAAACATTTTCTAGTTTACAAGTTTAGTCAGAAGAAACACTTATCTGTATATTGCAAAGACCTTCACAGTGTAACTTACCTCATTAACCTCTTGTACATTTTACGAATTTAAGAAAGATAAACGCAAGAGTGGTATGACGATGGATTGTTTTATCATTGCAAGATGTTTAATCGGTTCTCTGAACTCGTTTAAGTAAATTTATTGGCCAGCGTGGGAACCCACCGCGGTTGCAATGCTTGTATTTATCTTTTGTCGCGGCCAAATTGATTGTAGTCGGACAAAACCAGTTTGCGATTTGCCAGTACGTTCCTAGTGCGCACAGATCTTGTAGTTGTTATGATTTGCATAAAATGTCGACCTTTAACACCGTGATTTGGTTGGTGACCATGGATTTAAATTCTCTCGATGCACTGTATTTTTAGACGATACTTTTTGCGAGAATGTAAAAGAAAATTGTATATTCTTATATGTGTAATGAACATGTGATTAGTTTAGCTCCATGTGAGTGTTTGAAATGCCAAGTTGCAAAGATAAAGTAAAAATATCCTACTTTGTAGAATTTGGAATTAATTTGGTTTAATCGAAACACCTAAATATTTATCATATCAAAATGAGACTTATTCCTTTCAAATACCAGTATGCTTACATATATATAACACCGTAAACACATGTATTGAAGAAACACATGTATTTATATACACTAAAATGAAGTCAAATAATTGAAATAAGTCAAATAACTCATTTAGTTTATTGTATGGATAGCAAAACAATCACACATTGCAAAATGGCATCAGAGACTGGCAGAATTCAAATTTGCAAACTCGCTACTACAAATAAATTTTACTATCGTAATAAGAACTAAAACAATACAGCTTTATGTTTTTTTCTGGAAAGCACCCATATAAAAAGCATTGAATACACTTTACAGCCCTCGGGCGACATAGTAACCCCGATACTTTTTATATAGACACTTTTCCGCCCTCTGATGATAAGTTGTTCTTTCTACCCTATTAATGAATGAAGCAGAAAAGACAAAGGCAGCTAGACTTTAAAGTTTCAGCTGGAGGATAGAAACATTCATTTTGTATAAATAGAGATAATGTATTATTTACACCACGAAAAGGGAAACTAAATTAAGTTTGGCGATTTTTCGAAAACATACTGAAATGCAAGTTCTTTTTATTCCCATTTGGTATTTGCAGGGTTAAAAAATTTGACGACTGTAGGATATTGTCAAATTTTGCTCTAAGGCGAATGAAATAGAAACGACGATAGAGACGTTAGTGATTATTCTTGACGTAAATCTGAAAGAAAATATACAAATTAACACGCAATGTATATATTATATGTACAATAATAGTCGATGTTGTGTCTTGTTTTGTCATGCTTAAGTAATTTAGGCCTACGATTTATTCTTCTACATACCCTATAGTTAAAATCTCACTGGCTCACATTTTAGAGTTATTAATATGCCAATTAAAATTCCTTTGGTCCTATGACAATGATTTGATATACGATAATATGTTAAAATCGATGATACGAATTACCTTTAGAGTAACAGAATGTCTATTTGCAAAGTTTATTTGGTCTTTGCATTCATAACCTATGGACCGAGAACAAAATGAAACTTTGAATCTATGAAAAGCTCCTTAGAGTGTTCCTACTGTGCAGAAGTTTACACAGGCCTACATATCGACCAAATTTATTTACTGTCAACTAAATTAAACAAAGAGGATAACGTAAACCAGGTTGTTACTGATCTGAAGGAAAGGATTTAGGTGATCAAAATCACCAGCTTTCAAATTTTGCATAAGAAGTTTAAAAATGTAAGGGTCTCAGAAAATTTACTTAAATCAATTTATGGCGTTACCAAGCAGTTTTGGAGGCGAGTTACAACGCATTTTCTTTAAAATTTTTTTACGTCTTTATATCCAAGATAAACAAATTTTTACCTGTTGCATTCGAATTCCTTTTTAAGATTATTTATAATAATACACAAATGCTTTATTAAGTTTTGTAAGCTTTTTAACATAACTACAGCCTATGACTTCTTTTTCCTCTAAATTGCATAAAGTGCAATCAAAATTACCTCCCTCTGCCCATGGTCTATTGTTTTATAATAATTTCCCTCTACATGTTCACTTTCTTGCTGAAATATTTCAAGATGATTGTAGCCCTAAGCAGGTTACATACCTTGTCAAATATAGTTCAGTTTTTTATTGTTGCTACAAAGGTTTCACCTCGACAGAAGGCATCATCAGGCGTAGCGCATGTAGGCCTGTAATAAAAACAAGTTCATCACACAAACGTATATACGTAAACGAAAACACATACACAATTGCGTACCTATTTCGTATTTGTTAATATAAGATGAAAATTGGTTCCTTGATGTGACCAAATCCTTCCAATTCTATTAATATTATATGTAACTCATGATGTGTGCTTGTGGGATAAGAGTGTTTTATTATACCGTGTGCTACGCCTGATGATACCTTCTGTCGAGGTTAAACAGCTGTAGCAACAATAAATATACTACTTTTTACAAGATATGTAACCAATTTAAATCAGTAGTTAGAATGGCAATATGAAAACAACGATTATAAGCTGTTATATTAAGGGAGCGCAAATCTGGACGAAACCATCTCAAACAGCCCTCTGCAGTCTTACGCAACTTGTAAAATAAGTGAATTTGTTCATGAATACCTAAACTATGATTTGTTTTAAATAAAAACTGTAAAAGTTCAAAATTATTTGCTTGTAACATAAATTAAAAGATAATATTTGTATCTTTATTTAGATATATAAATACAAAATAACAATTAGGCCTACAGTTTTGTAACCGTTATAATTGTACACATTTACCGAGTTAAAAAACACCCGCCAGCATAGTTAGGTAGGCCTAGATAAAGTATGCTGTTTTTAAACAGTTTTTTAAATGTATTTCTGATATGTATCTAATTATCTTCCTGTGTTTTTTCACGGGGGCTTACGAGTATATACGAGTTTGATCGTGTTACTAAATAAATATCATGATTCCAGCCTAATCAAAATCGACTTCGTTCACTTTCATAAATTTGCTCATAACACGTGTTTAAAGCTTCGTATCCGCCATTTCGTATCACGTAAGATGAAAGTTTAAACATTTTAGTAAATCGGAAATCCCCAGAATGAGATTAAGTTAAGTGTTTTGAATATAATGCTATAAATAGTTCTAATTTAATTGGGTATGCAAAATCATCTCCCAGAAGCTAATCGACTTTCGGGATATATTTTTTTAAAGCAGTCATGTCTAATTTTTAAATCACATTTAAAAGTCCTAAAAATAGAAGATATATTAGGCCCATATTGTATTACAATTATCTGTACGATATTGGTATTTTTTCCAGAAAAGGGAAACCGTTTGCGTAATATGTTTTTTTTTTAAATAAACTATTTGTGAAGTCTCATTAATAATTGACAATATTAACCATAAATGATGACATTAATAATATATATGTTAACAGGAGCTATATGTTTTCGGAAAGTTCACGAGGACCGTATCTGCACGGAAATAGCTATAATAATGTCATAGGTAATTCAGTTTAGAGATTAAACCTTACAATCATCCCTTCTCAGCTGCTACTGTGCAATATGTTGTACAAAATGACAGATTTACCGGCGCTCATAAAGTGCAAACCTAAGCCGCGTTGTGAAATTAGTATACGAGAATACATTCATTATGTAGCAATAAATGATAATGTTATGGACACGGCTTGGCGAGATGGGACTATAAAATGAGATAAGCTACGTAATGAAGAATTACCCCTCATTCCTCGTGCTTAGTGAGTCACACCCTCCTCTCTCCTCCCTTCAAAATGTGCAGAAAGCGGCAATGTGTTATCTTGATATAGATTTTATAGTAGTAGGGGCTTGTACATAGGGTGTTTAAAAAATGTATCCTAATAATTCACACATGTGTTTATTGAATCATTTACAGTAAACAAATTCAAATAATCATAGGTCCTGAAATACTCAGTTGCCGCCTAGCCGCCATTTTATTATTTTAGCAAAATTTTAAGAAAAGAACCGAGATTTGGCTATTAAAATACAGTTGTTTTTTCAGCATATTTTTGTATGTTACAGTTTTCTGTATGTTTCAAAAATTTGTACTTGACTATACTTTTAGCTGTATTGATGAGTCTTTAACTTTATTTTTGTTTTTGTTCTTCATCTTCGATTACATGAATTATGAAAGATATCACTGTAGCTGAAGCTTATAACTTTAGATAGTATAGATGAAGGAAAGACGGTTAAATATAACCAAAGGCAATAAATGATACTATTAATGCGAACATTGTGTTGTTAGCCTCCAGGATTGTGAATATAATCAGTTAGTTTAGGTTAATACTATCTTTATGCCAACAATCCTTGTTCTCATCGGTCCAGGACATCTATTCTTATTAGCCAATTTATAATCAGTTAAAATTTTTAAATGAGTATGATAACAATTACACCTGTCAACTTCCAACGTAGAAAAAGTACACCGTCTGAATAAGTTGCAATTTTAATAATTTATTAGTTAATTAATGTGCGGATTTATGTTATTTAGATTTTATTTTCTATTTTTTAAATTTACAAAAATGTCTTGCATTTTCGTGTCTGTAGTGTCGTGAATTGTGGTCACACTCAGTTTAAGTTTTAAATTGACTGAAATAAATAAAATGCAATTCTTTGACTACGACCTCAAAGGATCGAAATAACAAGAATTATGTCTCGGACCTGACAATGACAGTAAACCTTTAATCTTCTAGGACAAATAAGGATTATTTGCTTTAAGGTAGTATTAACCTAAACTAACTATTTAATATGTTTTTAATGTAACCAATAAAGTATTTAACGTGATTGATTTGCTTCTGTTCTTGGCGTGGTTGATTATTGAGGTCACCAGAAATGTTCCACCAAAAAATACTAAAACTATTCTAGTCCGTACAACCTAGGCCTACTCTACATTAGCCCACTGCTCGTGCTAACTCAGTTTACTTTATTACATCATAACATCCTGTTGACTTAGTCTTCGCCAAACCTACACATGTTTACATAAATACATAGTAACTATCTAAGGTAGGCCTACGTTTCCGCAATACTATGACAAAAACTTCAAACAGTGTTTATATTTACTGAAGTTCCTTTGAGGGAAACAGCTGTAATGAACTAGCTAACTCGGGTATGAATTACTCAACAATGTAACCACAGAGCGGTGCTGATTAATTTACCCGTCTTCCTACTTATAACAAAGATATGTTGCGTAGGACCCAAAACAATCTCGCATTGCCGCAGTTGCCATTGTCTGAGGAAATCATATTATTAAATAGATTTACTGAATCATTCTTGAATTTGGTCAGGAAATACACCAATGTTAATTGTTGGTACTGTGCTCGACTATACCTAAAGAATGAAGGACAAAAATTGCTAACTACATTTACGTAGCTTGACTGTTTCACCTGCGTACTAATTTATTAGTAAATTGGGAGTCTATGTACAGTACTTAGGTCATGACCCTTTAAACTAATCTTAGTATTTACTTTTTTGTTTGTTTGCCTTACTGGACTGGGTATACATATTTCATAAATACCTGTGGATCACTTTTTTGTGCTGCTCACAGTCCTGTTTAATGTCTCTATATTTAACGAGACAACGTACGTTTCGCCTTTTGATCAGGCATTTTCAAGTCACTTTTAATATCCATAAACAATAATTAGCAATATTTTAATGCACGTCAAAATGTCACATTAAGTTTTACACAACAAACATTACACAACACAATTTAAAATAAAAAAAAACAAATTTGAAAAACAAACGAGTATTAAAATTTAATGTAGGCCCTACATAAATCCAAGTGGTGGCGCAGTGATAGACAGGAGTACATGTGCAAGCTTAACAAATGTAATTGTTGAATTTTTAGACCCTTGCGTTGGAATTTATGTACATTAAATTAATACTCGTTTGTTTTTTAAATTTGTTAAAAAAAAAAAATTAAATTGTGTTGTGTAATGTTTGTTGTGTAAAACTTAATGTGACATTTTGACGTGCATTAAAATATTGCTAATTATTGTTTATGGATTTTAAAAGTGACTTAAAAATGCCTGATCGAAGGGCGAAAAGTACGTTGTCTCGTTAAATATAGAGACATTAAACAGGACTGTGAGCAGCACAAAAAAGTGATACACAGGTATTTATGAAAAAATAATCGTAGTAAATTAACAATAATGAATCTTCCTCAATGTATTTTGTGACCTAATGGTCCGGTTTTAATTTTGCAGGAACTGTTTTAACAATTGGACATTCTTCTTCAACAACTTTAAAATTAAAGTTATTGACGGAGCACGTTTACAAAAAAGAAAATTTTCGTGACCTTACCCCAACACCTATGCCCATTTACAGAAAGAAGGATTGCAAGTTAATCACATATAATAGAATTCGTCAACTGAAATATTACGCATATATACTTTTTTTAAATTTGTTTTGTTTTACCCTTTTCTGATATGATCCATTTATATGCAGCTAGGCCTATAGCTAAACCTTGATCCCTTGTATTTTGAGACCAAACTGTCCAATTAAATTCTGCCCGAAGTTGGTAACTTCCTCTTTCAAAATACACCTAGATTATTACGACTTCTTAAAAGTTGGAGAAAACAAGTAAAGATGAAACACGATTTCCAAAAAAGTGTACTTGCACACATAGCTCTTATACCTATGCACACAAATTCTTCACCAAAAAGTCAAATAAAAGAATTTGAAATGATAGTTTGCGAATCGTGTAATGTTATCGTATACAACTTTATAGGACTGGAAGGGAAGAGGCATTACAAAATTCAAACGTAGCTACTCCAACGTACTAAAACATAACATTTTCAACGAAATACATTGAAGTTAACGAATGAATGCAAACGCCTTCCCAATCAGCACAATGCAAGCATAATATATACGTGATCTTCTTGAGGTCTTATTTTGCTATTTAAAATAAATGGTTTATACAATCACAATAGTTGTTAACCTATATTTGTTTCTTTGTGAATAAACTTATGATTTTTTTACACATACAAATGCATAACAAAAACAATTTTATGTTGAAAGCTGGTAATCAAAGGTTAGGAGTGTCTACCGACGAGCCCTCACGCCTCCGAGTTGTCGCAGAGTATGCTAACACACTTATTACATTACCTGACTCCATTATTCTTTGACATTTCCCGCACATTGATAAGGAAGTCGGCTATAACAATACATAACCTTCACTTTCCATAATGCTCTGTAGGATATAAGCTCTTTATAGACAAAAGGAAATATCATTTCCTCCATTACGTAATCCAATATCAAGTAAAGTTCAATATTGTTTGTATTCAGTCGAATGTGAAGGACGTTTGGTACTTTTGGAACATTTCATATGTAATAGTTGTTGCGAACTCATATTCTATATTTTAGTGAAATAAACGTTTAAATATGATTACTATTTAACTGTAATTTAAATCGTACTTTTTGTAAATGTATCCTAGTTGCTCCTACAAAAAACACTAGCGGCGACTTAGATTGAATATGTTCAACATTTATCTGCTATCTTACGATTTTTGACTGGTTTTTACGCTATCGTGGCAAGTAAATTAGGGGTGATTCCCGGTTATGTATGCAAGCCTAAATGGGAAACATAGTTTGATTTTGGACGAAACTCACTATACGTTTTTGGGCCTGTGAACTCTCAATATTTCATTAATTTTGTCATAGGGGCGTACCCCTGCTAGTTAGCTATAAATAACAGTTTGGAAGTAAACATTGATATGCTCTCTTTACGTTTATAATTTGACCACATAAACAACATATAAATCCATTTGTCTTCTTGTTTATCCGCCTTTCTTAGCTTTGTCTTTTTTTCGCCTGACGCGTTTCGGGTAGACCCCATCTTCAGAAGCTTTGTTTGCTATTATCTATGCTCTCAGGGCCGGATTTCCCAATAGGCCCGGTAGGCCCGGGCCTATGGGCGCAAGCTCTCAGGGGGCGCACGGCCGAGAGAAAAAAATATCTAGACATAAAAATAAATAGCAATAACTTAACATATTTTTTGAATTGATTACAAAAATCATTCTGATTTTGAAGTTCATTGGAACAAATAATTGTTGGTAAAGTTAAACTATTTTTCAACATTACTCATCAACTTCGTTACAACATTGATCTCAAACACGGGAGAACTAACTGGCTGTAGGGATGTCATCGAGCGGTACGCATCGTACGCACTACAAACGTGAGCTCACTATTTAATTCATAAAATTACTAAAAGTGTTTTAAGACGACATTTTGTTAAGCCCAGAACCAAGAAAATTACTCAAAAAACTTGCAATGATAAAATTGCTTCGTGGAGTGGTGTTTAAGCAATTAACGCATATAGGCCTGATATAATTTGTTTAATAAAGGTTTTTGGGGAAGTAACTTTAACCAGACTAGGGGGCGGAAAAATTATTGGGCCTAGGGGCGCCAAAATGCTAAATCCGGCCCTGTGTGCTCTACCATTGTCTCCTATTTATACTTGTTCTCCTCCCCCACCCTTTCAACTTGTTTACTGCCTGTTCTCTATTGTTTGTAAACAAGTAAACAACTATTCATTTTAGATCATTGACCTACGTCCTATATATCTAGAATTTTCTATTTTTATATTAATTTTATATTTTCAAACATACCTAATGTTAGATTGTGTGTTAATTTGCTCATTTATTATTTTTTTGTCTTTTAACTTTAATTTAAATATTTCCATGTTTTCTATTATATTAAGCCTTGTTCCTTTATTTATTGGGTGGATTAATTTCATTTCTCTAGGTTTGTGGTCCTCGTTAATCAAATGATTTGAATCTTTTTTATTATATTTAAATGATCTTATGTGTTCTTTATATCTAGCTTTTAATTTCCGTCCAGTTTGACCAATATATTTAGCTTCGCATTCGAATTCTAATAGGTATACTCCACTTTGGTTATATTTGTCTTAAGAAATTTGTATTTAAAAGTTATTTTTTAGCAAATTCTGACAACAAAATGAACAACAATAGATATGTGTTTGGTTTCTATAGTAAGGTTCTATCAAATATTATTTTATTGAAAACAACAATGGATTTGAACAGTTTATTGGCATCACTATCACGGCAAACATTAGATCATCTAAATAACGAGTAAGGCCTGTCAAGAGATACCCATTTGTGAAGACATTCTAAAACCATTTTTAAAGTATCAGGTGGATCAAGCCAGAAGGGCATTGCGGGTCTCGAACTGCCAATCTCTTTAGACCCGTAGTGTTTCTTCACGCCATCTTCTAAATTTTCGTTTACAAAATTCAAGTGAATTGAATTTGTTGTATGGAAGGCACGAAGCGTATAAGAAGTTATAAGAAAATTATTAGTAATATAAATTTAAGTACAACAAATTTCCAGTACGGCGGGCAAGAGTCTTAGCAAAATTTCCAGTATGGCGGGCAAGAGTGTTGATGGTGGACGTAGGAGATTATACACTTAAAAATTCTTGTGCTACGATGGCAGTTAAATTAGTGACTCTAAATTTCTTGTAATGTTTCTACTAAATATAAATTGTTAGTGATAAGATTTGTTTTATTTTGTATTTTATATAATAGACAAAAGAGTAGTAGAAAATGGCGATGGCCATTAACGTTACTTTCGTAAAACCATAGTACATCATTAGAGGTTATTGGTTGACAGAAAACAGCTGATGGGCGTAATGTCCTCCATTTATTACTTAAGTCCCTTAAAACTGTTAAGCTTCTAGGTTGTACTCTTGGTCTTCCTCCTCCCTAGCTCAAGAGCAGTTGGATGACCGCCGTTATGGTAATACAAACACCCTTGAAGTAACTAGGAACCCAAAAATATCTTTAGTGGAATTATTTGTTTTGGTGCTCATTGAACTCAAAAAAGTGTTTTTTTTTTATGTCTGCCCGTGTGTCTGTTAGGATGTATACATATCTGGAGACCATACCAACGGTCCGATTTTGATGAAATTTGAAACTTCCGTTCCCCGAAGTTTGGCACTTTACTTATGGGACATCCTGTATAATAATGTATATAAATACAAAATTTTAACAAATAGGCCTACAGTTTTATAATCCTTTTAATTGTACACATTTACCAAGTTAAAAATCCCTGTCAGCATAGTTAGGTAGGCATAGATAAAGTGTGTTGTTTTAAAATAGTATTTTCTTGAATGGTGTATTTATTTTCTGATGTGTATCTAATCAATCCGCCTGTGATTTTCACGGGTCTTTACTAGTCTTTAATAAAAATGTATAATTTACAATTTACGTCAGCTATGAATTATAATTTAAATGATTATACAAATGATTTCCGGCAAATTACAAAAGATTGTCTACAAAATTCGATGAAAGTTAAGTTATATTGAAGATTACTGTATGGGACTGCTTCGTCCTGGTACTGCACACCCTTAACGATGTTTTGGGACTACGTGTGTGAATCTATTTGAGGATAATATGTTTGTTTTGTGTGAGTGTGTTGCTTTGAATTTTCTTTTAAAAATTAGGCCCATTATGTTAAATTGGTTTTTAGTATTTCTATTGTGTAGGCTATACATTTTTCATACTAAATTTTGTCTACGTTTTTAAATTTGTGCCACCTTTTGTCCACCTTCTGTGCTAAATGTTGTAATTATTATGTCGTTAATTTTATACGTAATAAGTTTTTTAGCACATAATGTTTTAAAATTATTTCTTAGTGCGTCTCTAGTGCCTATGAGCATACGTGTACCAAATTTTACGTTACTCAACGTTATTCAATTAATATTTATAGTTTAAGGAGTTGTTACTACTTTTCAATTCCTTAGCAAAACGATACAAAGTGTAAAACTGGTTTATTTTATATGCATCTTGTAAGAAATTAATATACAAAATTTCAGCTCTCTAGCTTTCAGGAAAGTAAAAATATTAATATTAATTGTTTTAGGGGTTGTTACTACATTTCCACCTTTTAGGAGAACGTGATAAAAAGTAAAACTGGTTAACCTTTTGTTTGTGATTTTAAGAAATAGGCCTAAATGTAAAACATTTCTGCTTTCTAGCTTTAAGGAAAGTAAACAAATAATATGTATTGTTTTAGGAGTTGTTTCAACCCTTTAAGGCCATTTATTTTAAAATCCTTTCTTAGGCCGCCTCTAGTGCCTGTGAGTAATATGTGTACCGAATTGCACGTTCCTAGGCGGTATTAAATTATTATTTATTGTTTTAAGGGTACGTACTACATTTTCACCTCTTAGCAGAACGTGACAAAATGTAAAACTGGTTTATTATTTCTATGTATCCTGTAATAAATAAATTTACAAATTATCAGATCTCTAGCTTTAAGGAAGGTATAAAAATGTATATTTATTGTTTGTAGGGGTTGTCACGTTTTCACCCCTAGCAGAACCTAACGAAATGTAAAACTGGTTTACTTTTTATCTGTATCTTGTAAGAAATAAATGTACAAAATTTCAGCTTTTTGGCTTTAAGGAAAGTATAACAATCGGGATAGATTTGATCAGCTTTACGCATTTAAATATTTCCTTAAAATTAATAAATGCCAAATTTCAGATCTCTAGCTTTAAGGAGAGAATACCAATTAATATTTATATTTTTTAGAGTTATTTCAACACTTAAACGCGAAATTTGTTCAAAATTCTTTCATAGTGCACCTCAGCAATATGTGTAGGTACCAAATTACACGTTCCTAGGCCTTATGGTTATTGAGATATAAAACAAACAATATTTATGGTTTTAGGGGTTGTTTCAACCCTTAAACGCGAAAAATTTCAAAATTCTTTCTTAGTGCAAATCTATTGCCTATGAGCAATATTTGTACCAAATTCTACGTTCCTAGGCCATATGGTTTTTGAGATATAAAACAAACAATATTTATGGTTTTAGGGGTTGTTTCAACCCTTAAACGTGACATATTTTTAAATCCTTCCTTAGTGCGCCTCTAGCCCCAATAATACCAATAAACCCTTAAACGCGAAATATTTCAAAATCCTTTTTTAGTGTGCCCGTAGGGCCTATGAGCAATATGTGTACCAAATTTCACAATCCTAGGTATGGTATGGTTTTCGAGATACTGTGATGAGTGAGTCAGTCAGTGGTATTTCAACTTTATATATATAGATAAGTTTTAGCACAGCCCGTTTTTTATGATCCACGAGGTTTAATAAGTAATATTTATGTTTCTTTTCTTTAATGAGGGTAGTTTCAAAACAGCCTAAATGAAGTACCTACATTTTCTTTGCACAATTGTGTCAGAAAGGTTTTCTAATTTTTGTTTTCTTTGTTTAGCTGTAGGCTATAAGTTAATAATAATGTTTAAGTTCTAGTTTGAATCATTTTATGTAAATTGTAACTAGTTTTGTATGTAGTATTTATTATTATTTAATTAATGTTATTATAATTATGTTACTTAATAATAATCATGTTACTTTCAAAGAGTATAATGAAAAATAAGAAATAAAAAGTACACATAGGCTACTACAAAATTTAAAACAAGTTTCCATGTAATTAAAGCTCTTTCAGCTCTACCCCACCAGAGAGTATCATAAACTATTTAAATTTTAATTTTGGTACGCCAATCCTTAGCCCTCAAAACTCGTAGTATTTGTTTTAAGTTCTGATTATTGGAATCCTTGCGAATGTACATGCTTTATAAACTTGTCAAACTTTAGTGTGATACCTTTCCTTTCTGGAGTGATTCTAAAAGTGTAAAGTTTGGAAACTCTCATAGGTTCCATCGTATCTATTTTGCGATGAACAAGCAAGTTGGTATTGCATAACAAAAAGTCTATAGAGATCGTTCATCCTAGGTAAAATAATTCAAATATTATTGTTGTTACAAAAATTAATATTTATATAAAACGTATATATAGGTCTACTCGTACATCGTAGTAATTTTTTGCTAAACGAACTTGCCGTTTTTAGTTTTCTTAATGGTCATTAGGATTATTATTCAATTGTTTTTAGGGAACGTTTCAGTCATATGGATTGATTTTAACGAAACCTTTTCTGTATATTGTGAAAATCATGTTCGTCTTAATTTGTCGAATCCACAAAGCTCTGTTCTAAAACATACTTCTGTAAAAAATTGTACATTCTAAAGGTTATTATCATTTTTCCTTTTCACTTCCTGTCTCAGAAAAACAAAACCCATCTTACATGGCTCTCGCATTATTCAACACCATTACTGTTTCCAAGCATTTGTGTGTCGAGTGCTTCTCGACAGAAAATAACAATTGTAAAACGGACACATATTTTGTTAATTATTCGAACACGTTTAACAGTATAGCAGTAAAAGTAAAACAAACATATTTTATTATTCATGGAACGTCCACTAATATATACATTTCTAACCTACATTGCCGACAATATGTTCGTCTGTGCTTCAAACAGTTATGAATTTTAAGGGACTTGACGATCCCGAACGTCTGTTTAGAGAGAGTCCTGTCAGGCGTGAACAGTGTCTGGCCACGATAACTGACGCTTTGTTAACAACCAACTTTAATTACATTTACTAAATTGACCGTTGACATGTTGGACGCCAACTTTCTATAGGTCTACAGACAGTGGTACCAACTGTCAAAATATAGTTTTACATAATGCCA
>JAGFPH010000196.1:694165-721124 GCA_018207615.1 Philaenus spumarius | reverse complement strand
CTCTGCTATATACGCATGTGTACTACATACAGTAGAGCGTGACGGAATAGAGCGTGATAGAATAATGCGTGACGATATACAGTAATCCAATTCACCGCCTGCAAATTGTTTTGGACACGGTGCGCCTATAGAAGTTTTCACTTCAAAAAAGGCAGGCCCACTGTGTGAGAAACATTTCTTTTAGTATACATTAGTAGAACATAATGTTTTGCTTCATTTAAACATAAGGCCTACCTTATGTAATCGTCTGTAATGGTTTTAGTAATGGCTGGCTGTTGGGTTGACATTTATAAATTAACATACTCATACACGGCCTTCATACATACATTCATATTACATAATTTTAAAATAAATGTGAGGTAAATCAACAATAGCGAAGTAATTAATTTAGTTAAATAAACTCTCAATGGTGAAGTGTATTGCGGAAAATTATCACAATTTAAAACTAACATAAAATAACACACCGTAGGCTGCAAATGGAATTAAGATTGATTCTATTTTGTTACATTGACCAATATCTGGTGTGATTAGGTTAGCTCAGTTGGTAGAGCAGTAGCATTACAGGTCCGGGGTTCGAATTCCAGTCTTGGCCAATGGTTTTTCACTTGCAATTTAGTTAAATTAAGCTAGGGAATCGTAAAGAGGAAGAATGATTACAATAATTATTAAAAAAAAGAAAGAAAACAGTAAATTGATATTCTTATACGAGATTCCATATTGTATTGCATGCTGGAATCCCTTCCATCCGTAAATAAATATTCTGAACTATGACTTAGCAATAGCCCAGTCGGTCGTTAAAACTACCAGTAATTTGCAAAACGGCTGATTTTTTTTATAAGTACCTTAAAGTATGTAGATTAACATAAAAAAACGTTTACCAGTCTATCGACTACCCAAAGTCGAAAAAAAATCGATTATGATTTTTTTTCGATTATCCTTAATATTTCGACCTGGGATGAAGATAGAGAGAAATAAAAAATACCACCGTATAGGGGAAGTATTTTCAATAAAAAAGGTCATATGTATTTATTTCCTCCGAGCAATGGTTTGTCTGGAAAAAATTCGATAATGCAGATATGTATTTTGCAGCAGGGGATATCACTACAAGTTGAAATCTCATTCATATATGAAGCGTTGGGTCATTCTAAATTGGCCGAATTTTAATATATCGAATTGAAACTTGACATAGGAGTTAAAATATATATTTTAAACATTTATGCTGAGTCTCAGCTTGTTATCTTGAAAATGACCCGCTCTAGAGCCACTTGACTTATCAATTTGTTTCTCGATTTTAGGAGAACCGGACCCACGAACTAATTTTAATCTATTTCAGTTTAGAAAATTTTTGGAATATCAACATCAAATTTGTTTTAAAAGTTGAATACACTCGTATAAATATTCTTAGTAAGTATGAACGATTTTTGTTGTAGTTATTTTTAAAAACGAGGCGCTTGAAAATAGTCTTCTGTTTTTCCTATCTCGTTTTAACTATAACACTTTTGGATTCAACGACTCCATTTTCGACATTTTTTAACATATCGATTTAAAAATTGGTACAAAAGTTACAAACACAATTGTTTTTTGCTATACAGTACTTATTTTAAAAATTATATTTAAAAAAATGACTAATCTGCAGTTGATCAACTCAAGCGTTTTGATGAAAAATCTAAAAAGGTCTAAAATTATACTTTTTTAATTTACTTGTGCTTTTAAAAGTAAATAATGAAAAAGGTTTATACTCCTTGAACTTGTTTGAATCTGTATATTTAACTTGTGAAAAAACTTTCAGGTTGATATTTTGAACATTTTCTAAACTGAAATAGATTAAAATTAGTTCGTGGGTCCGGTACTCCTAAAATCGAGAAACCCATTGATAAGTCTAGTGGCTCTAGATCGGGTCATTTCCAACATAACAAGCTGAGACTCAGCATAAATGTTTAAAATATCCACGAACTTCTTCTTATATCTCATAATTGAAAGAAATTGACGGCAACTCTTTTTAATCAACAGTTTAACTGAGTAAAAATCGGTTATTTTTAACGTTTTTTTTGGGAGTTTTAAGCAATAATTTCCATATTTTAAGCTAACACGTAAAAAATATAAAGCCTTCTTTATAACTTAAAGTAGTTTCCCAGATTAATAATTTATAAATAGAATCCGAAACACGTTATTACGAGTGCATGTTTCAACGATTTTGCGGCTTCAGTCAGACCTTTTGTATTGAAATCATACTGTGTAGGCTACACTCGGGAGTTTTCTTCAAGGCAAAGAAGAGCCTTAATAGGTGTAATCTGAAAGCTGAACAAAAGGAACACGGATTGTAAAATAATTAATGAATTTTATTATTAGGTATATAAATAAATTTACTTCACAATTTGTCAATGTGGTCAACTCTTTTCAATGTTAAAATCAAAGTTTTAAAAATTGTTAACCTTAACATTGTGTTTAAAATGATCTAATGGCGGAAGCCGAGAACTCTATAGGCCTAAATGTTGCATAGTAAAAAATAATGCCATAAATTGGACTAATATTCGAAGCACTGATTATGGGCAGAGAAATATCGCAAAATATTGAATTCGTATCAGTCTTACATAGCTTTGATTTTTAGTTTCCTTACATTTTTAACCTCGACAATGAGACTTACATTATAAAGAAAATACTTTAAATTAAGTTCAAAAGAAATTGTAGAAGGCTGAACAAATAGAAAACTACTAATGTACCGGTATTCATTTACATTTGGAATGCTGTAAAGTGCTTAAAGTAGGGCTACTTGTTAATGGCAAAACATCACTGTTTCTAAACAGTTTAGAATTACACTACAAGTCCAAAAATAACGCATTACGCCGAAACATATCGAAGCAAACAAGGCCTACATCGCCCACTCAAATATTCCTTTGAAAATCCAGTAATCCGAAAATACGTATGAAAGCATTTACCATGTTGGCGATCAGTGGATGTTTGTGTCAACAAAAATCATAAACAACTTTGAACGATTTTAATCTTCTTACTGCGATGTTTAAGATGAAATTTATTTCGTAACTTTTGTACATATGAATAGATTTCCTCAACTTCCATGATTTTCTAAAAATATTTGAAATACAATTATATTTTAAATATATATCTTGGCATTATAATTATTTAAAGTACCAAAATTAGCTAACCAAGCAATAATCTTATATTTCTACGAGCAAACCTATAGAAATCAAATTTGTTACAGTCCACCATTTTGAATTTTCTATCGTAACTTTTTCATTATGTGTTTTCGTTATCAGCACATGAGTGCGTTTTTAGTTTTACTTTGTATATGTTTTCTAGTTTGATACTTGTTCATAAATAACGTACTTTTATGAATTTTCAAGACCCTATTCGTAAATACAACGGTGTTTTGTATTGTAAACAGTAGGAACATGTGGTAGAAAGAAAAATGCTGCCGTTACCCTTTCTGTGAACCGTTCTATTGGCAACAATGCTGCGAATATTATTTTCATATACAGAGTGTTCATATAGTCCCTTTAACCCCCTTCATTATTTTTGTTACTGAAAATAAGTTAACAAAACTTTATATATATCTTGTGTTGCATAACAGGACACATTGTTTGACACAACTGACCCTCTATGATTTTGGGGGGCTTAAGGGGGTAAGTGGGTTAACAATTTCAAATATAAAGGATAGGTAAAGGATAAGGGGATAGGTCATGTAATACAACATTGAAAAGCCTATTAACAGTGGAACAGAATGGCTCAAACTAGACCTTAATATCTTACTTCGTTTTAAAGTAATGGGCAATCAAAGTTCTGGAAAATGTTATTTTTATTAATGACATTTTAGCGGAAAGCAGGTTCTTGTCCGTAATAAAATCATTTCAACCTTGTCTTCATTTGAGCGATTCGTTTGTAAAAAGGCAAAACTGAGTGCTGTCATCACAACAAATATCAGGAAAAAATTAAGGAAGTATTTCTGTCCTATCAGTACAATGAAAAGTGGTGCTTTTGAGTTACGCTTACAGTAGAGAAAGTCAGGAGCAAAGGTCAAGGGTTGTATTCCCGGTTCCATTTACATTTTTCCCCCAAAAGTTTTTCAAGTACACATAGAAACTCAGGTAAATTAGTGGTACTGTACTACATGTAGTACATTTATTAACAGTTTTTATTTTCAAAATGTGCTACATTTAACCTCAACCTGCAACTTACTTATTCCAATACAGTATTAACAAATTAATAAAGTGCTTTGATGTTGTGATAAAAATGTAATTTTTCAGAACTTTTATTGCCCATTACTTTGAATCGATGCAAGATACTAAGCTATAGTTTTCCCAAATCTGTTTCTCTTTTAATAATAAGCTTTTCAAATGTGTATTATATGAAGTACCTTTAAATTTGAAATTGTTAACACCCCCTACCCCTTCAAGCTCCCCAAAATCATAGAGATTCAGATATGTCAAAAAATTTGTCCTGTTATGCAACACTAGATATATACAAAGTTTGGTTAACTTATTTTCAGTAACAAAAATAATACAGGGGTTAAAGGGACTATATGAACATTATGTATATTTAATGGGTTAAACAGCCAAAGCACTCGGTTTTGAGTTAAATTGTTAAGACAGCCTTATCACTTTGTATAGACCGTGAATTAAATTAACAATATCGCGTACAATTAATTGTCTCCTTAAGCTTATTTAGACTTCTTTGAAGATCAAATGTCTAACAATATCTTATCCGTGTTTTCATTAGCTTGTACTGTAAATGTTCTGAGGGGGTGGGGAAAGTTCTGTAAGCCTGAGATCAATAGGGTTTAGACACCTAATTCTAGGTAAATACCAAGTATCGTGTTACGCACATTACGTCATCGTGTGGAGGTGTCAGCCGCTCTAAATACAGCCACCAAAAGGCATTTTTTACATGTTAAACTAGATTCCGTCGTAGGCGAGGTAATTTTTACAAATAGGCGTACTGCTCGAATAATCAACTTATTTAAATGCATGAATATTATAATAACAGGTATTCATATTACATTCAATCTCTTCCGGGCGTGAAATTAGCCTAGACTGTCTTACATCGAGTTGCGCTTATCGGAGTTTTGAAAGTGAAAGGTCTGTAGGAAGCCTAAATGAAGCGTAAACGTGTTAATGGGTCGCGGACAATCGCCCTGTTCTGGGTTTACTTTCTCACAGGCTTACACCAAATATAGATGTAGCCTAATCAGAACAATTTGAATGCAATACATCCTGCAGTTAACTACCCTGGATCTATTTTGCCTCGAGTTTAGAAGTAGTTTCAAGCAAGACATGTTCTTTCTAAATACTTTCCTCGAACAGGTCTACATAGGGCATATACCTTGCTTATCGAAATTTAGCAGTACTCTAATTAAAACAAATAATTTATGTGCAGAAAAAAATTAGTAATTTGTTTGCTCCATTTAAAATGTTTTGTTTAGAACTTTATCATGTAATCTCAACTTTATTCGTTGCAACTCCCTGCAAACAAACTTCTTAAAACGACTATTAAACATTTTTTCTCTCCAAATTTCCTGTTACGTCCTTTGTACTTGTATATCAGCCTACCTATATTCATACAGTGACTCAACGCCTTTATGTCAGCTTCGCTCATAAATTTTAATTACAAAGTTCTTTTGAAATCAACATGTAGCCCAATGATTTATTCGAAAATTACTATTCCCATAACATTGTATGTTACAATCAATTCAGTTAGAGTAATATAATATAAAAAAATTATGCACTGTCAAATGCGTTTTTTAAATTTTATTAAAACATGTTTAAATATAATTATTATTAATATTATCACAATAAACCATGATTTTAAACCATTTTGAGTGAATATTTTATCTCAAATGGTTTCACGCCCTTTCTTTCGTTTTTGTAATTAAACTAAAAACAATCTATATTTTATTGATTCTACTAGTAAACCCCCGTGAAAAATCACAGGCGGATTAATTAGATGCATATCAGAAATAAATAATTCAACAAAATACTATTATTTTAAAACAACACACTTTATCTAGGCCTACCTAACTTTCCTGGCAGGGATTTTTAACTTGGTAAATGTGTACAATTTTGTGAGGACTATAAAACTGTATGAATATTTATTTGTTAAAATTGTGTATTTATGTATGTTATTATATATTAAAGAAAGATACAAATATTATCTTTTAATTGCTTTTTATTTCATATTGATAGATCAAATGACTATATATGACTACATGACTTATATTTATTAAAGTTGTAAACATAACCCCAAAGGTAGAATCTATGCTAGGTTTGTGTATTACAGATGATGGGTGAAATCAACTGTTTAGATGTAGGAATGTTTCCTAAGCTAAAGGAATATGTATCTTTTCTTTAAATTTGTATACAAAATATAATATATTGATGATAAAAGGTTGTAAATATATAGTTTATAACCTCAAAGCAAACACTATAACGTAGATTATAGCATACATTAGTTATTTAGCTCATATTAAAAAAAAAAACAACTTCACAAGACATTATAATGATTGAAGTTGTAAACATAACCTCAAACTATAATATACACTGGGTTTATAGATGATGGGTGAAATCAGCTGTTATATTATAAAATGTTACGCTCGTACACTCGCTTTTATAGGAGTTGATTGTAGTTAAAAAAACTACGTTCAGAAACGGGTTTGCATAAGTATAAGATGCGTTATAGGTCACACTTTCTGTATTGACAATTTATTAACAATGACTAATCGAATTATATAAAATAAAATGATTTCATGTCAGTATAGCGATTGCGACTATAAATATGGCAATTAATGGTTTATTTAAATTTTGATAGTATTTGACTGTAATTTACTTCGTCATAAGATAAACGGGTTAAAATTGTAAGATGTAGTTGGTTGAGACTTGTGCAGGTTAGCTGGGCAGGAAATAATATCTCCTCGTCATTACCGCTATATTATAAGTTTAAACAGTTTTATTAGTTTAGAGTCCAAGCAAAAATATAAATTTGAAATGATAACTGTACTAGCTATAGAAGAAGACATTTCAAACGGTAGAGGTTGTAGTATAACAAATTGTTTCTTTAATCTAAAGTGTGCAAGTAATTCATTTCCTTTAAATAATACAAAATACTTTCGAAACGCACAAGAACAAATCTATATGGAGAGTGCAAAACTAATCATACGTGACAGACGGTATGATGAGATGATATATGAGTGACTGGATTTTGATTGCGCAAATTGCCGTTCTTCTTCAGATGATTTGAGAGAATGTTATAGGCTACCCAGTCCAGTACATGTTGCATAAATCCACCAGTAGCTGGAAAATAGCTTGTGAGTACTTACGCTCTTGCAATTGGCGGTCTTATTTTAAATTTTAGCCATATATATAACAGAAAAAATTGCAGAAAGATATTAATTCTAAAGCTAATTTTATAATTCAAACGCTTAGTCGAACGCTGAACAGAGTGTGTCTACTTCAAAGTACACTTTATTAATTTGAAGCGTAGGAACTATCTTGCCAATAAAAACGTTTCATTTTTCTTAAAAGTCAGCGACAAAGTTTACGAATTTTACATTTTGTCACGTTGTAAGTATCTATTTTAATGAATCCAATAAAAAAGGTCCCAATTCATCTAATCCACGGCTATGATGTTAACCAAACCATGTTGGAAATCCCTTTTACAGACCCTAAATTTTAAATGCGGAATTTTGATGATTTCTCTTTTGTTTCGTCCTAAGTTTGGTTGTAGCAAAGCCCCTGAGATTGTTTATGAACTTCCGGACAGCAAACATTAAGGTTTATGTAAGGCAATTTAAAAAAAAATCTTTTGCAAGAACTTTGATATGATATTTAACATTATATAAGGCGTTTAATAATTTCTATACACCATAATTTCTAATTAAAACAAATTGTTTCATAGCCGTAATAGCTTGGTATAAAATCACTGCGTATACAAACACGAGAGCAATACACTTTATAGAATAAAGAACCAGGAGTAAGTATGAATGCAGAACTAAACGCCGATTAAAGTCAAGTGTAGTGAATGCTGGTGCAATATCTAGATAAATACTTAAAGCTGCAGGCTGTCCTGGAACTTTCTAAACCAAACCAGTCGTGTCCGTCCCTTGACTCTACCTACATATACAGTATACTCAAACTGTTATCCAAATACAAGACCATCAGTGTTTAAGTTAATATTGTGTTAACAGAGTACATATAGCTATTTTGTCTACAAACTTGAGTTGTGTTTGTTTTGTGTAGGTAACGATTATTTAGTTGGTTGTATAATTACACTTTCTAATCCAAACTATTCAAAGGGAACATAATTCCACCACGCAGTTGAGCGAATTTCCAAAATTAAGTTTAGGCCTAGATGTTTTAATTTTTCAACCAACTATTTGAGAAATTGATCTACTCAAGAAGGCGCTAAATAGCTGCCTCTGTGTATGAAATATATTAGTAGAATTTGTTTTCACCTTTGCGAGTTTGCCCTTCGGCCTTGCGGGCTCGGGTTATGGACTGCTTCCCTTTGATCGCAGAGTATAAACTCGGCAGTTGGGCCACGGATCATAAGATGCCCCCAAGGTAATTTGAACCGGGTACTTTTATGTTATTTTACGTTTTGATCGATTTTGGGGGAACCAAGCAAGCTATAAGGTCGTGTAAAAAAACAAAATGTGCAGAATAATATCCTTCATTTATTTCTTTAGATAAAACTCTAAAAAAGTTTAATTTTCGTACGATAAATCTCAAAAAAAATTTACATCCGGTCAAAAAACGTACTTCTGGTTGATGGATTTTTGCTAACGAACTCGTCCGAGCGACACAGACAACCAACGTGTGTACCAAATTTGGACCAAATCTGACAAAATGCGGCCGATAGAGTGCGGACACATTTACATATAGGCCTACAGGGTGACAATTAAGTCTTGAGACGGTTTAATATTTTGTATATAAAGAACATTTCAAGGTAGATGTGTGTACCTACTTTATGTAAAAATACTATTTCATTAAGATTTCAAAAAATTTATCCGCCATCTTGGATCCGCCATTTTGAATGTAACTTTGTTTTTTTTTAAATAGGGAGGTGATCATGTGATACATCATTTCGATGTAGAATTTCAAGAAAAAACCAACGGTAAAATTTGCAACATTAATATCTTTAACCGTTTAAAAATGGCGACCAAAAACAGCGAAATCGTGTTTTCCGATTTTGCCCCATTTTTCTGTACTATTTTTGTTTTAATATTAATTACTAGTGGACCCGGCAATGCTTCGCTATTGCTTAATTTGAAACTTTGAAAGCCTGTAATTCGTATCCCTGAGGGCCGATGTAAATTATAATGGGATTCTACTCATTGCTTGATTTACCTAACCTAAAATTATATTCAGTTTTTGATCCAAATCAGTTGTTGATAAAAATCAGCTGTTGATCAAAATCAGCTGTTTTTTGTGCCCCTGATAAAATCAAAAGAAATCTTTCTTCTTCTTCCTTAAGATTGACCTTCCATAAGATTAACATTGAAACTTTGAGGGCCACTGGGGCGTAGCCCTAATGTCCTAGGACTTCGGTAAATGGCCTAAAACCTTCCCAGGGTTAACCTGTGTTACTATGCAAAATTTCAAAGCAATCGGATGGACGGTTTGGTAACGCATAAAGGACAAACATACAAACGTACAAACAGACGGACATACATTGAATTTTATATATAGAGATTATTCTTTTTGGATTCAGAGAATTAAATAAGCTTTCAAATGCCACACAACCATATTTGGTTGAACCAATCGAAATCAATTATGAAAAAATCAAAATGGCTGTAACTCAAAAATTTTAAATACTCCTAAATATCGTTGTGTGGCACATCGTTTGAAAACTTATTTAATTCTAAACCCAAAAAATATAATAATTAGTATTAAAAAAATAGTACAGCAAAATGGAGCAAATCGGAAAACACGATTTCGTTGTTTTTTGGCCGCCATTTTTTAACGGTTAAACATATGGATGTACAAATTTCACCGTTTTAGTTTTTTCTTGAAATTCTACATGAAATGGTGTATCACATTACCACCTTCCTATTTAAAAAAACAAAGTTACATTCAAAATGGTGGATCCAAGATGGCGGATAATTTTTTAAAATCTTAATAAAATAGTATTTTTACATAGAGTAGGTACGTCAATCACATCTACCTTAAAATTTTCCTTATATATGAAATATTAAACCGTCTCAAGACTTAATTGTCACCCTGTTATATATAAAATTTAATGACACCCCAAAATGTGTTCTGGGGACCACGATCCGTGCTCATTTACTACTCCCGACCTTGTCTTACAATAAGGATCACTCAATGTAATAGTTCATTTTTCTATGGAAATTCGCTAATAATAAAATCTTAAAACATTTTTGTAAGCTTCCATTCTGTTTTTATTTTATGAATAATACTAGAAATCGTATTTGCTATAACTTTGTTAAATATAAAGTTGAATATTTTATATGTACATTGTCATATTTTTTTACTTCCCATGTTGCGTGTTTTGCCGTCCCACTGTCATCTTCAGACCGATATAACAAGTGTAATGTTTGTTTTATGATAGTGATGTATCAACGGTGTACCGACAAAGCCTTTTGTATACAATTAACGGTTAACTTTAACCTAATAAGATCTACATTATATAATAAAGGGAATATGTTTGTAAGTTTATAACGATAAACTCAAAAACCACTTACCCGATTGAAATGTAAATTTGTCTGGTGTTTTATATACATGTATTTAAGTAGCACTATGCTATGTGTGGGGAAATATTTCTCAAAATGATGGTAAAATTATAATATATTCTATAAATTAGAAAACGTATATTGAGTGATTGTTATTGTTTACTAACATTCAATATGCCCCTGTTTATTAACCCTGAAATATTTGGTGGTTTCTAAAAATATGTTAACAAATTATGACAAATTTTGTGTTTTGTATTTCATAGCAAAAAAATATTAAATCATATTGCACTTGGTTTAATCTAAAAGATTTTCGGCAAACAGTTTTGCAGTTTAGAAAAGAATGTTAACACTTGTGTGGGACATATAACATGTCCTAGTTTTCAAATATTAGTTTCAAAAGATTTGGTTGTGGTAAGCACTTCCAACAAACTTACAATGACTCTTTTCTCTTCCGAAATGTAACGCTTATGATTTAAAAATTTTCTCCATTGTGTCAAACTAACGAACAATTTTCGAATGAACAAACGTTAGATTCATTTTAAAACACCGATGCACGGGATATTGTGATTTCATATTTGATTATCATGTGAAAATTATAATTTTGTATAAAGTGTTATAATTATTTTAGAAAAACCATGTACATCAAAGTACTGTATGAAAGAGGTGGCAGTAAAGATGTTTGTAAACAAAGCGACAGAGTATTTGTGTAAATTGAGATGTGTTTTTCTTTGTTTTGTTTGTTTATATTAGGAAGACAAGTTTGTTTTTACTCATTTTTATTTAATTGTACCACTTTTAATAGTCCCTAAGCTAATTATAGACATTTCAGTTTATAGCTTACACATTATTTTTCGAATTAAAAGGCATGCTATTACACAGTGGAAATGTTACTACTATAGTTTTTGACCCTGATTAAATAAATTCAACAATGTTCTATTATTAGAGACTGAAAAGTAGTTTTACAAAGTATACAATTGATACTCTGAGCTCCGCTAATAGAAGTCTATTGTTAAAATATTGACAATTTTCGTTCGCATTGTTTACTGTCCTTGCAGTGAAACAATAGCCTTGGTTGTACATTCTAGAATCCGGCAAACAGGTTCTAATAAACACAGTTAAAATTTAATAAATTTATATTTTTCGATTGTGACAAAAATGGTTTTTGTGTTTATGCTAAAGAAAGGTATCCTTAAATCTAAGTATAGGCTAAACACAAAACTAAATATTTTAACTTTTATGTGCAACTTGATTAAATTTTACACCACCTTGACTATATTTTTAGGTAATGAAGTCATGAAAGCCAATATTTAGAAGTGATTAATGAATTGAATTTAATTCGAACAATTTTTATAGATGGCAATTTTGAGACGTGGAAGGCGCCATAGTGTATAAATAAATATACACAGAATTAGAAATTTGTCGCTTTTGCCACTTCAAAAGATGTTAAGTTGGTCCCATACTTAACAAATTCCCTGTATTATGTACTAAATTATGCGCGGATACCCTTCAGTTTACTACTTTAAATTTATTTAAGGCACGTTAAAATTTCCTCTTTTAGGAAAAACCCGCCCTTAACTATTAATGGTGTGAAAGTCAGATATAACTGTAAATTTATTTTACTTTTACAGTAAATAAGTGCCCTTGAAGTTCAATAAGTACTATTGAAATAAGTGCCCAATAATTACAATCTTTTCAACAACTGCAAAGATGTTGCAATTTAAAGAAAATTTGGTTTGCATGTAAAATAATTTAGTAGACTGAAATTTAAATAGTAAAAATAAAAAAGAAATTACACATGTTATTATCAACATTCTTTTACAGTCTCTGGAATAACACAAAACCAAAATCCTTAATATAATTTCGAAATTCGTCGGGAATAGTTTTCAAGTCCACACAAAAGAGACCTAGTTTGAACTGTATTACATTGTTTACATAAAATGTGTATTAACTCCCTGTTTATTACAAGAAGTTAAAAAAAATAAGTAAATAGACAATAGAATTATTTACCGAATTATTTTCTTGCTCTAAGCATACACCTAGTAATCGTTTAAATTTCTGTAGACTAGTATTCTTTTTTATTAGTACACCACCAGAAAACGTAGAATAAAAATAAATAAAATACAAAACTAAATAATTTTAATCAAAATAAATTAAATATCAATAGTAAAAAAATCATCACAGACTTTGCAATGGAGATCAGACAACAACAATGCTGAAAGTAAAGGGACAAGACAACTAATCTGTTATTTGTTTCAAACACTGTTCCTTATTACATCTTTACATTTACTAACATGTTCAATACAATTGTAAAATTTCGAAAACATAATGTAAAAAACTCGCTAAATACGAATCATTAATCTTTTAAATAAGATTTAGATGATAGTTGTAGTTAAACGTATCACATTCAATCAGTGATGGTAGAGTACACGAGGACGATTCGTCATATATAACCTGTTACAAAAACGGTTTTATCAAACATTGAAAACAAATCTCAGCTGCTACAATTAGGTGTACATTATCCAGATGAAGATTTTTATCTCACGAATGAAAAGATACTAAATTAATAAAAAATAAAAAAAGTTGTTGCTTTATTAACGATTTAATAGTAGAACTTCAGGAAATTAAAAGTGTAAAGAAATTATAAATATAAAAGTTTAGAATACAAGTTTTTAAACCGATTTTATTATATTTTTCGTAAAGAGCTGAAATAAAATCTAATAAAAGGGAATTCAATTTATTTAAAGAATGAAAAGTTTAATTAATTTGAGTTTAAATAGTTGTAATATTTTAATTTTTGATGTTTAATATTTTCTTCTTTTAATCGACATTGAGGTAGATTGTCCATTTTTAAGTAACGTTATAAATATCTACTGGAAAGAATTGGTAAAATTACAAGATTATAATTTGTAAGTAATTTAGTTGACATATATTGATTCTTATTAGTTTTAGCCTTAATAAATCAGTTTTAACTCATAAATTATTGTCATATGAGTCAAAAACCAAAGAGTTATGTTATAAAGTTTAAAACAATTTAATAATTTAAATATATATAAGTTTAGGAACTTATTAAATTACTGTTTTGGAAATAGTAAATATCGAAATTCTAGTTTGTCATTTGTGTAAAACATTTTACCTTAGCAGTTTGCTTCAAATAAGATATAACTTTATTTTAAATTACAATTAAGTTTCATTGACACTAGTTTAATAAATAAACAATTTTCTTTTGTTGATTTTAAATACAATTATTTATTATATTTTTGTAATGCAAAATTTGTATGCTCAATGCGTAAGGTTGATAGTTGGTTCTTCAAGTGTGCTCTAACTGTTAAATAAATAGTCTTTGGAATTAATTAATTAAAACAATGCTATTATAACTTTACCACTTAATTGAGGAAACTTGTTAAAATGTAAGCGTTTCCTCAACATGCGGCGGAAATGGCATATTATTCTAGTTCTAACATTATCCACAAAAATGTCTAAATTCAGCTTAATTTAATTCTAGTGTTAGTTTCGTTTTTACTTTGTTAAAGTTAAACACGCTGTCATGTAAGTATACGACAAACAGCACCATCGTGTCTTTGCAGACGCATGCACTGAGAAAGCAGACATCCTGCAGAGAAACGTGGTTCTATTAGACATTGTAAAAAGCCGTAGAAAGTGTAAGTACCGGAACTTTCGTTCGGTGTAAATGTGTGTCTAATTGGAAGAAATGGTCGTTCCTTACACTGTAACTTCAGTGTGTTGAACGTGTCAAAATAATAAAGCCCTTCGTCTTGAAAGCGATAGTCACGTTTTGTATTAGCGAATAGCTTTGGTTAAAGCTGGCCCAAGGCTTGAAGGATTCAGCTGTTTGTCGACAAGCGATTTTCTTAAAGTCAATGCGATTTATATAAAGTGAGGCGTGAAACATTAACCCTTGTTACGAAAATTAATATATCCTTAACCCAATTCGTTCAACATTTCCGTCTGCATGACTTTATTTGAAACTAGCTTTCGTATCGCTCGTGCTGAATGTTTAGAAATGATTAAATTTTGGTTCTTGCACATTATTCTGTGCTGAATAACACGGCATAAAACTGCTTCTAAATGACTTTTTTGGTGCAAATCGTAAAAAAATTAAGTTATTGATTTTATCTTACTTATATAATAATTCAGTTAACCCTTAAACAAAGGTTCCCACGACCACACACATTTATTTTTTTAAATTTAAAACTTAAGATTTACAATTTGAAACGAATGTTCACTTCAGTCTGTGTTATGAGAGAGATGACGTGTTGTCGGTATGGTGTGGATTGGACACGCGGGTTATAGAATTCATTTTACAAGTCGACAAGTTTCACAACCGACAGTTCCATGCCGGAATGGTGTGCTTTGCAGCGCCTTGTTTCCACATCTTCGTCACGTTTCTGTTACAACACGCTTATAGCACGGTGCTTATATTTAATGTTCTTCCATTTAACTTTAGTCTTTGAATAGTTTATTAGATAAATTACTTCACAAAAGAAAGGTTATGATAAATCGAGAGGCTGATGGCAGGTGATAATTGATCGGCAATACATTTAACAGTATTTGTTTGTTTTAAAGTGGGTCAAGAATTGTAAAGATGGAGTGATCTCTGAAACATCTTTTCATAATACACTTTTAAGCTGTATTTTTTTATTTATCTTGTATTTGACACATGCCAATGTTTGATAGTCTAATAAACCTTGAGTCTAGAAGAACATAATTTTACTAAAAATCATATACATGTTTTTGTATGGCAAATACATTAGAATTGCCTTCATTTTGTTGGGCGAGGTTAGGACTGTATTCCTCTGAATCACCTAACCCCATTGTAAATAACATATATCTTATCTTCTAAAGCGAGAGATAATTGTTTGTCTGCTAAATGGATCTGGAATCTCCGTCTAAGGATTTTTGATTTTTTGATATTATATTAGGCTTTTGGCCACGAAAAATCGATTGGAAATGGACAGCAGTCTGGGAAAATTCGTTTTCTACGTCTTTTTATTAAATTAAAAAGTGAAATTTGTCCATTTTAAACAATACAAAGCACAGCTGATGCAAATGTTTTCAATGCCATTACAATATCATCTGCTTTCTTTTAAACTATATATTTTATTAGAGGTAAGCCTAATGTTGTATCTATTTATAGTTACCATGGCAACGAATACATAATAAACATACCCTTTATTTAGTTGTTTAATGTTATAGGCCTAACCTAAACGATGTTCACGGAAATTTGCAATAATAGTAGTTATTGACGTGAGCGAACTAGGCCCTAGGAATAAATCGATATTGAAATAATACTTTAATTTAGGCCTGACTTATTTCTGAGGCATAGCGTTGAGATTGTGGTTAATCCTTTAAACTGTATTTTTATTACAGGTAAGCCTAATGTTGTATATACCCTTTATTTAGTTGTTTAATGTTATAGGCCTAACCTCAAAACTCAATAATCCAATATTTATTATTGAAATCATAGCCCTGCTTATAATCGAGCTTTAGCTCGGTCTCCAGGTACTAAAAATATAATAACAGTGCTAGAAAAATAATTAATAAACTGAAATTCATAATTACTTATTACTAATAACGTATACAACTGTATTTACAAAAGAAAACAAATCATTCCATCGCACCCCAAGGCAAGGCCACTTTGTTCATTTTACTTAACAAGAAAATCTTAAGTAATTTTGAAACCTGGACACGACTGTCAACAGATTTAATTGCTTCTGGAAGTAAGTTTCACAAGTGGCATGCGGACAGAGTAAAAGATTTATTAAACTTGACGGTTCTATGTAGCGCTATAACAAGCAACGTGGAAACTCTTCTAGTGTTTTTTGCACGATATCGGATGTGAAAACAAACTGTTTAGCCAATTAATCAGGCGCTCCAATCCGTAGAACCAAATGGAGAGTAATTATAATATGAAAAGATCGCAAATTGTTTTAAGATTCTATGTTCTTAATAATAAGGAGTTACATGAACATCGCGTTTTAAACTAAAAATAAATCGTATGCAGCAATTCTGGGCAGGTATGTATTGTTTTATACAAACATTAAATGTGTGGCAATCTACAAATTAGTAATCGTTTAATTTCCAACATACTAGGTAGCTAATCATTTCCTATGTATCTTTTATTTATTCCTTCTTTATGTTCAAAAAAATTTTTCTAATTTGTAGGAAATACCTGACCGCCTTTCCCTGAAATAGCGATTACTGCATTTCATAAAAAAAAACACCTAATATTAATTAATCTTTTTAAGATACACTTAAAAGAGAGACTAGCCATGGCAATGAACAAGCACTAAAATCCAATAATTTGTTTGCAAATATTCCTTAAAATATACATTTATACTCATACAGATACACAAGTAGGCCCTACTCAATAAAAATAAACAAAATCTTTTAATTTTGTAACTGCAAGTATTACAAAAAAAGTGTAATATAACGTACATATAAACAATGAGTATATACATTATTTACTCCAGCACATCCAAAAAGAGAAGAGTTGTGAAGCAGTAGTAGTAAGTACAGCGGGTACAGATTTGAAGAGAAATAGAAAGAAAAAATGTTACACCAATTTGACTAGATTTAACTCACCAATTCATAAATTTCGTTTAGGTTTGTGTCTCCTGCAGTTTCTAACCTAAGCCAACAACATCCTTACATGTTATTTCTCAAAGGTGTTTTTGTCGCTAAGCGATATCTCCCTTAATTCTTCATCAAAATTAATTATTCAAACACCATTTTAAAGCTTTTGTTCCCCGCTATTGACAAAAAATAGACAAACAGCTTAAAATTCATGTTTTTGCTACAAAAATTGTATATTATATACTTCATATGGTTAATGATGAAAGGCGCCATCTATTAACAATATGTTTAACTAGCATTACAGCTGCTAGGCTAGTCATCGTGTTAAATCAGGTAAGTGTAGGCCTACTCCTAACTTATTCGCACGGGTCAGCTAGTCATTGTAATGAAATACATTTAAATGCAATATATACAAATCGTTGAATCACTTCTACTGCTGTGCAAGAATAATTGTCCTATAATAATGAATAATACATTATAATTGCGAAAGAAAAATCGACAATGATAAATAGTGTAATTCAATTTATCGTTGGCACCATTTGCGATTCCGAAATTTCATTCAAACAAATTAAACTGACTCATTAAACCACTAATTAGGTATTCGATAGTGTAAAACTAAATTGAAACTACTTTGGCTACTCCTTTTTGTTTTCGGTTGTTTGTTTTAGTGAATACATAAACTAACCTATTTCTAAAAGTAAAATAATAACGGTGTAGGTTTGTTAACAAATGTTAATTTAATACTCCGAGTTTTGAGTTTCTGTGTTAATTATATGTT
Organism: Philaenus spumarius; assembly: GCA_018207615.1. NCBI lineage: Eukaryota > Metazoa > Arthropoda > Insecta > Hemiptera > Aphrophoridae > Philaenus > Philaenus spumarius. Next base: position 703,056 of record JAGFPH010000196.1, on the reverse strand, counting down.
TGGGTATAGTCCATTTTGCTCTCCTTATATGTTGAGTTAACTTATATTCTAATCTGTTTTTGAAGCACTAAAAGAACATTATTTCCCTTTGAATGTCGCTACTCACATTTTGTAAATGTCTCGACTTCAGCACTCTATATCGATTATCCTCCGTAATGGGATCCCCAGCGGTTATCTGCAGATATAAAGGGTAGGTAAGAGAGACGACACCCTTACTTAACTAGCTAACCCTCCACCCTTACTCTGAATGAATAACCATACTGTGAAATCACTTGCTACATCCCTATCGCGAGCACGTGCTACCCTTCCCCTTGCATATCTAAAGCGCAATCGTACTGACTAGTTTGTACATTTGGAAATAAGAACGTATTTGTTGAAACAGCTTTTAGTGTTTTATTGTATTACTAAGGGAAACCCCAGCGTGCTCCGCACGCCGACCCCGTTGGGGCCTTCTATGCACATACTCATGTTATGTTTTCTTTGTAATGAAGGTGTAGGATTAATAATAACCTCAAAGCTAAGACGGTAAATAATGTTAAATGTTCAAATCAAATTATTTCGTATATTTTATAACAGCAGTTATAATACAGGTTAAAAGAACCAGCAAGGCTTAGGTCTACACTTTATTAAAACCTAACCTAAAAGTTAGAAATACAAATAATTGCTTCAGAGTTTGAAACCAGCTGTCAATGAAAATATTAGAGCAAACAGCTGTTTTGTATGTTATATTATTCAATTGGTTGCTATAGTAATAATAATAATCTTTATTTACTGAGGCGAAGTTAGGACTATTCGGTCCTCTCTTTTACTTAACCTCTAATTTAAAGATACATAAACATTCATATTACAAACAAAAACTAATAAACAAACAAAACTACAAATAATAGTTACTTCTAAAACATAATTAAAGTATGAAAGCTGAGAACTAAAAATGTACACATTTCATCCTAAGTAAAATGAAACTAAAAGTTAATTATGCTACACTATAATACATTAACATATGCATAAACACACTTACACTCTTAAACACACACACATGGTAATGAATGTAAATACATTCAAGAAATATGTGTTGGTTCATCAGTCTAGGCCTAACCTAAGAATTATTTCTGACTAAATTTACAATATTGAAATACATTTTTTTTTATCAAAATGAATTATAGCCTAAGTTACTCAGGGATAGTGTAGCTTTTTATTTTAAAAAAATGTTTCAATTGGTCCAGTAATTCCAGAGATTACTCCCTACATACAAACAAACAATTTTTACCTCTTTATAATATTAGTATAGATCTATTCGGTTAAATTCAACTACTCTGTTAAGAACATGTGGTTTCCTTTTTTGAGTTTTCTCACACATTGTGTCATGGGGTATTAATCAATTCAAATGTTGGCTATCCTTATATATCTTATCTTCTAAAGCGAGAGATAATTGTTTGTCTGCTAAATGGATCTGGAATCTCCGTCTAAGGATTTTTCATTTTTTGATTTTATATGGGGCTTTTGGCCACGAGAAATCGATTGGAAATGGTCACCAGTCTGGGAAAATTCGTTTTCTACGTCTTTTTATTAAATTAAAAAGTGAAATTTGCCCATTTTAAACAATACAAAAGCACAGCTGATGCAAATGTTTTCAATGCCATTACAATAATCATCTGCTTTCTTTTAAACTGTATATTTTATTAGAGGTAAGCTTAATGTTGTATCTATTTATAGTTACCATGCCAACGAATACTTCTGCTAAATAAACATACCCTTTATTTAGTTGTTTAATGTTATAGGCCTAACCTAAACGATGTTCATGGAAATTTGCAATAATAGTTATTGACGTGAGCGAACTAGGCCCTAGGCCTAAATCGATATTGAAATATTAAACTTTAATTTAGGCCTGACTTATTTCTGAGGCATAGCGTTGAGATTATGGTTAATCCTTTAAACTGTATTTTTATTACAGGTAAGCCTAATGTTGTATATATATACCCTTTATTTAGTTGTTTAATGTTATAGGCCTAACCTCAAAACTCAATAATCCAATATTTATTATTGAAATCATAGCCCTGCTTATAATCGAGCTTTAGCTCGGTCTCCTGGTACTTATTTCTTAAATTAATGTGTTTTTGTTTTTTGTTGCTAAGCGATATCTCTTTAAATTCTTCATAAAAATTAATTTTTCAAGCATAATTTTAAAGCTTATGTTCCCCGCTATTGATGAAAAATAGACAAACAGCTTAAAATTCATGTTTTCGTTACGAAAATTGATTAAACAAACTTTTATATTATACTTCATATGGTTCCTAATGAAGCGCGCCATCTATTAACAATCTGTTTAACTAACATGACAGCTGTTAGATTGTTTACGTTGTATATGTAAGTGTAATATATCACACAAATCAATCAAATTAAATGAACGTTAATAATTAAACGTAATTTACTTAATTAAATTAGGTAACTTGCGAAATATTCGCACGGGTCAGCTAGTTACCTATATTACAATGAAAAACAAGAACTAATAAAAATAAGTATAGAACTATTTTAATTCAAGTTAGTCGCTTTCGTCCAAAGTCTTGACGAAAGACAAAATAAACGAGTTTTACTTTGAACTTGACGTATAAGAAGGAATTACTTTTAGAAAGAATAACACTAACCAAAATTCTCACACACACATTATGTTTAATGATCAAACACGTTCCACGACAAAGTCGACGCGTTCAGTGATCTTTGAACTACAATGTTTTGCTTATGACAATGTGAAAACTAAACTTTGTAGCTCAATTATGACAACTTTTCATAAAGCCAGTGTTAAAGTTTAACATTTTTTGTATGAAAAATAGATCGAATATAGTCTTAATTATGGCTACTCAAGTAATTTTACCTGCTACCAAACTATCTGTTAGACTTCAATTAGGCCTACAGTTTACATCGAAGGTCGAGAGTACGCATATTTAGAGCTGCTTTTCTTATCAAGGTCTACATAGTTAGACCAAAATCACGTTTGTCACTCTGGGTTTAAACTGCCAACGTAGTTTAAAGCTGAGATTAAGTTAAACTATGAGGCATTTTATAAGCTCTAAAACAACTGCTGCCAAAGTAAATTAACACAATTCGGATTTATTATTTGTTTTCTAAACTATATATTATGGCTACTCAAGTAATTTTACCTGCTACCAAACTATCTGTTAGACTTAAATTACAGTTTACATCGAAGGTCGAGAGTACGCATATTTAGAGCTGCTTTTCTTATGAAGGTCTACATAGTTAAACCAAAATCACGTTTGTCACTCTGGGTTTAAACTGCCAACGTAGTTTAGAGCTGAGATTAAGTTAAACTATGAGGCATTTTATAAGCTCTAAAACAACTGCTGCCAAAGTAAATTAACACAATTCGGATTTATTATTTGTTTTCTAGACTATATAGTATATAGTGTGACAAAACTGTTTAATTGTTGCTTAAGTATTAATTCGTAAGTAGTTAATAAATCTCTAAATATAAAGAAGGAATAGAATTCCATTTCATCTAACTTGAGTTGAACTGAGTTTAAACCTTGATTAAAAATCGGCCCTTAATATCAATTATTTAATGTCGTTAAAAAATAACAGTTTTACTCCATTTTAATCTGTTCTTAAACACATGTACCTATGTAGTCAATATTCATATATTTTTGTTTTACAAGACCGTAGTAGTCTATATTTTATCTAAGTATTTAGAATATAGGCATAATGACGTTGTAACAGTTTGTGTTGTTTATATTATTAAGAAGAAATGTGTGTTTCTGTTATTACGACTAATTGTAAGAAACGGTTATCTGATTTTGTTAAAACTTAACTGTATACTAAGCATAACATGGAATACGTTTTAATACGCTTCTTCAGAATACAGTACAGAATAATAATAATAATAATATAATCTTTATTTATTGAGGCGAAGCTAAGACTATTGGGTCCTCTCTTCCACTTAACCTCGAAACAAAAAATACACAAATACATAAAAATTCATATTACAAATACAAATTAATGAAGAAACAAAACTACAAATAATTATTACTTCTAAAACGTAATGAATAAAAACTAAACACATTTGTCTACTAAGTAAAATAAAACTAAAAGTTAATTATGCTACACTATAATAAATAAACACACTTACACTCTCAAACACATCCCCATTCAAGAACATGCCTCAAATCCCACCCGAGCGCCCGAAACTACCCAAAACTGTCGCAGAACCAACAACCCAAAGCCTTCTTGAATTGAACACGGTCATTGATGCATTTTAAACTCTCAGGCAATGAGTTCCACAGCAATGAGTTCTGTTCTTATGAATACAGAATATACATAAGAAAAAGTAAACATTTTTGTAAATTTTACTGTCCGGGAGCATATTATGCCTTATTGTTCATGTTGGCTAAACTGTTAGTTATATATCAAAACGGCAGGTGAAGAGAAAGATTTTTCAAGAAAATTCAGAGTGAATATACATCTATCTATGCAGTTTTAAACGTTTTTATCTTACCGTGCCAACATCAGTAGACTGCTATATCCCATGCTCTATTTTATTAATGTTTGAAATAAATGGTAATCAGAAGTTACCATTGCTATTTTTCTTTGTTCATATTGTGTATTTATTATGATTACTTGTATTTATGTTGATAATTTAGTTGTTCTGTGTTTGTACTGATTGCAACCAACATTATTCAGATGAAACGTTTAATGAGGTGTTCAGCGATTGTTTTCCGAGTGACCTGAACTGATGGACTGCTGGATTGCTCTCGGGATTGAAACATATATGTGAACTATTAATAATGCAGCAGTTTAACATATAAATAACCGAAGTATAGACTGACTCTATTAGAAGGCTATTAACACCGTGTTATTCAACACAAAATACTAAATACCTAAATACTTATTTCTGTTTAATACGTTCCATTTGTACAAATTGACGGTTTCTGGAAAGCTTGGAAAGGGTTCGTCATTTTTGAAACGGATGAATCCGGGTACGACTGCTAGTATAACAAATCCAGATTTTCGAGATACGGCCAATACAAACTGAACAAAAACTACTATACCAAAAAAATAAATATAAAATGATACATTCAAATATTCAGCGATCGAAGAATTACAAATCGTCTGGTTACTGTACATACTCTTTTAGAATTTAAATAAATGTCGGCATTTAACAAACACCCAGACTGCCTAGCATGTCTTGAATAGTTTTACACAGTTTGAAAGTGCAATATTGTTAAACTCGAGTGTTTGCAACCTACCGCCGCGCCGCATCTTCCGAGCCAAGTTGTAGATAAGATTTACATTTCTTGACACACCTGTCTCTAGCGGAGCCGCGAACTTCCTAGAAATGTCCTCTTGTAACTACGCTGTCAACGAGATAATTTATAGAGCGTAGACCGAGTACGTTATTTATTTCACACATTACACGCAAGGAGTTACTGAATATATCACTATAACACGGTGAATTTGGTTGCGAGTTTGTCGTCCAGAGATGGAATAGAAACAATCTGTGTTTGTAAAAGCTTTGCTTGGTTGTTGTTTTTTGTTTAAAATCACTTGGGGACGACTATCATTGTCTACAAATCGACGGCCTAATTTATACTACACAAACATCCACGGCCTTCAACATGTCAGGTACGCTAACCCCTCTGTGCAGAGGTTATTTGATTATTCTACTGTATTTTGGCATAAACATACGCAAAAGCAACGCAAGAACGAATTGAGCTTTAAGTTTGTACATTTTTCTGAACTTATTCTTGTCATTAGAAATAGTGTCAAAAATTATTTTAATGGATAATTATTTTAAGATCATATTTTTATAAAACAAGTTAGAATTTTGAAAACAAGCTGACGGTGAATCGGATTTTACCGTAACCTATATTCCGTCACGCTCTACTATATATAGTACACATGTGAATATAGCAGAGTATATATAGTTTACTTGGTAATACCTCTGAAATTGACAATATGCTTCCTCATTTCATAAATTATGTTGAAATAGTTTACTTTGCAATACCTCTGAAATGGACATTGTCCTTCCTCATTTCATAAATTATTTTATTTTTATCTTGCCACATTTAAAATTGAAATTTAAAAAATTCAAAAAACATAAACAAGATTGTTTATATTCATGACAGTTTTTATTTCTGTCGGCAGTCCCATGACTGCTTATTTATTCTGACAATCGTATTTGTTGAGTAATGTTATTAATATTTCGTAAAATACTATTTGTTGAATAGATCATAATATGTACTTACGTTAACGGAGATCGGAGGACCGAGGTTTCTTTTACCATATTAAAAAACTCCACTTTAGTTCCACTTCACGCTTGTCCGTAAGGTTTTCTTCTTCTAATATCGTAAACGGGCGATAACCGTGGTCCGTTGAAATGGCTGGCCAGCCCAAAACTTATCACGACACTCGCGTCCATAAACCCGCACTTGACACTATTTGAAGTACTATAGACAATAACAAGAATATTAAACTTAAATTAACCTTTAATAACTTTATGGGAAAACAAAACTAGAGGTAGCCGGGACAACGCCCATGGAAAATGGCTAATATATAAGACTTAAAAACGAGTCTAGAAGACAGAGAGATTAGCGGTCCCAATCCTGCATGAACTCAGATCCGATAATGCCGGTACACACAAAAGTTGGTTTATCTTATCAGCTGTTTGTACAGATGATCAATTGAGTTAAGAGTTTGCAGTGTTTGGCAATATTTGAACTAAGAGATATATTGTATGCATTAGATACATAACAGTATTAATATTAAGCTAGATAAAATAAACGGAACCAGAAACTGGCGCATCCTTTCTCACAAACATATTTAAATTATTAACACGTTCACTGCTAAGGACGCACACGTGAGCTTGACACTGAACACTATGAGAAGGGGCAGACGCACAGTGCATTGCAAGCCAACTAATTTTTAATACATTTAGAGTTTTCTTGACTAGATACAATCTGTGCTTATAATAGGTGTATTTCTGTTACATTTTAAATGAAAAAATATTTTGTACTATATATTCTTGAGAAAATACACTATATTGTCTCAGTAAGGAATGATGAGTAATCTATTCACTGAAGATTTTTCGTCTGCCAAAACCAGTGAACCTGCTGCAAGCCTTGAGATGAATAAATAGAAAGGGAGTTTGTCTCTGTCTGGTACAAAATAGGGGTGCGAAAATCCAGGATCAATAGCGGAGGGAATCTTGGCAAAGGCGAATCCTTATTTTGCGGCACGGTTACAGCAGTGGCGAGTTTCTTTGTGTTGTGTAATAAAACACTACGAAGGAAAAAGTCACTTTAAAACTGTAAACAGATTGCTTTAAAACTAACGTTAACTGTAAAGGCGGAATTAGCTTTTTTTTTGTAGATTAAATATTGTAGTCAATGGTCTTCTTGAATTCTTTTTTTATTTGGCCTCGTCCACCGATGTGGTGCGTTGGAACGTTTTTCATCTAGCAAGGACATTTTCTTATTTCATATAACATTGCCAGGGCTTAGCATTGTACTTATGACAACTGTACAGTAGTTAGACGTTACCTTGAGACTTTGCTCTGAGGTTGACAGTTTCTGTTGGTATGCAGGGAAGTTACTACTAAGAGATAAGGTATTATAATACTTAATATTATTTCTATAGCTTAAAATATAATAATTGTTTCGATAATTTTATGGGTAAAGTTAGTATTCCATTCTCAACAAAACAAGCGGTTTATGATGCAACATGTAAACCAATAATTAGGCCTACATATGGGTCTCAATATTGGCGGTATAGACAAAATTCAATTATAGATAATTTTTAACGATTTTTTAAGAGAATTTTTGGCCTACCGAATAATACTCGTAATAATAGTACATTATATTTAGAGATAAAAGCAAAATCTTTTAATTTTGAAACTTTAAAACTAAATTTTAAATACATAATGAAGTGTCTAAACATGTCAGACAATAGATTACCAAAACAATTCGTTAAGCAGGTCAATAAAAGAAACATTTCTTGGGCTAAGTTTTGGTTTGAATTGGGGGATGAGAAGAAATCTGATTTAGATTTTTATAAGATACATATTATAAGGGAAATACAATATTAAAGGAATTATTGGCAAAATTGGGAGAAGAGGCGATGAATTCATAGACAGAGCTGATGCGATCTGAGGGGTATGATGTCTGTAGTAAGCTTGATTGTAATCTTGGGGAGGCAGCGTATATTAAAAACAAATATTCGCGATAATTTATTAGTTTTTAATATTCGGTTTAAAGTTGGTGCAACCACATGTTATGTTTAATTCTTAGCTCTTAAACTACCTGATTCTGCAGACTATGTCTGTTTTAGTTTCTTAAATCATAAACGGTCTATTATTAAAATAAAATAAAATCAAAACCGTCTTAAAAATATATTAATTAATTTAAACAAATGTTCAAAATTTTCAACGAAACAAAATAAAACGCACTAAATGATCGATAATATAAAATTATTATTGATTTTTAGATTCATTTCAGGAAGTTAATGGAATACATTCTATTAACATTATTTATTTATTTTCAGTTAAAATTACGTTTAAAAACTTTATTTCTACTTAACAAAATTTAAGTTTAAGTTATTTAGATTATTTTAATAACAAAGTTAAACAACTCAAGCACAATAATTACAATAATATTTTCTGAACTTAAATTACTTTTTAACAAGTATAAAAAAAACTAAAAGTACATAAAAATACAAACAAAACAGGAAAGTGTCAAACAAAACTATTTATTTCTTGGATTGAATAGTGTCTTCTATACTGTTTTTTTTTCAGATATAATTTTCAAATCAACCTATAACTTTGATATTAAACCTAATAATCTTATTAAACGAGCAATTCTTGTATATTTGTAAATAAATTCATTTCG